>LR812543.1:22177375-22777375 GCA_903798195.1 Danio kyathit | reverse complement strand
CTGGGTGAACTACTCATTTAATTGAGCATTTTTAAGGCAAGAAAATATAAAATTTTGCTTATTTGCTTCTTTCAGGAATTCGATGGACCCCTGATTCTAACGGCGTTGTGTCTTTTGACTGCAGAAACAGAAACTGGTAAGTTAAGTCAACAAGCATTGGACTTAAAACCCAAACAACAGTCAGTTTGATGGAGTCAGCTTGATTCATTCATATGAGAAAGAAAGTATATGCCAGCTGATCTGGATTCAGGAAGGTCTTTTCCTGAGCCAGCGGGCAGTGCAGGATTATCTGTGTGGATGCCACCCAAATGTCTGCTTGTGGCCAGTTAGACCCTGATCCCACCCAAAGACTTTAATCTCAGTCTTAAGTGGTTAACCGCTCAATGACCAGGTTAGTAGGACTGACACTACCGGCGTACGTGTCTGTTTATACAAAAGCAAACTATTGAAGTAAAATCTGAATAAACCTAAAGTGTACTTGTTAAACAAAACAAGATTGGATTCATGTTGACCTTATGTTACAGTTTTTAATTTAGACATAAACAGTAAAAATGTACTCATCTTTTACTTACCTCCAAGTGGTTTCAGACCTGCTTACGTTTCCTTTTTGTCTGTTGAACATAAAAGAAGATTTTTTCAAGAATGTTGTAAACCAGTAGCTATTGACATTCATAGTAGGAAAAAATACTATTGATGTCAGTGTTTCCAAAATTTTCCAACACAATTTCTTCTTTTGTGTTCAACAACAACAACAAAAATGATTATTAGAGGATTGTAAATGATGACAGAACGTTCAACTGAAATGGTAGAATTCCTTTTAAAAAGTTTAAAATATAAATAATTTTAAAAAATGTGATATTTCTTTTTTCTTGGTTACTTTTATAAGTGTATTTTTTTTTATTATCTATATGTCAATATCTATGTCAATAACAATTTTTATATTTTAAATTTTAAATTCATTTAATTTTATTTAATTTTATTTTATTTTTATTTTATTTTATTTTATTTTATTTTATTTTATTTTATTTTATTTTATTTTATTTTATTTTATTTTATTTTATTTTATTTCACTTATTTTCCTTCAGCTTAGTCCCTGATTTATCAGGGGTTCCCACAGCGGAATGAACCAGTTTAATTTAATTTAATTTAATTTTATTTTATTTTATTTTATTTTATTTTATTTTATTTTATTTTATTTTATTTTATTTTATTTTATTTTATTTTATTTTGTCTTAGTCCCTGATTTATCCGGGGTCGCCACAGCAGAATGAACCAGTTTAATTTAATTTAATTTAATTAAAAAAAAAATTTATTTTATTTTATTTTATTTTAGTCCCTGATTTATCCGGGGTTGCCACAGCGGAATGAACCAGTTAAATTTTATTTTATTTTGTTTTATTTTATTTTATTTTATTTTAGCTTAGTCCCTGATTTATCCAGGGTTGCCACAGCGGAATGAACCAGTTTAATTCAACTTTATTTTATTTCGTTTCATTTTATTTTGTTTTATTTTATCAGAAAGTTAACATGAAATTCAAGCAAATGCATATAAAATACTAATATAAAAATAAAAATGAAATATTTTGAATTATTGCACAATTTGTCGATGTTGCTAGTATATTATTGTCCTCTCTGTGCTGCAGGTACATCCAGGCCGCCACATCCCCTAAAGATCTCGTAATTGTAGTTGATGTGAGCGGCAGCATGAAGGGCCTAAAAATGACCATCGCCAAACACACCATCAACACCATCCTGGACACACTCGGGGAAAACGACTTTGTCAATGTTATAGCTGTAAGAGCATGTTTAGGTTTTTAGGTTTTTCTTTAGCACCAGCTTGTAACATCAAAGCATTCTAAAATATGATTTGTCCCTTTCTTTAGTACACTGATTATGTGAGCTACGTGGAGCCATGTTTTAAGGGGACATTGGTGCAGGCAGATTTGGACAACCGCGAGGTAAGACTATTATCCACTTCACTTGAGCTTCAAACTAAAGCCAGTGACTCCAATCGGCCCTGCTGGATATCAGATCATGCCGTTCCCTCAGATGCTCTTACTGTGCGCTGTGTTGCTGTCGTTCATTCATTCATTTGTTTTTTCTTTTCTTATCATTATGGGGTCCTGCTAAAATATATAAAATATTAAAACCATTATGGGAGATATATGAAAGAACTATAACAATAATCAAATCACACATATTGAGTCAATTTTGTTCAATTGTGCTGGTTTTGTTGCAATTTGATTTTATATATAAATAGCAGCAAATAATATTCAATATTACAAACAATAAAAATATAATACAGAATTACTTTATTTTTGATGCAGTCAGTCCATTTTCACCATTGTGCAGCTTTTTCAGCCAAGGCTATCACGCGCCGTATGTAGGCTAGTTTATGAAGATTACTATGAGAAAGGCAATGATGACTATGCAGATGAGACAGAGGGAGACGGCGAATTAAACAAGACTGATGCTGCCCTGTTTACACTGTAATAAGACACATTTTGCTTGATTGGATCACAGGTAAACAAGAGAGACACATTCCAGTTCAAAAATATGCCATGTAAATGTTAGGGAGTCTTTTGTCCACTTCCGATCATACTGCACGGGATTTTTCTGGTCTTTCAATCTAATACTGTGAAAAAAAGTGCTTTTTTGTAAAGATTTGTACATTTAGTACTAAAACAATTAAATACTCTATAAAAACTTTATGCATTGAGATTTATTTCCTTTATTTCATATTTCCTAATACAGAATTTATGCTGTTTAACAGTTTTGTTTATTGATTGATGATGATATATGGGGTGAAACCGAATATTTACCTACCTAGTGAAACTAAGGCCCAATTCTATTTTTGTACCCCTACTCCTTCCTCCTCCCCCCTTCCCCATGGCCCTTGAAAACGAGTGTGAAGGGGAATGGCTTCAAAATTACCCGTAAGAAATGGGACAGCACTACAACACCTGCAAGTCATCATATGTCATCGCGATCTCTTGCTTCATATGAGAGCAGGCGATGGCGACTGCTGTAATTATTCCAGTTGTGTTATTTTTTGGTATTTATCTTTAGGAAATCACTGAAGGCATATATCATGTTATCATAACGATCTAATGTGGCAATAAGCTCGTAACTATACTGTGCATTCACACAGTGGCCGTATTCATCTAAGTAAACACACCAAAAACAACATTAACATTATAGCAGACACTGCAAAAAGTTCATTCCCAGCCACTAGACTTTTCTGACAGGGTATTCGAGTGTCATCAAGTGTCAGAATGTTGTGGGACTGCTATTCGAGAGTTATTATTAGGGATTATAGATCGTGAAATTTAGCGGTTTTTATTTTAGCGTTTTTTTTATAAAAGCCTGACGGTAAAACACGAACGCGGTTATGAATTTATTAAAATATATAGCTATATATTTTAATAAATAAAATATATATATTTTAAAATTAATAGCTGCTCAAGTGCAATTTAGCGCGTTTACATAGTGAATTTGTCTCCAACCTAGATTTGCTAGGAATATTTATGAACATCTGCAATAGACCTACAGAGCGGCATAAATGCGTCCTGAGGTAAAGTGAAACAGCTATAAACTCCAGCAAGATAAAGTCTTTGTTTGTTGTATGCAGAGCCATAGACCTTTATCTATAAATAAAGTATAATTATGGAAACTGTGTTCATCCTAACTGAAAGCACTACGTTGTGTGCTGGCATAACGCACCTGTCAGTCAGTCAGTCAGCACGTCACCTTAAAGGGTTAAACAAATAACCCACAGCACTACTACGGTTACAGAAAAGTTTGCGCTGTTATAATTCACTTATCTTTTAATGCGTTTTGGTGCGATTATAACCCGCTATTTTAAAAAAAACGACAATGTTTTGAATCAGAAGCTGTAATGTAGCCGTGGCGGGATGAATTTTGGCGTGGCGCCCCGCCATGATAGAATGAATGTAGCGGAAACCATGATATGTTTGTTTGTTGTAAAAATTTGTGATAATGACAAAAAATACTAATTTGTGGATCTCCTTACTTCCGGGTGTAACTATCTGCCATTGTGGCTGGTGTATTCTGGGAAATTTTCTTACCCCTTGGTTTCGAGTGTGGTCCTGAAAAAATCTTCATTCGAAGGGGTATTCACCCCTTCCCCTTAGCCCTACGCTTTCAAGCTAAAGAGAATTGGGACACCCCTACCCCTTCACTGGAATGCGCAATACGAGGGGTGGGGGTAAAGGGAAGGGCTAAGGGGTAGAATTGGGATTGGGCCTAAAACATGTAGTAGTAATGGGTACTTTTTACTTAAGTACATTTTTGAGGGGGTACTTCTTTACTTCTACTTGAGTACAAAAGTGTAGTCAGTACTTCAACTTTTACCAGTCATTTTAAATATGAGTATCTGTACTTCTTCTTGAGTAAAGGATGTGTGTACTTTTGCCATTTCTGCATATAGGTTAGCATGTTTCTAGTATGCATTGGCATGTTTCTTGCTAGGCTGTTGATAGGTTGCTAAGTGGTTGCTAGGGTGTTCTGAGTGGTTGCTAGGCAGTTGCTAAGGCGTTGATAGGGTGTTTTAACTGGCTGTTAATGTGTTGCTAGGCGGTTGCTAGGGTGTTCTGAGTGGTTGCTAAGCGGTTGCTAAGGTGTTGCTAGGTGGTTGCTAGGGTGTTCTGAGTAGTTGCTAAGGCATTGCTAGGGTGTTATATGTGGTTGCTAAGATGTTGCTAGGTGGTTGCTAGGGTGTTCTGAGTGGTTGCTAAGGTATTGCTAACATGTATTGCTAGTTATGATTAGTATGATGTAAGTATGCCCAATGTAAAGTCAATGGCAGTTTTTTATAATGGATGGCTAGGGTGCCATAAGTGGTTGCTAGGGTATGGCTAGTAAGTTGAAATGTGATCAGTGATTGGCAGATTGGTAGTCTGAGTTAAATGAGCCCAATCTTAAGTCTGTATGACAGTCTGGCACAGAGTTATAAGGTCATAAAGTTTGGTTCAATGTTAAGTCAATGGGACTTTTTCGAATTTTCCGGGTCAGTTTTTGGAAAACCGTAAGTCGGATCAGTTGGAAAAGATATAGCAACTTAATTCAGTATAGTCTGGAGGTTTGGAGTTAGTTTGGTGTTTGTAGTATGAATGGTCTAGGAGGAGATGTGTTCTTAAAATAGTCTAAGAAGAAGAAGAAGACGGAATAAGAAGAATAAGTTTATGTAGTATAACAGTATGTTGGCTTTCTCAAACCATCATAAATATTCAAATCATATAAACAAAATGTCTAAAATTTAAAATTGTGTAAAAAAGTCATGTTTCATGAACCAGTGTTGCAATATTGTGCTGGCTTTGTTGGTAAAAATATTGACTTTTCTTATAGAAATCAATGTTTATTTCTGAGAAATATTTATGTATCAATATGTATGATGGTTTACTTATTATTAAATAAATATGTTAAACAATTGAGATAATAAAATAGACAAATGTTATAAATAAAAATATATATTTTTAATTTTAATAAAAATAAACATTTACATATAACTTGTGATGGGCTATTATAATTTATTAAAATCAAAATAAAATTATTCATTCATTCATTTTCTTTTCAGCTTAGTCCCTTTATTAATCTGGGGTCGTCACAGCGGAATAAACCTCCAACTTAACCAGCATTTGTTTTATGCAGCGGATGCCCTTCCAGCTGCAACCCATCACTGGGAAACAACCATTCACACTCATACATACGGACAATTTAGCTTACTCAATTCACCTGTACCACACGTCTTTGGACTTGTAGGGGAAACCGGAGCACCCGGAGGAAACCCACGCGAACACAGGGAGAACATGCAAACTCCACACAGAAATGCCAACTGACCCAGCCGAGGCTTGAACCAGCGACCTTCTTGCTGTGAGGCGACAGCACTACCTACTGTGCCACCGCGCCGCCCTAAATAAAACTATATAAAAATAAAATATTATCAAGCTATTCTTTAAATAAATAACAAATAGATTTTAAAAATATACATAAAAATATTAAAACCATTATAAGAAATAAAAAATAACTCAAAGAAATCAAATCACACTTGTTGAGTCAGTTTTGTTCAATTGTGCTGGCTTTTTTTGCAATTTAGATTTTATATATTAATATCATCAAATAATTCTAAATATTACAAACAATAAAATATAATACAGAATTACTTTATATATAGACACACTTCCAGAAAGCAAATGTTTGCTTTACATTCTTTTCTTTTATTCATAGGCTGTAGTAAACACGGCCTGTCTTTATCTGACCTGTTTTTAGTCACATGATTAGAGACGGCGGTGGGTGATTTGATCTGATGTGTAGCTCTTTTGCTTGTTTTATGTCAGAGAGCAGCAGGCAGGGACCAACTCTAATCTCTGGAAGAATTATAGAGCGATCAGACAGTCAAATCACTGTAGGTGCATGTTTCATCTTTCACATTTTCACAAAATCCTTCAAGAGGAGTTCACTAAAAATGCCATTCTGATTGAATTAATAAAACGTTAAGCTTAAGACAAGACACTGCAGAGTAATAAAATATAAAAAATAAAAATGTTGTAATAAGTGTATTGTTTAAATATGCAAATGAAGCATTCATTAATTAAACGCACTAATTTGCATTCATTTCTAGCACTAAATCTGAACTCGAAGGCTTTAAATGGGATTTTGAGAATCTCTTTTCATCACTCCATATTTGTAAAATACTGCCTGAAAAAAAAGTTTTGTAGAATAAAATGTTGTATCCCTCTGTAAAATAACCTTATATATTCAGATATAAATAAAACTGTTAGGTTTGGTGTATGTAAGAACTGCTGAAGTGGACATTTATGGCTCAGTGCAAAATAAAAAACCTAATTTTGAGAAATCTGCAGACACAAATTGATAAAGTGCTATAAAGGTCTCTTGATATCTGCGAAGTAAAGAGTGTAGGTCAGTTAGACAGGTCTGGACAGCCACAGACTGGCTCTTAATACAGGTTGATGGGTCAGCAGAGCTCATAATGATATAAGTCACTCAGCGTCTGTTCACTGGGCTCACACAGATCCTCTGGCCCACATTCTCACATCAGCAACTTGGGGCAACCTTTTATCCCCAGTGCATCTACCAGTACAGAAAATGTAGCAAAACCCAATAACTTTATATTGGTTAAGCCTTTCTCTGCACGCATGAGGAAAAATGTGCCCTTCAGATTTAGCTTTACTATGTATGAGGGGGAACTTATTTTATACTACCAGCCCATTAATCTGCATCTGCACACAGCATCACTGCAGGGGGAATAATGTTCTTGTGTGTCCCAGAAAAACAGAAACAAATAAAAAAAAACTACAAAAACTGTTCTGCTGTTGGATAAACCAACGAACATTCAAGCTACTGAGGACGCATGTGGTTGAATTTCATTAAAAACAAAAATGAGCTGAAGAATGTGTGTAACGTGTTGGGCAAAATTACATTGCAATGTATTTTAAAATAAAATACCAAATACCTCAGTGTTACATGTATTAAAATAAACTACAAAATACAGCAGTCACAAATGTATCAAAATAAAATCCTGTATTTTGTATTTTTTAAAATACTACAAAATACTTTTACAAGGGAGTGTGACATTTTTTTTTTCGCAAACCTTCTGTCAATAGGCATATTCGATCAGTCCCCTCACCATTAAACTGACTCTGTGAAATAAACAATGATTGATAACGACGGCTTTTCTCTGAGCAAGTTTCAGTCAGCTTCTCTGCACCTCATTCACCTCTACTATACATGAGGAGGTATTCATAAAAAATGTCACTTGTGTAAGTTTTATTCATTAAACTTGTTTTTCTCTTTGATTTTAGTATAGATTTGGTACAAATTTCATACAGAAAGTGCTGTCTTGAAGAGGATCTCTTTAATCACTGTAAAACCCATGTAATGCAGATAATGAGTTGGAATATAGTAATATATCTTTTCATTGTGAAAATCTCTTAAAAGTCTTGTTTTTCAAAATTTTTGCAATTGAAGTAGTCAATGTAAAATCACGATTTCTGAAAACATTTCCATAAATCATGTTTTTTTTTTGCAGTTGTACTTTTCAAAACACAATATAAAACATGATATCTGCACAATTTGGGAGTTTTTGACCAGTAGACTGGAATATTATTTAAAATTTTGTCTAATACTGATTAAATATGGCAAAAATTGTAATTAACTATAAAAAGCACCTGCAGATCAGCTACTGGCATTTAAAAAAGCCAATGAAGTTTTGGAGGTATTACCACTGTAGGACTTGTTTATGTTGTTTGTTTTATTTTCCTGTGTTTATGCGCATTTTGAACTATCACATAAAAAATGCTCAATGAAAACATCAAGATGTGAATAAATTTAAAAAAAGGAACAAAAAAACCATATTCACTCAATTCAGTTTGATAAACTTTTTATCTGATGAGATAAAGTGTGCATAAACTACGGTGAAAACACATTTACCAAACAAATTGCAATATGCGAATCAAAAAAAAGTCATGTGGTTTAGTTTTAACAGATCATGTGATAACAAAAATGGGTGCGGCATTAACCCTTATGTTATGTTGGGGACATTTTCATCTACAATGGGCTGCTGTTGAGTCTTAATTTAATCACAACTTTGTGTATCAGCAAATGAAATGATTTTTGGCGACAAATCTTATTTTGATATATTTGAAAATGCTTTGATGTTTTTTAAAAACTCAACAGCACACTCTGCAAATTTACTACCCCTTCATTATGTTCGTGGCTGTTTTGCCCCATTGACTTCCATTCTAATGATATTTTTTGATTGTAAAGCCATGACACCATATAATTATTAACTTTGTTGTTAGTGGTTTTCCCTGTTGGGAAGAGATTTGATCATCAGTTCTATTGTAAAAAAAGCTTAGTTTCTGGCTTTTATATGCAGTATATAGTGCCAAACCAGCAGACTGACCACAATGTAAAACATCTGAAATGTTGTTTTGGTCATTCTGAAATCCCTTTCTGAAATGCTGAGTTCAGACTGCATGTTTTCACACTGCATGACTATCTGGGCTAGCGTTTTGTCGCTGCTTTTACACTGCAAGATGGATCGGCGACAGGGGATTTCACACTGCATGACTTTACAATAGGAAGAATCGCCGACAACTTTGTCCAAACTACGTCTCACAACCAAACACACGTGGTATATCTTTTATTATTAACTACATAACAAGAAAGAAGCCTTTAATGGGATAGAAATGTACATATTTGCTTACCTGGGTTTGAAAGAATTAGCAATTTCTCCTCAACTTTTTTTGCTTTTTCGACCCAGTTGTGATATTGCTCAAATGACAAACCAACCAGACACGGGTGCTCTTGCCAAATTTCTGTTCGTTTTTCCTCCATTTTTTGGGTCCAAATAAACTAAAAATGAGCGATTTTAACTTCCCCCCCAAGCTACCGTTGGCCTGCAGGTACCCACGCTAGTGGATGCTGCTCTCTCATTGGCTGTAGGTGATCGCGGATGTTATTTTCAGTCAAAACTCATTTCACATGGCATGATTTGAATTGGCGACAGCTCCAGATAATTAGCATGCCAAATATCTCACGGGCATCAATTCTTTCAAATCACGTCTTTGATAGTTCACACGGTGTGATTGTCACTCGTGTGCACGAGCACCGATTTGCCTGTGATTTCAGGCATTTGTCGGCGATTTCTCAAAACCTGTCGGCGAGTCAAAATCGGGGCTTAAATCGTGCAGTCTGAACTCAGCATTAACCAAAGTCCATCATTAAAGTGGTTCAATATTATCACCTTCCAAAACTATCTTCAGAGGCTGTGCTTATAAATGATTAAATTAAAAAAGAGCCACAGTGGCTTCTTTTACTGCAGCAAATTCTATTTTTCTTTTTGATATTTGGTGCCAGTTTATCAGAAAGTGATGATTTTATTCTCTTTGACCGACTCATTGGATGGAATCGATGCTTTATTTGCAAATGTTTAATGCAATATTCCAGTTTTGCGCATATTTGTCTTTGGATGCAAGCATAGCTACCACCAGCACTACCAGTTCAGAATCAATCTGGTTCAGTCTAGAAGTTGTAACCTCTTCTACTCCATCATTGACTCTGGTTTGAACATGTAAGACTGTACTGCACTGGACATTTCTGGCATTTTGGCTGCGGAAGATTTTATTTAGTTTCTTCAGAAGTGTCAGAATAGCATGTGAAAGCACCACCCTCTTAAGGAAAGCAGTAGCTCATTTGCATTTAAAGTAAGACACACAAAAATGCTGTGTTTTTGCTCACAACGTGTCGAATAGACGAATGCATTCGAACGAATAAAATTAACTTTGTTTAGAGTTTGAGTTTAAAAAAGCTTGCATAAAAAATTTATTTCCAGAAAAGTTTACACTGGCTGATAAGGGTTTCCTTTTAATTTTGGTTTTTGTGATTTTGTTGTTTGCGTTTGTCATTTTTTCTCAATGACAGTGTCAATTTTCTTAATTAAAAAATTTACATTTTGAAATAGCTTTTAATTGTAGATGCTTTTCATTTACGTTTTTGTAATTGTATGCACTTTTTTTTTTTACTTTTTTTTTTTTGAAAAAAAGGACAGAAGGGGAAGACATTTTTTTAAAAACAAAGAACAAATAAGTTGTCAAATGGGTTACAAAATCAAATCATAATACATTTGAAGTACATTATCGCATATTGTT
Organism: Danio kyathit; assembly: GCA_903798195.1. Classification (NCBI taxonomy): domain Eukaryota; kingdom Metazoa; phylum Chordata; class Actinopteri; order Cypriniformes; family Danionidae; genus Danio; species Danio kyathit. The sequence goes on along the minus strand of LR812543.1, from coordinate 22,766,684 downwards.
TACAATGACATTCTCATTGCACTTTTTTGAGTTTTGAGTCTTAGGTTAACAGTCAGTCTGTCCATACAGTGTATTTCCTTTACAATTCCTTTCCATTGAGCCCTTGTTGGATGTTTAACCTGAAACCATTTTCAAGTTATGGCTTTTCTACTACTTACCAAAAGTATTTGAGTTAAGTATTTGTCAATACTTGGAATAATTTCTGCCATTTTTTCAAGTTATAATGTAATAAATAGGTAGTCCAATTCTTCTCCAGTTATCTTTTTATTTCAGTCGCTATTTCATACCAGAAGGGCTGTAATTTAGTGATTAATTGTATGCACTTTTTGATAGATTTATTTCATTTTGATCGTTCTTTCATGTGGTTAAAATTATGTTTAATAGTTTGCATTTATTAATTAATTAATACCAAAACTGGTCAAAAGACTGAAACCGATTTTCTTTATATTATATTTTTATTTTGACCTTAAAGCAAAACAGAGCAATACAAAAAGCAACACCAGCTATAAAGACAGAAAAGAAATGCTAACAAAGCAAAAAAAGACAGAAAAAAAAAAAGATTTTAAAACCATTGTTACATCAGTTCCTCCAGTTTTATACATAGGTTAACAATGTTACACATTAATTTCTAGGCCAGTGGGCACAGACAATATGGGGATCCTGCAAACAATGACAGGGTCATACCAGTAATGCTATCAGAAAGATTGTGTCTAAATCTCTCTAAATGTAAAGTGCTAGAGAATTCTAAAAGCCAGGATTTAAAAAGCGTTTTTGATGCCTTTTTCCATAGACAGAGCATAATTAATGGAAATATTTCCAGATATTAATAGAAATGTTTAGCGCTGTTTAAGAGAATATTATTGTTGTGTTGTTTATATTTTACTCTATATATTATCATTTTGAATGCTATTTTCATAGTAGTTTTACTATGGTTTTCATTGTAGTTTTAGTAATTGTATTTTTGATAGTTTTATTTAATTTTGACCTTTATGTTTAAATAGTTTAATTAATACCAACACTGGTCATAATTTGTAATTTAATTAATGTAAATTTTCCTTTTCTTTATGACATCTGCAAAGTCTTTATCCTTTATCCGTTTTGTCCTCACTCTTTCCCCCCATCCCCTCTCACCTTTCAGCATTTCAAGCTGCTTGTGGACGAGCTCCATGTAAAAGGGGAAGCTAAAGTGAAAAAAGCCATGAAGGAGTCTTTCCGTATCCTCGCTGACGTCAGTACCATTTACAATACTTGTTCATACAAATATACAAACCTGTGCCAACCCTCTGCATGCCGCCGTGTTTTTCTTCCTGTCTCCAGGCCAGAGCAAATGGTCAGGGCAGCCTGTGCAACCAAGCAATTATGCTGATCACAGATGGAGCCATGGAGGATTTCCAGTCAGTTTTTGAGGAGTTCAACTGGCCTGACAAGAAGGTAACACACAATCTGCTCGCTCCACAGGGGAACGGAGGCCGTAGCATATGACGTACCCCTGTGGAAAAAAAATGAAGGACCACATGATAATTTTATGTTTTTTGGATTTATTTGGTTTGATTACAGTTATAATATTGGTTTTTATACTGTAAAGGTCTGAGAACATTTCTTCCAAATTTTAAATAAAGCCATCATTGTATCATATTTCTTTTCAGAAAACAACATCAGAAAAGCAAAAGTTTTCTTTTTGTTGTGTTTGAAAATCAAAGTAATTCCACCAAATATGGTATCACATTTCCAAAAAAAAGTTGGAACAGTAAAGCATTTACCACTTTGTAATGTTGCCATTCCTTTTCGCAGCACTTAAAATACATTTAGGTATTGAAGACACTAAGTGATGAAGTGTTTCAGGTGTAATTTTGTCCCATTCTTCCTCCAAACAAGTCTTAATTGTTGCATTTTGCACTTCAAAATGTGTCACACATTCTCTATTGGAAACAGGTCAGGACTTCAGGCAGGCCAGTCAAGTACCTGTATCCTCTTCCTCCACAGCAAGACTTTGTAATGTGAGCAGAATGGGGTTTTGCATTGTCTTGTTGAAATGTGCATGGGCCTCCCTGTAAAAGAAGGCAGCATATTGTGCTCCAAAATTTCTATGTACTTTTCAGCATTAATGGTGCTATCACAGAAGTGCAAGTTGACTTTGCCAAGGGCACTGACACAACCCCATACCATGACAGACTCTGGCTTTTAGACTTGTTGCTGGTAAAGTTCTGGATGATCCTTTTCTTCTTTGGTCTGGAGCACACAGCGTCCATTTCTTCCAAAAAATACCTGAAATACTGATTCATCTGACCACAGTACACGTTTCTGCTGTGTGATGGTTCATCCCAGATGGCTCCAAATCCAGAGAAGTCGATGGCGCTTCTAGACACTGTTAATCTAGGGCTTCCTTTTGGCACAGTGCAGTTTTAAGTGGCATTTGTGGATGAAACTGCATATTATGGTACTTGACAAAGGTTTGCCAAAGTAGTCCTGAGCCCATGTGGTGATAGTGCTTATAGATGAATGATGATTCTTGATGCCCTTGTCTTTTACGCACTGAAATTTCTCCAGTCCTTGAATCTTTTAATTATGTTGTGCACTGTTGAAGGTGAAAAATCCAAATGTCTTCAACATTCAATAATTGACATTTCAAAAATTCTTGCATATTTGATGGCAAACTGGCAATCCTCAGCCCATCTTTGCTCCTAAAAGACTAGACCTTTCTTGGACGCTGCTTTTGTACCAAATCATATTTACAATCACCCATTGACATCACCTGTTTCAAATCACATCATTATTTAACCAATTTATCTGATTACTAGCCCTAAATTGCTTCGGTATGAACAAAAAATATTGTTCATACATTTTTTTTTAAATAAATGTTAGTATGACTACAATAAATGTTAGAATGTTATAATTAAATCAATTTATTTTGTTAATATTTGTGATAATAAACATTAACATATTAAAGGGGTCTAACTTGAAGGGGGCGGCGCCCCAGCGCTCTCTATTGACCAGCCGCCACTGTTTACAAATGAAATGAAGTTGACCAGACAAACATGAAATATTTTGTGTTTATATTGTCTGCAATGAAATATAAGTCAAAGTAAATGTGGAAATAGCTTCTTTCTTTTTTTAATTTGTGTTTTCCATACTGTCCCAACTTTTTTTTTAATTGGGGTTGTACATTTGGATGAAATGTTATCAGTAGTTTACTGAATAAAGCACATAATTATAAACTACAAGTATTGAAAAACTTATTTTTCACGTGGTCTCTTAATTTTTCCAGATGTTCGTTCATCTTTGAAGAACAAATTAATACATTTTATATGAAATCGGACAGTTCTTTTATCCTCCATAGATGGCAATGGTCCCAAGACATTCAAAGTACAGAAAAGAAACCAGAAGCATTGTCAAAACATTATGTGACTTCAGTGGTTCAGCCGCAGTCATATAAAGCTCTAAACATTTTCATATGAACTGTTAAAACTATTTACTGATGACTGGATTTTTCAGAATCACTTCTTTCTTTTGATAGACAGTATTTAAACTCACTTTATTGACTTTTTAAATTCACAAACAGCTACTTTACATATTCAACAAATGGTCATATTCAAAAAAAGCTACATGGGAGCACATTAAGCATCGAGACTTGATTGAACAAGAAAGTGTGTTATATTTCCTTTGTAACATACAATGTAATATTTTCAGGTACGGGTTTTCACTTACCTTATTGGCAGAGACATGACCTTCTCAGAAAATGTCAAATGGATTGCCTGCAACAATAAAGGTACATCTTTTCTATGAAGTTGCATCATTATTAGGTTTTCTTGGTCGGTGTTTGAACTTGAAAGAATAGTTTAGACAAAAAAAAAGATTATCCCTCATGTGGTTTCAAGATTGTATTGCTTGCTTTCTTCTGACTGATGCTTTTAAGCTTTATAGAGGACACAAAAGTCCCATAAAGTGTAATATTCCTTGCTGTTTTTTAGGTCTTTTGACACAATATTGTAGTTTCTGGATGTAAATTGAAGTTGTTAATCTTCATGTCCAATGTAAGGCGCAATGATATTTATGTTATTTTTGGTCATTTAGCATGACTTTTCTAAAATGACATTTATATGCACAGACACAAAGTTGGATAAGTTAATTCAAAAATTTAATAATTTTCTTATTACTTCATCTGAAAAGTAACTTAGATTAAAAAAAAATAAGTTAGTTACTTAAATAAATAGTAATCTATGTAAATCTCAAAGCATCAAGACAACAAAAACTAGAGTCTTAATTCTTTAAATTTGAGTCAACCCAGACCTTTTTTTTTTTTTTTATTAATAATCAAAATGTAAACAATATATGTATTAAAACACAAACATTTCAAAGAAATGACACCATATTTCACACATATCATATATTAGCATACATTTACATTTCATTGTTTCTTAAGCATGTGCAGTTGTGGGGCAAATAAAAACTTTTAGCTGAAAAAATTTAGGTAATGAACCCTTTTCACAAACCTATTATGATGCGTTTAGCGCTCATCATAATCTTAAATCCTTGAAAGTTTTTAATATTTAAACATATTTTATATATATAATATATAAATATTTAATATATTTAAACTTTTTTTATAACGTATGAACATTTATATGTATTTACGTATGTATTATATCATCTTTTCATCAAAATACAAAAAAAGAATTACCGTTTGTGCGAGGTGTTTCTAATGCAGCGTCTATGGAGCAAGATTTTAACTTAAATTTGATGTTATTCACGATTTCTTGTTGATTTTATGCACAGTAAGGCAAGTATATTTTAAGTAACAATGAAAATGTAAAATGTGAGCAATGAAAACATCAAATAAAAAATCTCTTACTTTACTTTTTTAGCAGAAAAGTCATTTAATTACAGTAACTAGTTATATATAAATTTCTCATAAATGTAATTCTTTTTGGAAATGCAAAAGCATAATTCGCAACGTAAATTAATAATAACATATACAGTTTAAATGATTAGCCCTTCTGTGGATTTTTATTTCTTTTTCAAATATTTCCCAAATGATGTTTAACAGAGCAAGGAATTTTTCACATATTTCCTATAATATTTTTTTTCCTTGAGAAAGTCTTATTTGTTTTATTTTGGCTAAAATAAAAGCAGTTTTCAATTTTACAAAACCATTTTAAGGTCAATATTATTTGCCCCCTTAAGCACTTTTTTTTCGATAGTCTACAGAACAAACCATCATAATACAATGATTTGCCTAATTACCCTAACTTAACTTACCTAATTAACATAGTTAAGCCTTTAAATTGCATTTTAAGCTGAATACTAGTATCTTGAAAAATATCTAGTAAAATATTATGTACTGTCATCATGGCAAAGATAAAAGAAATTCGTTATTAGAAATTAGTTATTAAAACTATTACGTTGGGAAATGTGTTCTTTCCGTAAACAGGAATTGGGGAAAAAATATACAGGGGGCTAATAATTCTGACTTTAACTGTATATAACCCACTCAGACTCCTCACTTTGTTAATGTAGTTCTAACACTATTCTCAAAAGAAAAAAACATCTTATATTTAATATTTACAGGTTTTTATGCTCATGTCTCCACCCTGGCTGACGTACAGGAAAACGTCATGGAGTATCTTCACGTTTTGAGTCGGCCGATGGTCATCAACCATGACCATGACATAATCTGGACTGAGGCATATATGGACAGTGTGGTGAGTATGCTTATTTCATCACTTTCATCAATTCATACCACTCATTTCCATCATTTTAAAGCATTTGAGTGTGGTTTTTGCTGTCCTGCTTAACCGAAATGTGTGCTCATGTGATTTTTCCCATTCATCTCAATCATTTTTGCTATCAAACAGCTTCCTAACACTATGGAGGTAACTTAGTTAAAATTTTAGCATGTGTAAATAGAAATAGAGATATATTTAGTGTAACGTACAGTAGTTGTTAACCTAGTAAGCATAGAAGGGTTTTTGTTGTTTTAGGACGCCCCCTAATGTTTATCATCATTCATTACATGATTTGATGGTTTTAAAGCAAGACATTGCATGTTAATAGGGACATTTGTGTTCTAAAATGGATTGTTTAATGTAAATAAATGATGAAATAAGACGTTATTGAATGAAATGTGTATTAATTTTCTAACACAAAAGTCTGAACATTAAATGAAGTCTTATTCAAAATGGTTTCATTTGTTTGACATCTTAAAGTCAATGGTTTTATTTCTTCATAATTCAGAAAATACTGCTTTTTTTGCAGAATGAAATGGCATACATTATCATATGTATTTTTCAGAATACAGCTATAAATAAAAGTGGCAAGTACTTTTGTCACACATATTGTGACAAAAGTAAAAGGTTAAAGGTAAAAAAAAGTGTTAGTCCTGTGAAACTTTGTTAAAAGTGTTTGCCTACAGTGTCTTGCCTTAAGATCAACATGAAATGTTCCCTACCTGACAAAAGTCTTGTCGTCAAACCCAGTTGTAAGAGAAACAAATAATAACTCGACTTCTAGTTAATCATTTGGAAAAGTGGCAGAAGGTAGATTTTTCCGATAAATCATCTGTTGAACTGCATCCCAATCATACTCCGGAAGACCTAGTGGGACCCGCATGGACCCAAGATTCTCACAGAAATCAGTCAAGTTTGGCGAAGGAAAATCATGGTTTGGGGTTACATTCAGTATGGGGGTGTGCAGGAGATCTGCAGAGTGAATGGCAACATCAACAGCTTGAGGTATCAAGACGTTTGTGCTGCCCTTTACATTACAAACCACAGGAGAAGGCAAATACTTCAGCAGGATAGCGCTCCTTTTCATACTTCAGCCTCCACATCAAAGTTCCTGAAAGCAAAGAGGGCCAAGGTGCTCCAGGATTGGCCAGCCCAGTCACCAGACATGAACATTATTGAGCATGTTTGGGGTAAGATGAAGGAGGATGCATTAAAGATGAATCCAAAGAATCTTGATTAACTTTCTTTGCCATTCCAGATGACTGTATTAATAAGTTATTTGAGTCATTGCAGAGATGTATGGATGCAGTCATCCAAGCTCATGGGAGTCATACACAATATAATTTTTTTTTCCACTGCACTATGACTTTATATTCTACACTGTATATTATTCTGTTAAGTGACTAGACTTTTGTCTAAGCAAAGTCAGACCTTACTGTCCTAATTAAATCATTAAAAATCAAGGCATGATCATATATTATTTTGGTAAAATAAGCGTAATCTAGAGGCCTTTGCCTTTCATATAAGCCACTTCTGATACCAAATGATCCACTAGAAGTCAAGTTATTATTTGTTGCTCCTAAAACTTGGATAGGCGGCAAGACTTTTGTCAGGTAGTGTTGTTAAAACTCATCTTTACTTCCAAAATGCGATATATTTTCAAGTAAAACTAGAAACGCTCCGGTTACTAAGGTAACCCTCGTTCCCCGAGGGGGAGAACGGAAATGCTATGTGGAAACTTCCACTATGGGGATTTCATCCAGAAAGCCAAGCATCTGAAAGAGTATGTAAACGGGCCAATGAAATGCCAATGAGTTGGCAGCTTCAGCTTGCGCAGCTGATCAGAATCAGAATCAGAAAGAGCTTTATTGCCAGGTATGTTCACACATACGAGGAATTTGTTTTCGTGACAGAGCTTCTACAGTGCAACAGAATTACAGACAGGACTAAAAAACAGATAATAAATATATTTTAAAAAGTGAATGCAAATATACAAATTGACAAGTGTATGTACAGCTATATTACTATATACAACATAATATGTTCAGCTGTTATGTGCAAATTGGCATGTAAAGTGTGTTGTTAAATAAGTGTATGTGTGTATAAAAAAAAGTGTATAGCAGGTAGTGATGTTGGTTCCACAATTACTATCATCAAGTGTTTCTGTTTCTGTGTCGAGCTGTTCTGGTGCGCAGTGCTCTGTAGCATCGACCAGAAGGTAAAAGTTCAAACAGCCAGTGTGCTGGGTGTGAGCTGTCCAGAGTGATTTTGGCAGCCCTTCTGCTCGCTCTGGATAAGTACAGTTCTTGGAGAGTAGGGAGGGTTGTACCAATGATTCGCTCAGCAGTCCGAACTATTCGACATAGTCTTCAGAGGTCGGATTTGGTAGCTGAGCTAAACCAGACAGTTATTTATGTGCAGATGACTGATTCAATGATGGTCGTTGATGCTCGTTGCAATTAATTTGGCTATAAGAGCACAGTGCGAGCAAGGCCAAAGCATCATTTTTTAGCAGAAGAGACTTTCACCTCAACAGCTAACGGGCAATCATTATGGCGAAGGAACATAGCATTTCCGTCCCCCCCCTCGGGGAACGAGGGTTACCTTAGTAACTGGAGTGTTCCCTTTTGGGAGGGGAACTTCAATGCTTTGTGGAAACTTTCACTATGGGGAAATGTATGGAAAACGCCAAAATGATTGAACCTTACCTTCGCCCCCGATGAGAGGTTTGCCAGGCAAAAGAGAGCGTAAGCGCACCTGCGTCACCAGAGACGCTGTCTTCCAACGTGTTCCCTGGCCCTTACTTATCCCACTTCAGGGCACCCTCCGCGAGCTTGGTAAAGACCCGCGGAGACAGAGAGAACCCGAAAGGGAGGACTTGTACTGCCAGGCTCAACCTTAATGCAGACCGCAGAAACTGAAGGTGGCGTGGAGTATGGAGACATGAAGTACGTGTCCTTCAGGTCTATTGCTGCAGACCAATCCCGAGGACGAACGCACCGGAGGATGCGCTTCTGCATAAGAATTTTGAACGGCAGCTTGTGCAGACAGCGGTTCAAAACGCTCAGATCTAGGATTGGCCATAGCCCACCGCTCTTTTAGGTACGATGAGTTACAGGCTGTAAACCCGCTCTTCATCTCGGCTGGAGGGATCGGTTAGATTGCATCCTTTGCCAGGAGGACAGCAATCATCTCTCGCAAGACAGGGGCGGGCACATGAACTTGAGAGGCCGTTCTCGAATTGAATCGCGTAGCCGAGTCTGATCGTGCGTATGAGCTACCGCGAAGGGCTGGGCCGAGCTAACCAAGCAGGCAGAGCCCTCGCTAATGGAGTCACCGCTACAATCGCTGACGTACCAGCAGTGGGGCAGCACGGAGTGGGGGTGCTGATCTGGGGTGCGCTGGAAGAAGCTGGAAGAGCTGTAGTCGAGAGTGGATGTGGATGGTTCGGGGGGGGTGGTCTTACATCCTCGCTAATGGACGGTCCATCGTATCCGACTGCACCGCTGTGAATTCCTGGGTGAATCCACCAACGGTGTCGCCGAACAGGCCAGACTGGTATATGGGGGAGTCAAGAAAGTGAACTTTGTGAACTGCGTGAGCCCACTGTGCACTTCCAGGAAGAAAGGGATGGGAGGCTAGAAGGTCTTGCCTTTTAATCCTCCACATAAACCCATCTAGTCGGTCCGGCTGCGGGGCTGGGGGATAAACCATCTCCAGACCCACGACAGAAAGAGCCCGGGAAAGCACAGTTATCATGTCTGTTTCAAGATCGGCCGCCGCCGCGCTCGCTCCCGAGGCAACGGTGCAACCTCCGATGCAACGGTGGACATCTGAGCCTCGGTGTCATCAAGTGAGAGGGCGGCCATCCGACAACAATACATACCGCTCTGGAGGACCGGACCCAAAGGATGCCAGGTAAGGGAGAAACCCAGCTCGACCGTCTGCCGCTGTGTGTCACACACTCTAGACCGGGAGATCGCTCTCGTTCACTCTCTGTCTGAAACTCAGCTGGAGGAACCCTCATCGACTCTCTCAGAAGGCTGTTGAAGTCTCTGAAGTGAAAAATGATGCTTTGGTTTTGCTCGCACTGTGCTCTTATTGCCAAATTAATTGCAACGAGCATCAGGTGCGCAAGCTGAAGCTGCCAACTCATTGGCATTTCATTGGCCCGTTTACATACTCTTTCAGATGATTGGCTTTCTGAATGAAATCCCCATAGTGGAAGTTTCCACATAGCATTGAAGTTCCCCTCCCAAAGGGGAAACAATGTAGTTTGAGGAATTAATTTTTTCAGCATTGGAATTGTTCTGTTATGCAATCTTCAAAAGTGGACATGATAAAACCAGGAGCATGCATTTGTATTGTAGTGTTCAGTAATTGGGGTTAATTTTGATTTCATGGTGATTTTTCATGTGCTTCATCTGAATGACATTTTTTCCGGAATCTCCTGCAGGTGTTCAAGAGCAAGGCTCACAGTCTGCTGTTCATGACGTCGGTGGCCATGCCAGTGTTCAGTAAGAAGAAAGAAACACTTTCTCATGGCATTTTGCTGGGTGTTGTGGGAACTGACATCCCCCTACTGGAGGTCATGAAACTTGCCCCGCGATATAAGGTAAAACGTTTGTAACTTAGGTCAAATATTAATGTATATTTATATGTGAAATATGTGTCACCTAAACTTAAAAAAATGTAAAACTATTTAACAAAATTATTTATAAAAACATATTAAAGGGGACTTTCTTTTTTCTTTTTTTGGTAAGCAGTTTTTAACGAAATATATTGCTATATTTTGCATGTATTTTATTTATTTTAAATATTCAATAATTAACAATGTATGTGGAACACAGTAAATGTGGCTAATTGTGAGGAAAACAATCTAAAAATCTATCTAAAAAAAATTAAACGCATTTAAATTATACAAATTGAATAATATCTTAATTAAATAATGTTAAAGTATTACATTTCATAGTTTGAAAAATATACAAATGTAATAGTTACAACATAAAAAATATTTTATAATTCATTTATATAGATTTTCCATTTACTTGCTTGTATTTTTATGCCCCCATCAAAAATAGAATGTTTTATTAATAATTTTATAATATTTTATTATTACAATATTGATATTAAAGGATTTTTTTTAGGTTACACTTTATTTTGCATCTACATGCCAACCAATTCTCATTAGATTATAAGTAGACTGTTAGGTTGGGGTTAGGGTTGGGGTAAGTCAGGCCCGGCGCCAGGATGTCATAACTAAGGAGGCATTTTAATCCCATAGGGGGGCACTAGACACTAGATTTTAAGCTATTTGTTATTACTTTGCATTAATGCCTAAGTTACTGACTTAGGGCAGTAATATACTTTTTTATAGTAATAATAATATGCACTGTTTCGCTATTACTGATTTTATCAATGAAGGTAATGCAACGATACCGTTTACATAAACGCAGACAGATCATGGCTTCAGTGCCGAACCAGTGCTTTAAATCATATTTCATTCTCCTTATTTCTTTTCGTTTTATTTCAAATAATATAAATGTTTTAAGTTTTAGGTAAAGACGTCAAACTATGCCCACACATGCAAGCTAACCCACGTTTAGACTATTCTATAACCAGTAAATAAATATAGTGAAATCAGCATAATCGAGTCATCACGCTTCACGTTGCCTTACCAACCAATATCAGTGTCAGGAAAAGTTAAAGGTGCAGTATGTAAGTTTGACACCCAGTGGTTGAACTAGGTATTGCACTCCTGGATCATAATAAAAGTACACTGGGTTGCCAGATTGTGTACAGGATCGAGCGAGTGATTTAAACTGTGTTCTAAATAAAAGCCACGACACGCGATAGAGGGAATATTTTCCATATTAAAAGGAGTTTTTGTCCTAACCAACACCTCGAATTGATATATTAGAAATGGCTTCTATTTCTCACAGCTGAACAACAGAAACCTATGACAGCTAGATCACCTCAGGTAAGCCTTGTGTGCTTTATTCTGTGCTAAATGCTAACAATGCGAGTTTGAATGCATTTTACATGGCATTTGTTGCCATATACTGAAAGCAGAAAGTTCACCTCAGATCTTGAAAATACAATAAACCGTCTGAAATTGAACTTTAGAACTAAACACATATGAGTGATTCAGCATCTACATTGATGTTAAAGTGGGTTAACATGTATTAAATAGATTCTAAACCTTACCTTTTCGTGAGCGAGTGCATATTCTGTGCTTCTGAAAGGCTGTATTTACATTTCTGCCGTGTTTCGTCTGGTGCAAACAGCCAAATAGCTGATCACTGCCTCTCTCGTCACAGCGTGTTGTTAGGACACGCGGTTACAATGTAACCTGCTCACCTAATGTTTACGTTCGTAATATTTATGTAATTTGCTAATTAATAACCTCATGTGGAACTGCATCTGTCTCCCATACTGTTCTTTTTGGTCACGGACGCATGCTTTCAGAGTCTTTCTGAATGAATGAATGAAATACACTGTTTTCCAACAAGGCAACCCAGGGTGCTGACATATAATTGGCTAAACTGGCATCGTGCATATGAAATTTATCTAAACAAAGACAGCGTTCCGGCACGGAAAAACCATTTTCAAAGCAGAATATCTGACTTCAGCATTGTTTTACAGTTAAATAAGTATGTTCACTTGGGATGTTTCTTAAATATCTGCACACATATTATGGTATTTTTGTGCTTTAAAAGAGTCAAAAACTTACATACAGCACCTTTAAATGTTATAATCTAATGTCATTTAAAAAATTGTAGCTAAATGCGTTACTTAGTTACATTTTAGGGCATTAGTGTACACGCAACTCAATAGGCTATATAACTTTTTTCATCATTTTAAAGGTAAAAATAAAGATTTATGTTAGGCTATCATAAGTAAGGTTTTTTTCGTGATATTGTCCGGTTGGCATTTTTAAAAACATCATAATAAACCATTAGGCATTTATTAGGCCTACTCGTCATTTGATTTATTTATTTAGCCTATTTTAATAACATTTCAGGTTACATTTTCATTTATTAGGGCTAAAAGCTAAAAGCCAAAACAAAATCGATATGCTAACTGTATTTTAACGGTTGAAATAGGCCCACAATATATTTTCTGGTGTTTAATTTTGCATGAGCAAATAGCAGTATAGCCTAAATTACTTATTTTTAAAAGATTATCATTCACCCTGCAGCGCATGTGAGAGGTTGATCGGCGGCAAATCCACTTACTCATGCACTATATACCTATTTCATTTATAACTGTAAACTTGACTTCGCAAGCTGATCATCTTTAAACTCAAAAGACATTTTTAGTGTCCTAACTTGAGATTGCTGCTGCATAATGGGATGTTTCTTTTCACAACTGTAAAAGTGCGCTTTAGCGATTTGAAAATGAAAGCAAACATTTAAAAGGGTTCTGCATTTTGTCAATTTTAGCTTAATTTTAATAATATAATAATAGTGAATATAATAAATTAAAATGTTAATAATAGTGTAGACTACTGTGGGACTGTGCAGTGAACTAAACATTTTTATTAGGCTATCCCCTAACTGAAAAACTAATGTGAAAATGACTGGCAGTTGCGTTTCTGCTAAAATTAATTTAACGGCAATTTTTTTCTGCGTTTTTTCCCTTTAGGGCTCAAGAGAGTTGTATTTAAAGAATTAGTTAACAAAAACATGAAATGAATTAGGCTGCTAGCCTTCACGAGTTTTAAAGTGCGCCTCCGCCGGCATGTGCGCGTTTTAAAGGCTATATAAGGGTGCATCCAGACCTGACGCAGGGACCAGATCTCTGGACCATAGGCCTAGCTTTAATCTAATTTTCCTAAATGAATTGCTATTACATATTATAGAATATTGTGTGTTTTGAAGGTTGGAATGACGGGAGTGTTAGTAATTAATGACAGAAAGAATTTTCAGTTTTGAGTGAACAATCCTTTATGAAAACTGGGGGCAATAGCGCCGGGCCTGGGGTTAGTGTAAGTTGACATATACTTCCAAAGTTTCTTATAGTAAGTTAAATGTCTGTTGAAGGAGCAGTATCAACAGATATTAAGCAGACAGTCTACTAATATTCAAATGGACCATCAACATAAAGTGTTTTTTATTGTATTTTTTTATTGTAACTTCCATTATTCTGAACTATTTAAATAAACTATTTAAAATGTAAATAATACTGCAGTATTTTTATTTGATCAAATACCATGTAAATCATGCCACCATGATAAATAAATTCAACTATAAAAATATTTTACAATTTAAATATACTAATATATAAATGACAAATATCCATAGAGCTCATTTTTGTTATATTGTTGTAACAGATGTGACTAGTTAAATGTTAAGATATTATAAGACAGAAAAATACTGTGAAAATTAGCAAAAATGTGAATTATAAATCTAATGATGGTGTCGTTTAGCTTGGAACACACGGCTACGCTTTCCTCATCACAAACAATGGCTACATCCTGGCACATCCTGACTTAAGACCACTGGTGAGTCCATTTGAATCCTCTTAGTGGCTCAAGCACTCAAACATCTGCTCCTCTGCATACAGCCGATCCATATTCTACTCATGTTTTATTGATTTGTCATCATGCAGTACTATGAAGGAAAGAAATTAAAACCCAAGCCTAACTACAACAGTGTGGATCTGTCCGAGGCTGAGTGGGAGGACACTGAGGATAATGTGAGTTTTCCATATATACAGTTGAAGTCAGAATTATTAGCCCCCCTTAATTATTAGCCCCCTGTTTATTTTTTCCCCCAATTTTTGTTTAACGCAGAGAAGATTTATTCAACACATTTCTAAACATAATAGTTTTAATAACTCATTTCTAATAACTGATTTATTTTATCTTTGCCATGATGACAGTAAATAATATTTGACTAGATATTTTTCAAGACACTTCTATACAGCTTAAAATGACATTTAAAGGCTTAACTAGGTAAATTAGGTTAACTGGTTAGGGTAATTAGGCAAGTTATTGTATGACGATGGTTTGTTCTGTAGACTATCGAGAAAAAAAATATAGCTTAAAGGGACTAATAATTTTGACCTTAAAATGGTTTTAAAAAAATTGAAAACTGCTTTTATTCTAGCTAAAATAAAACAAACAAGACTTTCACTAGAAGAAAAAATATTATCAGACATACTGTGAAAATTTCCTTGCTCTGTTAAACATCATTTGGGAAATATGTAAAAAAAGAAAAAAAATTCAAAGGGGTGCTAATAATTCTGACTTCAACTGTACATGCATCCTGTAAATATCACAGTTTTTAAGCTCAGCAAATGAGTCTTTATAATGCCCTGCTGTCTGTGCAGTTGAGAACAGCCATGGTGAAAGGAGAAACTGGTACTCTGGCTTTAGATGTGAGAACAGCTGTGGATAAAGGGGTGAGTTTTTTTTGCATTAGCACGCAATTTATGTTACCAAATTGGTTGAAGTGTACTTAGTCCTCTCACTCTTATTACAGTACAACTTAGATTAACATTCCAAAGTTTTCCCTTTGAACGGGTCTAATATGATGACACTTAGTTTTAGTAAGCGTTGCTGTTTGTTTATTAGACCTTTAGGGGAAACCATCCAGTAATACCACCCCAGAGGGCACCTTGATGTCAAAAAAACACCAACCTGACATTGACATTTAAATTCGATTACAGGATATATTTTTGATTTCTTTTACTGTGAAAAATTGATATTGGCCAAGAAAATATCCCCCACATCATTACACCTCCACCACCAGCCTGAACCGTTGATACAAGGCAGGATGGATCCATGCTTTCATGTTGTTGATGCCAAATTCTGACCCTACCATAAGAATGTTGCAGCAGAAATCGAGACTCATCAGACCAGGCAATTTTTTCCAATCTTCTATTGTCCATTTTTGGTGAGCCTGTGTGAATTGTAGCCTCAGTTTCCTGTTCTTAGCTGACAGGAGTGGCACCCAGTGTCGTCTTCTGCTGCTGTAGCCCATCTGCCTCAAGGTTGGAATTGTTGTCCGTTCAAAGATGCTCTTCTACATACCACGGTTGTAACAAGTGGTTATTTGAGTTACTGTTGCCTTTCTATCAGCTTAAACCAGTCTCGCCATTCTCCTCTGACCTCTGGCATCAACAAGGCATTTGCGCCCACAGAACTGCCGCTCACTGGATATTTTCTCTTTTTAAGAGCATTCTCTGTAATCCCTAGAGATGGTTGTGCGTGAAAATCCCAGTAAATCTGCAGTTTCTGAAATACTCAGATCAGCCTATCTGGCACCAAAAAATCATGGCATGTTCAAAGTCACTTAAATCACCTTTCTTCCTCATTCTGATGCTACATGTCTAAATGCATTGAGTTGCTGCCATGTGATTGGCTGATTATAAATTTGCGTTAGCGAGCAGTTGGACAGGTGTACCCAATAAAGTGGCCGGTGACTGTAAATATGCAACAATGATCTGTTTATAAGAACATATAATTTGTACTGTAACTGTTGAGGGCAGTTGAAATGGTCAAAATCCTGACTGAAATTTCTTTCAAAGAACAGACATAATTTTCAAGATATACTCTTTCTGATAGAAACATTTGAAAACCAGGCTCACTGGAAATGTAAATTATTCAGCAGTTTCTGTGTATAATCAACCCTAGAAAGCAGTGAAACATCAACTTTTATTCTTTTTTTTAGACAAATGTATGATCATAGGCATTTTATAAATGTAGATAGCCTTGTTTTTGTGCATTTTTTTGCATGATTCTATATAAAAGCCTCAAAACAGTTACTTTCACTTTGAAGTTGTCATTGAAAAGTGCAACTAAATTTACCCGGAGCAACATATTTGTTATCTTGCAGAAAAGTACTCTCAAATATATTCCACTCATTTTGACGTCTCTAAACATTTTAAATGCCTTTTTATTGTTCTCTAATATGTGATCTGAATATGTTTTTCTTTAACATGTTGTGAGATTCATTCTTTTAATGCATTTGAAACTAAAGTGGCCATTTATAATGCTATAAGTAAGCTGTAATGAATGTATTTTTTCTTTTACCCCTCAGAAAAGGCCCTTGTTTCTCAAAAATGATTATTTCTACACAACCATCGATGAAACGCCATTTAGGTTTGATATGCTTCTCGCATTCTCAAAATATTTCCTTATCATACTTATGCATGTTGAAATTTTTTTTTTGAAAAACACACTGAAGTCATTAGAAGACAGCATTTTACCTTTCTGTTCATGGTGTGCTTCCAGCTTTGGGATGGTACTTACGAAAGGTCACGGCCAGTACATGTTCTTTGGGAATGTGTCTGTGGAGGAAGGTGAGCTCAGCGTATGATTTATAGCATGTGCGATACACAAGTGTCTCTGTAACCAGCTGAAAATGATACACTGACTTGGGGTCAGCATGATGTTTTTTTCTTTGTGTTTTAAGGAACATTATAGAAAGGGCACATTGAATTGATCAAAAGTGACAATTTGTATTTCAAATAAATAATACTATTTGAACAAAAAAGCATTAAAGGTGCAGGATGTAAGTTTGACACCCACTGGTTGAACAAGGTATTGCATTCCTGGGTCAAATCAAATGCAAGCACAGGTTGCCAGATTGAGGACCAACAGGAGTGAGCCTGACTATTGAGCCTAAAGGCTGATTTAAGGCTGATTTAAATAGTGTTCTAACTAAAAGCTACGGCACTGGATAGAAGGAATATTTTCTATATTAAAAGGAGTTTTTGTTCTAACCAACTCCTCGAATTGCTATATTAGAAACGACTTCTATTTCTTGCAGCTGAACAACAGTATAAACTGACAATGTTTACCTCAGGTACACCTCATGTGCTTTATTCAGTGTTAAATGCTAACAATGTGAGTTTGAATACCATTTTACATGACATTTATTGCCATACTACTGAAAGCAGCAGCAAATAGTTCACCTCAGATCTTGAAAATAAAATAAACCGTTTGAAATCTTTTTGAAACTTTATAAATTGTGACTCAGAACCAACATATCAGTGATTTAGCAAGTACATTTAATAATGTTAAAGAGATTTATTATGTATTAATTAGATTATAAACCTTACCATTTTGTGAGTGAGTGCATATTCTGTGCTTCTGAATGGCTGTATTTAAATTTCTGTCGTGTTTCATCTGGTGCAAACAGCCAAATTGCTTATGACTGCAAATCTCACATAGCGTGTTGTTAGGACTAGGGGTTATAATGTAACCTGCTCACCTAATGTTTACATTCGTAATATTTGTATCATTTGCTTATTAATGACCTTATGAGTAACTGCATCATGACCTCTGTGTCTCATTTCTGAGTCTGCTACTCTACACTAGAGGTTGCAATTTGGTCGCAGACGCATGCTTTGAAAGCCTTTCTAAATGAACGAATGAAATACACGGTTTTCCAATAAGGCAGCCTGGGGTGCTGAAATATAGTTGGCCAAACTGACAGTAAGCTGGTTAAAAGAACCAAAACAAAGACAGACGTTCCGGCACGTAACACACTCTTTCAAAGCAGATTATCTGACTTTAGCTTTGTTTTTCAGATAAACAAGAATGTTTACTTTTCATGTTTCTAAAATATCTGCAAACATATTATAGTATTTTCAGGGCCGGAGCAAGCTGAACTGGCGCTCTAGGCAAAGGATGATCTGCCGCCTAGGTCACCGCCTAGGTCGCCTCTATGGACGCGTTGGCCCTGAGTATTTTTATGCTTTAGAAGTGTCAAAAACTTACATACAGCACCTTTAATAAAAACTGAACAGACCCCAAACTTTTGAACAATAGTGCACTGTATATGAGGAACAGTACAAAAATGCTAAAAAATTCAAATTAACACACTGAATGGAATAAAAACAAGCCATTTATGTGAAAATGTATAGTAGTAATATAGAAATCTTATAACTATTATGATTTTTTTATTTTATGTTTATCTAATATAGAAATCTTATAACTATTATGATTTTTTTTATTTTATGTTTATCTTATTTAGTTAATCTTAGTTTTTAAAAAATAATTATTTAGATTTTTGTTATGGAGTTTGTTAGTTTAAGGCTTTATAACTATATATATATATATATATATATATATATATATATATATATATATATATATATATATATATATATATATATATATATATATATATATATATATATAATTTTAAAGAGATTTATTATGTATTAATTGGATTATTAAATGTACTTGCTGAATCACTGATATGTTGTTTTGAGTCACGAATTGATAAAGTTTCAAAAAGATTTCAAACGGTTTATTTTATTTTCAAGATCTGAGGTGAACTATTTGCTGCTGCTTTCAGTAGTATGGCAATAAATGTCATGTAAAATGGCATTCAAACGCACATTGTTAGCATTTAACACTGAATAAAGCACATGTGTACCTGAGGTAAACATTGTCAGTTTATTGTTCAGCTCCAAGAAATAGAAGTCGTTTCTAATATAGCAATTCGAGGAGTTTGTTAGAACAAAAACTCCTTTTAATATGGAAAATATTCCTTCTATCCAGTGCCGTAGCTTTTAGTTAGAACACTATTTAAATCAGCCTTTAGGCTCAATAGTCAAGCTCACTCCTGTTGGTCGTCAATCTGGCAACCTGTGCTTGCATTTGTTTTGACCCAGGAATGCAATACCTTGTTTAACCAGTGGGTGTCAAACGTACATCCTGCACCTTTAATGCTTTTTTGTTCAAATAGTATTATTTATTTGAAATACAAATTGTCACTTTTGATCAATTTAATGTGCCCTTGCTATAATGTTCCTTAAAACACAAAGAAAAAAACATCATGCTGACCCCAAGCCAGTGTATCATTTTCACCTGCTATATATATTTATATATATATATATATATGAGAAATGGTTTAATAAAACTAAACCCCTGGGTAAGAAACTGTCAAAGCTCTGTGGAAAAATAAAAGTGCTTCAATAACAGCAAGCTGTTTCATAGCTACTAACCAGTTTCTGTTTTCTGTAGGTCTTCATGATCTTCAGCAGCCAGACCTCACTATAGCGGAGGAATGGTGAGTACTGAAGATATTAGGTGAGGGAAAATTCTTTCATGCCTTGTTAAGCTGACCCAAAGGTCTGTGCCCCTTTAGGACATATTGTGAGACAGATATTGACCCTCAGCACCGTAAACTCAATCAGCTTCAGGCTGTGGTTCGGTACCTGACTGGAAAAGAGCCCGAATTGGAGTGTGAGTTCTCCTCAACTGTTTCTTTTTACAGTATTTTATATTGACCTTATTCTTCAATGCGGAAGTGTGCGTGTTTTTGCAATTGTTTCAGAACTTCCGATTCAGTCGCCTATGGTAGAAATGACTAGGAATAGTA
Source organism: Danio kyathit (assembly GCA_903798195.1). NCBI lineage: Eukaryota > Metazoa > Chordata > Actinopteri > Cypriniformes > Danionidae > Danio > Danio kyathit. The sequence continues at coordinate 22,746,616 of LR812543.1, read as the reverse complement.
AACGGCAGAAAACGGTCAAACTACTTGCTCTACAAACAAGTGTTTGCATGACTATACAGACAAAGTAGAATAATATAATAAGAAAAAAATCTGTTTGCAACATCAAGCAGCGAAACGAGCTGTTTTTAACGTCTAAAAATGAATGGAAGTGAATAAGACCGGAAGTCTCGAGCCAAAAAGATTCAAATGGCTGCACCCACTCGTACGCGGAGAATAAGGTGCTTCAAACAGCCCTACATGATGTTCTCCTCTTCCCTAGCCTTTTGCTTTGTTACTATAGTTTATTATGTTGTAGCTAATTATCTTAGAGTGGTTGCTGCATGCTAATTAATGTTGTGAACATTTTAATTCATGTTACCAGCATGGTACTTTATGCTAACCATTCTGCCCAATATTGCTTACATCATGCACATTTAGGGTAAAAACATATTAACATTACAATCATACTAGAAAAAAAGCAATAAATCTTATTGAGTGCAAATCAAATTGGAAAAGTAGCCTTAACATGCTAACAAGTTAGCTACTAAACATTACCTACATCCTAAAAAAAGCAAAAAACATGAGTGCACACATGGGAACCCTAACATGCTAATTTATGCTAGCAAACATGTCAACATCCTTATTTTTGTTAACTTTGTGTAAGAATTTAAGCCATGTCTAAAAAAATGCTAGCATGGCAGTTAGTGAGGTCTGGCTTGCAACATGCATGCAAATACTGTAAACATGCTAGAATTATGCTAGCATCATACAAATTCATAATAAAAGTGTAAACAATGTTAAAATATGTGGTGAACAAACATTAGCCATATGTAAAAATATTAACAAATCTCATGTTAGCAATATGCTAAAAATGTTAGCCATATGTTAAACTGTGTTACAAACTTGTTAGAAAAGGTTAAAAAGTTGTCAGTATGTAAAAATGCTAACAAGATTCTAACATTCATGCAACATGTTAAAACATATAGCTTACAATGCTGTATTAAAAATTCGGAAAAAAGCTTTCTAAATAAAGTTTTGTTACAACAAACTTTGTATGTTTGCTATGTTTTTAGTTAATTTACCTTGTTTGGTGCAGGGTATTTTCAGAAATGGCCTCTGCTAAAGTATTTATTTGTGTTATCCTTGCAACAGGTGATGAGATACTGCTCCAGCAGGTTCTGTTTGATGCAGTGATAACCGCTCCACTGGAGGCCTACTGGACGAGGCTAACGCTAACCCCTCCTGGGTAAGAGGCTTTATATAATCAGTGTATGCTGTGCATTAGCCACCAACACAAAGCCAGACGTTTTTGTGTGCCCTACAAAATCCCATTTTGGAGAAAAAGGACGTCAGTGTTTATAGTCTCTTTGCTTTTATTTGTTTACAGCGTGGATGAAGGCATGGAGTCGGCTTTCCTTGGGACGCGCTCTGGAGTCTTGCGTGTCATCAGATATGCAGGAATTGAGAAACGATTGGGAAAGTGAGTGAAAACAAAATCAAATTTTTCATTGCATACTTATTAGCGATAAATAGAGTGGGGGAAGTAAGTAGTAAACATGTCACCATTTTTCTTAGAAAACATATTTTTTAAAGGTGCTGTTGACTTGAAATTTTCTCCGGAATGTTGTTAACAACCAAAGAAATCCATATATACAAAGAAAACTAAATTAATTAGTTTACCAATGAAGTTATGCGTAATAAAATGAAATTACACAGGGAAAAGGTGTTGAACACATAAAGAAAGAGAGGTGTAGAAAGGCAGTGAAAGCCCAGACAGCAGCTCAAATCTCTCTGTAGTTAAAAAGCAATACGTTAAAAGTTAATACGGATTTCTCCCACTATATAGCCTCCTTTCCACTGCACACGAGAAATCACAAGCGACAGATCGGAAGTCATTCATTTCCAGTGGAGAGTAGTCCGGGAGCTGTGTGGAGTTTCGATCATCTCCGTATGCGGAAAATTCGCATCCGTATTGAGCTTCGGATACTTTGAAATATTTGAACTCCTGCGACTAGAGCGTATGTGACCGGATGTGATGTATTTCAGTGTTGTCCAAGCAGGTCCATGCCCGTGAGATGAGAAATAGTAATTTTTTTCTGAATTTTTTGAATCAGAAAAGTCTATATTAAAAAAAACATTTCTATTCATAAATGAGTAATAAAAAAAAAATAATAATTTATGCTGTCTCCACATTCACTCCAAAATTGTTAGACAAAACTGAAAATTCAGTGTGACTGCCACAAGGGGCCATATTCCGACAGTCGTGTCCAAATGTCGTGTGCAGTGGAAAGGCGGCTTATGTCTTTGTATTTTTGTCAAAGTGACATATTTGCTTTGTCCGAAGTCGCATGCTACTCATGCAGTTATTACATTTTAATTTGACCATTCTTTACAACCTTTGGTAGATTCAGATGTACTACATCTGCCATGTTGCCATTATAACATGACCTAGCCTCACCACTTTATTCGCATTCATAAATTCTCTAGTATGGCTTTATGGCATAGTAAAGTGTCCATTGGATGATCTCTTCAGAATCTAGTGATTTTGACGTCATACTCAGCTCACATACTGTTTAACACATACAGTAGGGAAGAATGTAGTTTCAGACACACTGATTATACTTTAAATATGTAAAAATATGATGAAAATATTCATATGATTTTTTTTAAATAGAGGCAATAACAATAAAACTTCAGCATGAAAATAATAATATAATAATGATAATAGTCATTCATAAGTTATGTATTTGTTATGTATTAAAGATTTATATTTTAAATTATATTCAGTATGCGTGTAAATATTTAAAACAATATCATAAACGGTTAAATATGTGCTTAAAGGTGTAACATGACATTAATAATGATATTCATTTTTAAATGTATAGTTAATTACCAAAATATGTTATTAGTACATCTATCTATCTATCTATCTATCTATCTATCTATCTATCTATCTATCTATCTATCTATCTATCTATCTATCTATCTATCTATCTATCTATCTATCTATCTATCTATCTATCTATCTATCTATCTATCTATCTATCTATCTATCTATCTATCTATCTATCTATCTATCTATCTATCTATCTATCTACCTACCTACCTACCTACCTACCTACCTACCTACCTACCTACCTACCTACCTACCTCCCTCCCTCCCTCCCTCCCTCCCTCCCTCCCTCCCTCCCTCCCTCACCTACCTACCTACCTACCTACCTACCTACCTACCTACCTACCTACCTACCTACCTACCTACCTACCTACCTACTTACCTACCTACCTCCCTCCCTCCCTCTGAAAAACTTTCTGAGATGTTGGTCTTTTCCCAAATTTCCTTAAACTTTGCCCTCACAGAAAGTTCTTGACCCGTGTGGATAAAGAAAACCTCTTCACAGTGGACCACTTCCCCATTTGGTATCGGCTGGCAGCGGAGAATACACCTGGTCAATTCCTCTTTTACGTCCCGTATGATGACATAAACAAAGGTAAACACTCATTATGAAGTGGACTTGTAGAAGTGTCACATTTGCTGTATGAGTTACGGTATCTTATGATTTCTGTACAACAGGCAAGAACACTTTTATTGCAGTAACATCGGTGACAGTGACTGAAGGAAAAAGAACAGCCGTTGCTGGAGGTCAGACAGTTTTCCGCCATTGTTTCTGTGCTGAAATCTGACTGTAAAGTTTCCAATTTCATATTTGATATCCTATTTGCATTTCTGGGGTCTAAAAGTGTGATCGTAATTTTTCTCTAGTGCTGACTAAAGTTAAGCTTTTAAAAACAATTCATTTTCATGAATAATTGAATAAAACTGTTAAATATAATCTTTATAACGTCAAAATATACATTTTATGATATGATATGATGACTAAGGGCGACACGGTGGCTTAGTGGTTAGCACTGTCGCTGGTTCGAGTCCTGGCTGGGTCAGTTGGCATTTCTGTGTGGAGTTTGCATGTTCTCCCTGTGTTGCCGTGGGTTTTCACGGGCTGCTCCGGTATCCGCCACAGTCCAAAGACATGCGCTATATGTGAATTGAATAAACTAAATTGGCTGTAGTGTATGAGTGTGAAAGAGTGTGTATGGATATTTCCCAGTACTGGGTTGCAGCTGGAAGGGCATCCGCTGTGTAAAACATACGCTGGATAAGTTGGCGGTTCGTTCTGCTGTGGCGACCCCTGATGAATTAGGGGACTAAGCCGAAGGAAAATGAATGAATGAATGATGAATAATTTTCTCAATTCATTTATAGCATTTGATAGAATGATAGAAATGATAGAAATTTTTACGTTTGTGTATTTAAATTTTTTTTATTTTGACCAAGTCAGAATTGTATTAACATTAAAACAACAAGAAATTAAAAAATTAGCTGAATTACAATAAATTTAAGTTTTTATTTTATTTCAGTACATTACAGTTTTTTGTATTTCAAGTAACAAAAATTGTTCGTTTTAGTTAACACAGACAAATCCATTTAAAATATAATGGATAGTATATAGTATGTAAATTTTAGAAAAATATACTGTTTAATATGATGATTAACAACTGATTGATAGCAACCATAACAAATCACATTTTGTCTGTTAGGAGAATTAATACAAAAACATTTACAATTTCAAATGTGCCGTTCATAGTGATTACAGTAAAACGTTTCTTCTTCAGCAGAACAATAAAGGATATTTTTAGCTGAAATTGAAGTCCTTGGTGATTCAAAATTTTTTTGCAATTGTGGTAAACGTTTCTTAAACATTTCTATTCAGTTATATAATGCACGTCCAGTTTTTTAGACAATGTAATAACGTTATTTTTTGGTTCTCAAATTTGTTCAGTCTCATATTATATTATATTCATTCATTCATTAATTTTCCTTCAGCTTAGTCCCTTTATTTATCAGGGGTCGCCATAGCGGAATAAACCGCCAACTTATCCAGCATAAGTTTTACGCAGCGGATGCCCTTCTAGCTGCAACCCAATACTGGGAAACATCCATACACACTCATCCACACACATACACTATTGCCAATTTAGTTTTACTTAATTCAACTTTGGACTGTGGGGGAATCCCGCAAACACGGGAAGAAAATGCAAACTTCACACTTAAATGACCCACCAGGGGCTCGAAGCAGTGACCTTCTTGCTGTGAGGCAACAGTGCTAACCACTGAGCCACCGTGTCGCCCCCTCATATTATACTAATGTTCTCAAAACTTTATTAAAAATGTCATTAGAACATTCCGTCCACATTTAGACAATATATTAACATTGTTTTTTTGGTTATAATAATGTTATTTAAAATGTTTTTATAACATTTCAGTCTCATGTTATTTATATTTTTTCAGAATGTTTTTTAAACATTATTAAAAAATTAGGTAACACTTTATTTTGATGGTTCATCTGAGTATTAGTAGACTCTCTGCTTAAGATACTGCACCTTCAACAGACATTTAACTGACTATAAAAAACTTTGCAACTACATGTCAACTTACACTAACCCTAGGGCTGGGCGGTTTTTTTCGATTTTTTCGATTAATTCGAATTTACGTTTTAAGACGATTTTATTTTTTACAAAATTGAGGAATCGCGGTTTTTTAATAAAAATATTAAAGCCGCTTTTCCACTATCGTGCCAAACCTTTCTAAACTGTTAGACAACCGTGCTGAATTGTGCTGATTCTGTGTGTTGACGTCGCGGCTCTGTTGATGTGCTGCCACAGCTGGTAGCGGAAGCGCGCCAGGGCGGACCGGCCATTGGGAACACCGGGACATTTCCCCGCTAGAGCAACAACAGCCCCGCAATCAGACAGCCAGCTTCGCGAATGTTTCCATGCGCGTCGTGCTGTTGTTCGCGTCCCGCAGCCGTCTGTGTCTCCCGCGCGAGCTGCGAGACGGGGACCCGCGCACCACTTGAAGGACGGTTACGGCGTGTTGTAAATGTCGGTCACCGCAGAAAGTCAAATCTTTCTTTAATTTGGACTTTTGCTTGAATTACGGAGTGGCACAGTAGCTGTCAAGGTACTGTATGAATTAAATCATAACCCATATATGCACCAATAAACAAGTAAAATGAATGAATGAATAAAATAAATATGGATTCTTAAATGTCGGCAGTTTTTACTCCAAAAAATATCAATACGTATCGACAAATGTTTTATAAAAAATAAATTAAGCAATTTCCAACATTTCAGCTATAGACTGTTATACGATTCAGTTAAATATAAGATAGACCTTTAAATATAGATAGACATGTAACAGGTTTCTGTGGGTTTTTTTTTTCACGGTGATCTTTAATATATACTGGGTGGTGTAGCTACGCACAAATATTTTCTAAAACGTCAAGCAGATATTTGTCTATAGCTCGTTAGTTATTTATGAAGACAAAAAATAATTAAAATAACAAAAATAAAACTATAAAATTACAAAGATAAAAAGAGCAGCATTCTGCTAAATATAGTCCTTTATATCCTGATATGCTATGTGTTGTTTCATTCGTTTTTTTATATTTAACTTGATGCATTCGTTATTTAATGTTTAAATACAAAATCGTTTAAATGGTTATATTTTACCATCAAAATGTAGTATATTTTATATCATTACCAATTTTTGATATAAAACCGCTGTTATTTTATTGATTGTTATGAAATAATTTAAGTGCTATATTTTTTATTAGTGAAAGTGCCCGCTCACTTTGACAAGGCCTGTCTAAATATATATTTCTGCCATGCCACTAATACAGATAAACTATTGTTGCATTATCATTGTTTATTTTTCTGTTATGTACAGAGATTTGAATATTTATTTCCCCTCCAATCATTTTTAATCTTCAAGTTACATTTTGGTCATTTTCTCTCCAAATAAAATTTGCCCAAAGCTGCACAACATATGACCTGCTGTGACTTCTATTGTAGCTATGTTTAGCATCCCTATATGAGAGATGGTCATAACCGCGTTTAGTCACACTATTGCTTTTCTTTTACAAGTGAGCATGAAAAAAACAGACTAGTTTCAGCATTTATTTAAATTTAAATGAACAAGGTAAGCTGGTAAGGTAGTTACACAGTAAAAAAAAATTAATAAAAAAATTAATAAAAAATCGAAATCGTGAATCGGTCAAACTTTATGAAAAAATCGAGATTTTTTTTTTTTGCCATATCGCCCAGCCCTAACTAACCCTATCTACTTATAATAATGAGAATTAGTTTGGCATGTAGACGCAATGAAACTTAAATTCAACAAACGGACCATTAAAAATAAATTGTGACCAAAAAATTACCATATATTATTGTTATAAGGACATTTTTCTATCAATGTTACAATAATGTTGCAAAAACATTATTTTAATATCATTTACACAACTTTTAATGAACGTTATGGAATGTTCTGAAAATATTCCGTTTGCTGGGTCAGTGGCTACTGGCATTTTGAGAGTCCAAAAAACCTAATAGAATAAATTTATTACCCAAGGCTCCTAATTATACATTAAAGCCTTATGAAGTAAAACAAAACCGTCTGTGTAAGAAACTGAACATCATTTACAAAATTATTCAGTTTAATCCAATTTAATCATCAGCAAACAGTTCTTTGAGTGATACCTGGTTCACGTCTAAATTATTCTTTTGAAGTAATTCGCTAAAGTAAAAGGTGTTCAGTGTCTTGCTCAAACCATTTGTTTCGCTTCATGAGACCTCAGTGTATTAGTTTTGCTTTACCTGTATAATTTTTTTTAGGAATCACAAAGAACCACATCTTTATAAAAATCTTAATCGTTCTACTCAAGAAAAAACTCACACTGTAAAAGAAATTCTTGCTGCCTTCAATTTTTTTAGTTGAATCAAATGAGCTTTTCTAGTCATCTCAACTTACATCAATCAAACTGACTCAGAATATTAAATTAAACATTGTATAACTTAAAAAAAAACATACTGAAACCTGATTAAATTATGAAAAATAAGTTAAAGCAACATACAAAATATTTGTTGTCTTGACTTTTTGTCATTACATTTTTACAGTGTACATTTTGGATGACTTGAGTCAAATAAACAGCTTTTAGGTAAACAATCCCTTAAACAACCAACTAGTAATTGTTTTTAACATACACTGAGTCATTTGCCCTCATGTAATTTATGTAGTTGCTCAACAATAAACCACAGTCTCCCTTAAACACACACTTCCGGAGGAAACGCCATCCACCCCACACACTCCATAGCTTCGGCTCCCTTTCCGATAGTTGGCATCAGATCCTCTTTTTCATCGTGGGCTGGTTCTTTCTCCACCATGAGTGGCTGTTGCTGCTGGCGCTTTCTCTGCAGTATCTGCTGTTGTTGGTGAGCGACCAGCGTGGCGTAGATACAGCCGTACGTGGCCGTCACCACCATCAACACACACACCACACTGCACACCACACCTGCCACCACCACTGTGGCCGTGGCTCGACGCACACTCACGGCCCGGTAGCGCTGGCGCATACAGTCTCCCGACGGCGCCTGGTGGCCCTCGGGGGCGGATGGCTTTCTGGTTTGGAGCTGCAGGGGGTAACAGTGTCTGAACAACTCCATTGGGAGACTGGCAAGATCTTTACCCTGCAGGTCAACTGGAAACAAGCAGTTGGGGGAATCCACACGGCCACCTGTGGAAGAGGATGGCATTATTTCATTTTTTTTATGTTACTTGAATATAAATTTTAATGATAAAATATTTTAATTTTGAAAGCATTTTGTGTGTGAAATAATGTAGAGTGTCTTTGCAGTTGTAAATTTTTAGATTTAATTATATTTCATTATTATTTCATTATTTAATATACTTATTCATATAGCATATTCATACATTTCATAAATATTTACGTATGTTGGCTAATAACTGATAAATGGCTTGTAAGTTAATAGTTACAATAACTAAGGAAGTTTTTTTGGTCTAAATAAATTGAAAATAAAACATCAAAGACAGTATTTTAGATATTATTGATACGAATGAGCTGAAACAACACAATTCTTAGCATTATGTTAACAACTTAATTATTTTATGTTCAATCCACTTAAATTTGCACAAAAAAAAGCTAATAAGGTAACTTAATTCCGTCATGTTGTCCCAACACAAATCGATTTTGTGGAACCCAGCATTTTTAACAGTGTATTTTGATAGTATTGGCATTGATTTCGAGATGGATGGATGGATGGATGGATGGATGAATATTAGTATAATAGATGGATGGATGGATGGATGGATGGATGGATAGATGCATGGATGATGGATGGATGAATATTAGTATGATGGATGGATAAATGCACAGTGTGATGGATGGATAGATGGATGGATACATAGATAGGTGGATGGATTAATGGATGGATGAACATTAGTATATTGGATGGATGGATGGATGAATGCACAGTGTGATAGATAGATAGATAGATAGATAGATAGATAGATAGATAGATAGATAGATAGATAGATAGATAGATAGATAGATAGATAGATAGATAGATAGATAGATAGATAGATAGATAGATAGATGGATAGATAGATGGATAGATGGATGGATGGATGGATGGATGGATGGATGGATGGATGGATGGATGGAAGCATGGATTGATGGATAGATGGATAGATGAATATCAGTATGATGGATGGATGGATGGATGGATGGATAAATGCACAGTGTGATGGATGGTTAGATAGTTAGATGGATAGATGGATAGATAGATAGATAGATAGATAGATAGATAGATAGATAGATAGATAGATAGATAGATAGATAGATAGATAGATAGATAGATAGATAGATAGATAGATAGATAGATAGATAGAAAGTACAACTTAAATAAAAATAACATAAATAACACGTGGTACAAAGTTCCCTGTAATTATAAGTCAAGTAATGCAGGTAAGCGATGTTGTACCGCCAAATGTGTACGCCAGTTACCAGCAGAGTTAAAGGACTTCTCTCACCTGTATATACGATCCATTCCAGCCAATACTTGAGTGGGATTAATTTGCAGTTGCAGTTCCAGGGGTTTCCCTCGAGCAGAAGCTGCTGTAGAGCGTTGGCAGGCTCAAGTGATGACCGATCAAGAGTTTTCAGCTTGTTACCCACCAGCGAGAGCCACAGCAGGTTCTGGAGCCCATCCAGCAGATGTGTGGGCACATGGCTGAGACTGTTTAAAGAAAGATCCAGACGCCTGAGCTCAGTCAGGTCTTTGAACTGAGCAGTGTTCAGTTCCTTCAGCCTATTGTCTCGTAGAACAAGTTCATTTAGGCTGCTGAGATCAGAGAACAGGTTAACCGGGAGCCTCACAAGAAGGTTTACTGAGAGATCAAGGAACTCCAGGCTATTCAGATGGGAGAAACTGGAAGGGGAAACTCTGGAGAGAAGGTTTCGGGAGAGATCTAGATGCAACAGGCCACTGAGATTGGAAAAACATCCAGGGTTGATGGCAGAGAGAAGGTTTCTGGAGAAGTCTAGATGTAGTAGAACGCTGAGGTTGGAAAAGCTCCCGGGTTCCACAGTGCTGAAGTTGTTTTTGGAGAGGTTGAGATTGGTTGTGTCAAATGGAAGCTGCTCTAGGATGGAGTCCAAGGAAGACAGTTGGTTTAGGTCACTGCAGTCTGTTTGGTTCACGTTGCAGGAACACAATGAGGAACAACTTGTAGATGTTCCACACAGACTCACTAGGGTCATCAGACCTGATGAAACTGCAAGAAAATGGAGGAATTTAGGAAGCTTAGGAGTTTAGATGATTGAGGATACTTTAAAGACCATAATACACTAAACCAAACTAAAAGTTGGCTGTCAATTAATAGCCATGTTTCCATCCAAAGATGCGAATTATACTTATGCGCAAAACTGGAAAGATTGCATAAAACAATTGCAAATAAAGCACCGTTTCCATCCAATGAGTTGAGAGTATAAAATCATCACTTCTCGATAAGCTGGTTCCAAATATCAAAAAGAATTTGCTGCAGTATGAGAAGCCACTATGGACCTTTTTCCTTATATTATAAATTACTTGTGCTTCAGAAGATGAAGATGAAATGCAATGATTATTCAGGAGCGCAGCCGCTCAAGACAGTTCTGAGAGGTAATGATACCAAACGATACCAAACTACTTTGATGACAGACTTTGGTTAAGGAATTTTAGAATGACCAAAACCACATTTCAGATGTTATGCAATGGGGTTGGTCTGTTGGTTTGGCCATTTATGCCATCCCACCTTCCCCGTTTTAGTCATCACATGATTATTTCTTATCGGATAAAAAGTTTATTCTACTCATTTGTGAGCATTTTTTATGCACATTAACAAAACTTTGGTCTTTCCATTGAGCATCTTTTTATGTAATATTCCAAAAGGCGCATAAAAAATAGGTGGATGGAATCATAGTTCCCCTTCGGGAGGGGAACTTCAATGCTATGTGGAAAAACTTCCACTATGGGGATTTCGTCAGAATCCAATCATCTGAAAGAGTATAAAAACGGGCCAATGAAATGCCAATGAGTTGGCGGCGTCAGCGTGCACAGCTGTCTTGAATGACAATCAGCCTGGCATAAAAGGCTAGCATGTGCTCAGCAACGACATCCTTTTCGCTTTCAGAGCCTTTCACGAGCTTCTGAGAGAGTCTATGAGGGTATCTCCAACCTGTGTCTACAGAGAGAGATCGAGAAGCAGCTTCTCCCGGTCCAGAGCGTGTATACGCAGTGGCAGATGGTCGAGCTGGGTTGTTCTCCCTTGCCTGGCGTCCTTTGGGTCCGGTCCTCCAAGAGCGGTATGTATATAGGAAGCAAGTTTCCTAAAAGAGCAACACGGTTGTGCAGCGCGTCTTTTTCAAGACGTCGCTCCGACCGTGCGTTTCTGGTTGCGGTGGTTTCCTGTCCCCGGATGATGGGCACGAGCACTGCGTTTCATGTCTGGGGGTCCAGCATGTTGATGCGGTGCTCGCGGGCAGTGCATGCCATCATTGTGATGTCATGTCTGCTGCGCAGTTAAAATCGCGGCTCGCTCTTGCAAAAGAGCGACCCACCCCACTTGTCCCCCGCACTGCGGTTGGCACTCGGGCAGATCTGAGGGTTTCAGTGGGAGTAAATCCGCCGCCCTCGGGCTCGCGGACCTCTCGCTCCTCCACGCACTCCATCCAAGCTTCAGGTGAGAGAAGCGCTCCATCCTCGGGTGGTCGCCCTCTCACTTGATGACACCGAGGATCAGATGTCCATCGCTGCATCGGAGGATGGGCTGTCATTGTCTGATGAGGATGCGAACCCGCTCGCTCCCTCCCTCCGGGGTGGAGAGCACGGTGTTGGCATCTAAAAAGCAGACATGATGGCCGTGCTTTCCCGGGCTGTTTCGGCCGTGGGTCTGGTGATGGTTTATCCCCCAGCCCCGCGGCCGGACCGACTAGATGGGTGTTATGTGGAGGATATAAGAAGGCAAGACCTTCTAAGCCTTCCGTCCCCTTCTTCCCGGAAAGTGCGCAGTAAGCTCACGCAGTCTTGGAGGGCACTTTTTTCTGCCCGATCTGCGTGCGCTTTCATCCTCACCATCCTTGGAGGGTTGGTTGTCATTGTCTGATGAGGATTCGAACCTGCTCTTTTCCTCCGGGATGATGGGCGTGGCGTCGAATCCAGAAGCAGACTTTGCAGCCGTGCTTCCCAGGCTGTTTCGGCCGTGGGTCTGGAGATGGTTTATCCCCCAGCCCCGCGGACGGACCGACTAGAGGGGTGTGATGTGGAGGAGATAAAGAAGGCAAGACCTTCTAAGCCTCCACGTCCCCTTCTTCCTGGATGTGCACAGGAAGCCCACGCAGTGCGCTGCGTGCGCCTCCGCCCTCACCATGCATGCTACGGCCACCTACCAGCGCTCCCTAGCGCAGGCGCTGGCCCAGCTGCGCGGGGATGGTTCCGACCCAGGACTGAGCATGAGCTCCGCACAGCAATCGACTGAAGTCGGCTGTGTGTGCCCCAGGGAAGGACGATGGTCACATTAGTGGCCCAGGAACGCCACCACGGGCTAAACCTGGTGATCTGCGTGATGCTGACAAAGTTCGCTTTCTTAGCTCACCCATATCCCAGGCTGGCCTGTTCGGCGACACCGTCAGTGAATTCGCCCAGGAATTCACGCCGGTGAGCGAGCAGTCGGAGGCGATGGGTAATACCATCTCTCGGCGGGATCGTAAAACCGCTCCTCCCCGCCGAGCCATCCACATCCACTGCTTCACGCCGAGAGCGCCCGCCTGCGGCTTTGCTCGGTCGCCCCCGCCTGCGCCTCTGGCCAAGCGGCTGCGCCGAGCATCTCGCAGGCAACCAGCGCTCCCCGCCCCAGGGCGCCGCTAAGTTCGGTAAACGAACCGCGAAGCGTCCCTGAGACGGGCCATCTGGAGAGGAGGAAATTTGCTCTTTCCCCGCTGGAGGGCGAGGCTCTTCTTCTAAACAGCGTTAAAAAACGCTATCAAAACCTCAGAGAAAGAGCATTTTTTCCCTTCCCCGGATGTGACAGCCCGAACACTGCCAGTCTGGGACGCTATGCTTTCCAGCTCGCAGGATCGGTGCACTTCGCCAGTGGCTCGCGGAGCGAGAGAGAACGGTCTCCTTTCTCTCCCCCTCCCAGCCCCACCTCCGGAGTACGGGTGCGAGACAAGAGTGAAGCTCTTGCCTCCTGCTCTCCTGTGGGACCCCAGTGCTTCCCGGTTGAGCCCACCCACTCCGCGCTGCCCCACCGCTGGTACGTCAGCGATCGTGCGGACGAAGCCACTTGCGAGGGCTCTGCCTGCCTGGTTAGCGCGGGCCAGCCCATCGCAATGGCTCATCCGCACGATCAGACTCGGCTACGCGATTCAGTTCGCGAAACGGCCTCCCAAGTTCACGGGTGTGTATTTCACCAGGGTCAGCCCTGCGTCCGCCCCTGTCTTGCGAGAGGAGATTGCTGTCCTCCTGGCGAAGGATGCAATCGAACCGGTCCCTCCAGCCGGGATGGAGAGCGGGTTTACAGCCCGCACTTCATCGTACCCAAAAAGAGCGGTGGGCTACGGCCAATCCTTGATCTGCGCTTTTTGAACCGCTGGCTTCACAAGCTGCCGTTCAGAAAGCTTACGCAGAAGCGCACCCTCCGGAGCGTTCGTCCTCGGGATTGGTCTGCAGCAGTAGACCTGAAGGACGCGTACTTTCATGTCTCCATACTTCCACGCCACCGTCAGTTTCCTGCGGTTTGCGTCTGAAGTCGAGCCTGGCGGTACAAGTCCTCCCCTTTTGGCTCTCTCTGTCTCCGGGGGTTTTCACCAAGCTCGCGGAGGGTGCCCCAGCTTCGGCTTGCGGGCATCCGCATACTCAATTATTTCAAGCGACTGGCTGATTTCAGCGCGCTCGTGGGATTAATTGATTACGCACAGAGACAGGGTGTTTCGGCACTTCGACCAATTGGGGTTTCAGGTCAACCGAGAAAAGAGCAGCCTCGCCCCCGTGCAGAGCAACTCTTTTCTCGGGTTGGAGCTGGACTCGATCACCATGACGGCGCGCCTCCCCCGAGAGCGCGCCGGGCTGATGCTGGCCTGTCTGAGAGAGTTCGACAGGAAAATGTGGTCCCACTGATATTATTTCAGAGGCTCCTGGAGCATATGACATCCGCAGCCGCGGTCTCGCCGCTCGGATGCTCCATATGAGACCACTTCAGCATTTGCTTCACGATCGGGTCTCTAGACGCGCATGGCACGCGAGCGCGCACCGGGTGACTGTCACTCCGCTGTGTCGCCGCGCCCTCAGCCTCTGGATGGACCCTGTGTTCTACAGGCCCGCGGGCCTCTAGAACAAGCGTCCAGGCATGTCGTCGTTTGACGGATGCTTCCAGTTCACGCTGGGGGGCCGTGTGTTGCGGGCATGCAGCTGTGGTTCCGTGGTAGGAAACTGGTTGCATTGGCATCTTAACTGCCTGGAGCTGTTGGCAGTGTATCTCACGCTGCACCGTTTTTTACCGGTGTTAGAAGGGAAACACGTGCTGGTCAGGACGAACAGCATGGTGGCGATAGTGTATATCAACCACAAGGGAGATATTCGCTGTCGCCGCATGTCTCAGCTCGCTCGCCGTCTGCTCCCCCGATACGCGGCGCAATCGCTGCATTCCATTTTTCCCCGCCGAGCTCAACCGTGCAGCCGCTGCGCTCTCACGGCAGTTCGCCTGGGAGAATGGAGGCTCCACCCCCGACTGTCCAGCTGTTATGGGTGCGTTCTGCGCACTGGCTACACAGCTGGCCCCGGGGCGTGCGTAATACGCATTTCTCCAGTGAGCCTACTCGCACAGATGCTGTGTAAAGTCAGGGAGGACGAGGAACAGGTCTATGCATTGCGCCTCTCAGGCCCAATCAAACCTGTATTCTAGCTCTCTCCTCGTGATGGCCCCTCCCTGGCATGTCCCATGGAAGAAACTTCTTCTTTGGGGACAGGCACCGTTTGGCACCCGCGCCCAGTTCTATGGACATCACGTGTGGCCCATAGATGGAGCTCGGAGGACTTAGGTGACCTACCGTTAGGTGGTTAACACCATCACTCAGGCCTAGAGCACCCTCTATGAGGCATGCCTATGCCCTGATGTGGAGTCTATTCGCTGTGTGGTGTACTTCTCTCCGAGAAGGAAACCCCAAACATGCCAGATCAGTGTGATGCTATCCTCCTTCAGTTGGCTGGAGCCAAGGCTGTCCCCTCCGCACTGAGGGGTTGGCGTGGCGATCATCCCCGCTCTGAGGATGCGGCGATGGCGGCGCGCTGGGAAAGCATCGCCTCATCATCCAGTCCCCAGAGGCGCGAGACGTGGATATATATCCTGTCCCCTCTCTTACCCATTTGAAGATCTCTCTTAGGAGAGGTCTGCTCGATCACTCGACTCAGTATCTATATGATTTCTGTCCGGGTAGACAGCTCTGCTGGTCGCGTTGGCATCGGTCAAATGGGCGGGTATCTGGAGGCATTTTCGGTCAGCGAAATGTGCCAGCGTTTTGGGCCGGCCCACTCTCACGTTTACCTGAGACCCCGGCCCACCTAGGTGCCCTAGGTTCCTACAGCGCTCGTTTAGACTATGTAGTGAACCTGCAAGCGCTGCCCACGGAGGAGGCAGACCCAGCCCCTTTATTGCGGTGTCCTGTTCGCGCTTGCGTATTATAACGGACCGTACTCAGAGCTTAGATCCTCTGAGCAGCTCTTATATGTTACGGTGATTGGCAGATGGGAAGTGCCATATCTAAACAGAGGTTGGCCCACTGAACAGTGAATGCCATCTCCCTCGCTCATCGAGCTAGGGCGAGCTGTGTCCCCCACTCGGAGCGCGCTCCACTCGGAGCGCGCATCCTTTTGGGCGTTAGCACGCGGCGCCTCTCTAACAGACATTGTAGAGCTGCGGGCTGGGCGACACCTGAGCATTTGTGAGATTTATCTTCGAGTGAACTGATTTCCTCACGAGCGGTGAATGAGGAAATTCGGTTAGGTGTTGTAAAACGCTTGCTGCGCCTTTCTCTCTAACACAGAGATACGTGCGCTTTTCTCGCTTTGTCAGTTGAGTTCCCCACTCGGCGAACCCTGCAGAGTTCCTCCGAGGCCCCCAGCATCTGACTCAGCGGAGCAGTCAAATGTTGGCCCATTACGTTGTAGGTATGCCCGCTGGTCATCCCGCGTTCTGGGTATAGGTGCCTGCTATGTGCGATCCCCGCTGGCGATCCCATACGCTCACTCAGCCACGATGTAGTCCCCCCTCCTAGGCGGGCTCGTGTCTTCCCTCCCCGCTAACCACCTCTTCATATGTGCACTCCCCCTTCTCAGGGCTAGTCCATATGCTATTTTGCCACCAGGTCTCCCCCTCCGGGCAGCAGGTGACCTCCGCAGCGTCCTCCCTATTGGGACTGAACGCTTTCCCAACGTACTGTCGTATTTAAAAATTCCTAGAAACTACTAGGTGTATTTTACGACTCCCCGAAAAATATATCTAAACCAGAAAAGGTAAGTAAGGTAAGTAAGGGCCAGGGGACACGTTGGAGGACTGTGTCTCCAGCGATGCAGGTGCGCTCGTACTGCTGCGTGGCACGCCCCTCACTGGAGACATGGTAAGGTTCTTTCGTTGTGGCGCTTTCCATAAATTTCCTCATAGTGGAAGTTTTTCCACATAGCATTGAAGTTCCCCTCCCGAAGGGGAACGCTCTGGTTACTAAAGTAACCCTCGTTCCCCGAGGGGGGGAACGGAAATGCTATGTTCCTTCGCCACAACGATTGTCCCCTTAGCTGTTGAGTGTGAAAGCCTCTTCAGCTAGAAAAGGATGTCGTTGCTGAGCACATGCTAGCCTTTTATGCCAGGCTGATTGTCATTCAAGACAGCTGTGCACGCTGACGCTGCCAACTCATTGGCATTTCATTGGCCCGTTTTTATACTCTTTCAGATGATTGGATTCTGACGAAATCCCCATAGTGGAAGTTTTTCCACATAGCATTTCCGTTCCCCCCCTCGGGGAACGAGGGTTACTTTAGTAACCAGAGCGTTATACCACCAGTGTGCCTGAATATTTTTCTACAGAGTCATTTTCAGCAACTTTGCTTTGCTTTGTTTACAGTTTGTATATTAGCAATCCTACTTATGATTTCTGAATGGTGAATAATGATTCCTGCTAATGAGAGAGTTAAATCATTACATGCAGATGCAGAACATGCATACAAGTTTGTAGGTGGCGTTTGTTGTGCTCAAGTGTGGGTTTGTTTTCAACTGATGTGATTTGTCGCTGCTGGCTCTTTGAGCTCAGTGTATTTATGACATTAATAAGTTATAATAATAAGGATCTTACTTAAGATGTTCATCCTGGTCCAGATTGTCCAACCTTTGGAGAAACATCTAGGGGTTTACACCAAATCAGTGCCTTCCTTCACCAACATGACCAGTCCACCATGCTGTAGTTAAAATCCGGATTTGTGCAATTGCTGCAATAAAGGTAATAAAACAAAGCAAACACACTTAGAAGATGATATTTCCTGAGGGATGGGTCATTTTGTTCAGTATTATGCATGACATTAATAATAATTGACTTCTATTGGCATATACGCTTGCCCTGTGAAGGCTGGATATTTATTACATCTAAAGCACTATAAAAATAAATAAATAAAAAAAACATGGCAAGAACTGAGATGGATTTGAGTCTTCTGAAAGAAAAGAATGAGAATAAAAGAGAGTACTTTGTGTAAAAGTAGCCCAGAGGCCAATTGCTTATTGTAAAGAGCATCAAACCAAGTGAAAAAAAAACAAGATATTTTGAGGTTACTAGAGGTAGTTTTCATCTGCTTTTTATGAATTTACATTATTTTGACAATATTATTAGATAGATAGATAGATAGATAGATAGATAGATAGATAGATAGATAGATAGATAGATAGATAGATAGATAGATAGATAGATAGATAGATAGATAGATTGATATAAAATATTAGACAATATTATAAAAGAGGGCTTATTAATAATTAAACCTAAATTATATAATAATTTTATGAGCTAAACAAAGTTGTGTGCCAAAAACGCCCCTTATTTCCTCTTACTCTGTTTTGCTCTATCACATTTGTTGCATTACCCTATCAAGGATTAAACAGTCCACACCATTAGATAATAAATCAGAGCTGAGAACAACATCCGCTTTATCAGTCGAAAGAGGATCAAATAGTGCATGCTTGGATGTGCACTAATCGTTAAATATAGTATTTCATGAAAACAACAACATATTTTTATTTTTGATTGCACAGGATTGTTCTGTGCATCTTAAATGGAAATATAGAAATAGAAATAACACATGAAATAAAATTAAAAAGTATTAAAAGCATAGAAATACGCATTCCCTTATGTAAATTTAAGTTGTATAATAAACATTTTAATAAGTCTTAATGCTGAGTGAGCACAAACAAGGATATTGACTTACTGTAGTTAACCTAATCAGTCAGAAATTCCAAATGAATCAGAGCATGAACGTACCTTATTGTAGCCCTGTGAGATTTCATGATTACTCCTGTAAGCGACAACAAATGAAAGAAATGAGAGGAACTGCTGTATGATTGAAGTCCAGTGTGTGTTTGAGCATCAGTAAAGAAAAGAACTGACTTTGGGAAAGCCTAATAGAGAGAGAGAGAGAGGGAGAGGGAGAGAGAGAGAGAGAGAGAGAGAGAGAGAGAGAGAGAGAGAGAGATTGAGGAGGAGCAGAAGAGATAAAACATCAGCTGATAGTGCTTAGAAAATGGTCACCTCTTACATTTTTTCATGACCCTTTGCTGTAGCTTATGATGGTTTGCATAGGAGGATTAATGGTGTCATATAGAGACTCAACATTCAATGTGTTGTCCTGGAAAACATGAATGCATGGATCACTGTAAAATGAAGATTTCCGGGTGCTCGATTGAAAGTTTGGGGTCAGGTTTTTTTTTTCTTCATGTTTTTATTTTTAAGAAAATGATTCTCTTCATCAAGGCAGCGATTATTAAATGTACAAAAATGTTAAATTGTTAAATATTTATTAATTTTAAATAACTGTTTTCTTATTGTATGTAGTTTCAAATGAAATTATTACTTAGTCATTATTGCTTTTATTACTATTACCATTAATAATAATATTCATAATAATTATAATAATTTATATTAGAGTGATTTCTAAAGGATCATGTGACTCTGAAGACTGGAGTAATGAAGCAGAAAATTCATCTTTAAAATCACTGGAATAAATGATTAAATTAAATGGGAAACTTTTCAACAGTTATTTTATAGTGTAAAAACATTTCACAATTTGTACTGTATTTCTGATTAAATAAATGCAGCCTTGGTGAGCAGGAGAAGCTTATTTTAAAACATTTAAAAATCCTACTGACCCCAAATCTTTGACCAGTAGTTCTTGCTTATTTGTTTATTTATTTGAAATGATAAAAATATAGATTTTGTCTTTATTGATTGGGTATTGTAATTATCTGTATATTTTTAAAGATACAAAAAAAATCTATTAAAATTGATTCATTTAATTATATTCATATTTTGAAAAATGTAATACAAGACCTTTTATAGAGTTTAACAAATATGAGCATTTTTCTCAAACACATACAGTTGAAGTCAGAATTATTAGCCCCCCTGAATTATTAGCCCCCCTGTTTATTTTTTTCCTCAATTTCTGTTTAACGGAGAGAAGATTTTTTCAACACATTTCTAAACATAATAGTTTTAATAACTCATTTCTAATAACTGTTTTATTTCATCTTTGCCATGATGACAGTAAATAATATTTTACTAGATATTTTTCAAGACACTTCTATGCAGCTTAAAGTGATATTTAAAGGCTCAACTAGGTTAATTAGGTTAACTAGGCAGGTTAGGGTAAGGCAACTCATTTTATAACGATGGTTTGTTCTGTAGACTATCGAAAAAAATATAGCTTAAAGGGGCTAATAATTTTGACCTTAAAATGTTTTTTAAAAAATTGAAAACTGCTTTTATTCTAGCTGAAATAGAAAAATAAGACTTTCTCCAAAAGAAAAAATATTATCAGACATACTGTGAAAATTTCCTTGCTCTGTTAAACATCATTTGGGAAATATTTAAAAAAGAATTCTGACTTCAAATGTACTTAAATACACAGAGAATTTTCAAATTGTCTCAATTTTATCAATCAATTCTCAACCATTTTCAAAGTTTTCTTGTAATTATTAAACTACCTTTTTTATTAGACATTCCTTTAATCTACGGCTTTGATACACAACAAACTTTATTTTAAAATTAATCAGCGTTTAAGATGAATCACGTTTAATGTTTGCCCGGCGCTAATTACTATATTATATATGTGACATGTGACCATATTAGATATGTATCGTTCTTTTTGAACATTTTATGAATTTTTCCTTTTTTCTCTCTCTTTTCTTTTTCTCTCTCTCTTTCATTTTCAGCTATTGGAATGCAAGCGTCTCTAGACCTGCTGGAGAGAATGTTCATGTCTATTGTCAAGCAAGTGAGTTTGACTTAAAAAATGATTCCCATTAAAACCCTCTACTGCACGCATTATGATAGATCTATAAAAAATATTTGACAGTTGTTTTGGGGAATTTTTTTTTAAGGTACTTTATGAAATGTTGCCATATGGCAACAGCGTCTAATCATTGGTCTAACTTAAACATTTCAAATTTAGAACTTTCCTTATAATTAATAACTTTGTTGTTTGAAATGATTTAATTGGTGTTGCAGTATTATAAGCTTTAACACAGAACTTATAAATGACACCTTATACATACTTTCCAGCAACTGATATTCCAACAACTTTCATTTATTCCATTCTTTTTTGCTGAATATTATTGAAAACAAGCATAATATTGAATTATCATGTATATAACATACATTAAATATAAATATTTTCTCCTGTAAATATTATAACAAATAAATAGCAAGTCTAATATATCCAGATGCGTCAGAATAATGTAGCTACTAGCTAACAATATTTTTATATTATACTATATACTATACTACGCCTGTGTTATATGCCTCTGAGCTAACTTACTTGAACTGTCTCCATCACTGTTATCAAATGTCCAATCTGCATCATTCTCATGGTCACTAAAACCCATCTCATCCTCAATTTCATCTGCAGGAAGAGCCAGTTCTGTCATTTTCTTCTTTCACTTACCATAGAACAGGGTGGTCCTCACTAATACTGTACACTGTTGCCTGTATTCATATCTATTCAAAAGTAGTATTGCCATTAAAATTTGATTTCATCCATAATGCAAATGTCATTACCATATGACTAATCAACATTATATTACTAGCATTCATGTTGTTATTATTAAAACTTCACATCTGAAAAAAGATCACAGCTGATCTTGCTAGCTAGGTAAACTATTGCAATATTGCACATTCCACTACTGCACAGTGTTGCCACTTGGCAACACATACATGTGATCGATTTACAAAAAACTAATTTGATAAAAAAAAAATTTTTGAGTTGTGAATATGTCATGATAACTTAGAGCTAGAAACTTAAAACTAGATTTTTTTGTGGATATCACATTAGTTGATCCTTTGTTTTTATTGACGTTTTCATTTGCATTCAGCAACTACTCACAATAAACGCCAGTCTGTCAGAAATCGCGCCACAGAAAAATACTGCTCGTTATGTGACTTAACCAAAGCACATCATTGGCTACACTAAGGTCTTCTATTTCCAACACAAAAATTAGAACGTTGGTCTTAAAGAAACAGTGGCAGGGAAATGAACATAAATATCATGTTGCCATATGGAAACACCATGCAGTAGAAGGTTAAATGTGTTTCAGTTGCTCGTGATAAATGTGGATGCAGACTGCAGATGCCATCAGTCTAGTGCTGTTGTCCTGAAGGTCTTACATTAATGATGATTATCAATGGTGATTTCTAAATGGAGCTGTTTAGTTGCTAGTTAGTAAACGATTTTTATCCAATGTGAGCCACCGCATGACTTATGGTCTATTCTGAGGATTTTTTTCAGTCATTAAACATGGCATTACTTTGTAATCTGGTGAAATATGCAAACAAATATCTAAATGTTGCCTTTTTCTTCTTTTTTCTTCTATTTGTTTTGCCCTGTCAGCCAAACGATACAGATGTAAGTACTTTGTTGTTATCACCAATTTTTATATTTATTAAGAAATCAAATTGCATTATTACAGTTTTTCTCAGTTGCTTTGGTGCATTTCTCACAACACTATTTACATTTGCACAACAGTTAATGCATTTCTCAAAACAATTAGTGCAAACTGCAAAACCTAGTTGATAACCTGCAAAAGCGTGTCACTTGCTCAAGATGGAAAGCTCATTCCTCAAAAATAAGTATTCATGTCGATGAAAGTGTCAGTGTCATCAAGATGAAAAGTCCTGCCACGATTGTTCATGAACAAGATAGTCAAATGGCTTTGTCATGTTTTCATTATGACACTTTACTCTGTACATTTTTTCCAATGTAAAAAAGTCAGATTTTGGTGACACTTCCTGAAAATGCTCAAGACAGCACTATATACTATTTGCACAGCCATTTGAAAACTACAGTAAAGTTAGACATCACTGCATTTAGTGAGGTATCTGAGTACAAGACACTTAATATGTATGTTTCACATGTTTACTGCATTTGCTCTTTGCAATTGTAATTTATTCACAGCATTGTGCAAAAAAATAAACACATCCTTATTTACAACAAACATAAACTTCCTTTGGGTAGAGCTGTGCACAACTGTACACAATATTGCTGTACATATTGGAACTGAACCTACAACATACACAGGTCTGTAAATCATTCATGAAATTGTTCATTTTAGAAGACATTTTCAGGGAACAATTTTTTTGTATGTAATGACTCGAGTAATGAAATGAGGACTATTAGTTTAATATGGAATGTCTGTTCAGCATCCACAAGTTTAGTTCATTTTGACTGACATGACATAAGCAAATGATAATGTTATAAACAGCAGAGAGTTGTATGAAAGCAATTGATGCATGTCCAAAAGCATTGGCAATTTGTTGGAAGGAATGAGAAACTGTTATTATGATGTGCACAAATGACTAGTTGTTTTGAGAAATGCATTAACTGTTGTGCAAATGTAAATAATGTTGTGAGAAATGCATCAAAGCGTCTGAGAAAAACTGTAAGGCACATTTTACTGATATGATACAATCTGGGGTCTTGTAACAATGTTGGATACATGCTTTACATGCTTTTCTTCATGTCATATGAACTCTTTTGTGTAAAAAAACAATTGATATTATAAATATGCAATATGACTAGACACTAGGTAAATACGTCATGTTTATATTCCACTTAAAATGTGATTTTTATGTTATTAGAATATTTATTTAGTATCATTTAGTAATTGTGTGGATAGATAGACAGATAGACAGACAGACAGATAGATAGATAGATAGATAGATAGATAGATAGATAGATAGATAGATAGATAGATAGATAGATAGATAGATAGATAGATAGATAGATAGATAGATAGATAGATAGATAGATAGATAGATAGATAGATAGATAGATAGATAGATAGATAGATAGATAGATAGATAGATAGATAGATAGATAGATAGATAGATAGAATAAAAATAAAAATGGATAATGCATTTTTGTGATTTGATTTAATTGTTGGTCCTAGCTAAAAAAAAAATAGACATACAACATTTTGTTAACAGGATTTAGAAATTGTGTATAAAATCTAGTTTAACATCCTGAAGATGATCAATGTTGCTGACTTTTTAACCCACCATTTGTTAAGAGCCCTTTATTTGTACCCTATTTTACCCTATGTCGCAATAGAATCCAAAATAGGAAATTCACTATTAACTATTTTATTTCAATTTATTTGAATTTATTTAATAAATATTTAACTATTTTAGTTATTAATGCCAGATTAGTTGCAAACTCATATGATTTCACTCATTCATTTTTTATTATACAACGTACTCACACATCAATGCTGACTTTTTCTAAAAACAAATGTTAGATTTTCATACACTCAAAACTGCTACATCATAAAATAGCAGCACTTTCTTGTGAGATTGGGTTGCATAATACTGTATCTATAGCCTCCAGCTTATTCAGTCATTTCACCGCTGTTGTGTTTCCTGTATATAATGAATCAAATGAAAAGTCCATTAACTGAAGGCTTTGCATTTTATTCCCCCTTTCAGTGCAATGATGTGGAGGGCATTTGTCCTCTCAGCTGCGAGAGCATTGTGAGTCCAGTGTCTTTGTGTTGTCTTTATATAATCTGTGAATCGTTGTTCTGATTCTGTTCATTCACATGAACCGTTCGCCAGAGTGAATTTCGATCAAGTTAAACTGTTTTTTTTTTTTTCACAGGATCTCAACTGTTACCTTGTTGACAGTAATGGCTTCATACTGATGTCAAAGGAGAGAGGAGATGTGAGTATATCATTTCATGTCTTACATGTGTTCACACTTGTAGTTTTGTTTTGTTACGTTTGATCAGGACCAAAGAGAAAATGATACATTTTGTCCTTGTATGCTTAGTTTTCAATTTTATGAATGTAATTGGCCTGCATTGCATATTTACATTATAACAATACAATATGTTATGTACATTATACAATATATTTTATATTAGAAATTGTATTATTTATAATAGGGCGATACGGTGGCTCAGTGGTTAGCACTGTCACCTCACAGCAAGAAGGTAGCTGGTTTGAGTTCCGGCTGTGCCAGTATCATTGGCATAATCACAGGATAGAGGCAAAAAACAGAAGACATAAGACATTTAATAGCGCAAACAGCTTTATAGTTGATTTGTATGAGCCCAAGAATACACATACTGTACATATGATACATAAACATGTCACCTCGTTAAAAGATATGTGACAAATTTCACAATATACACATTAAACTAACAAAAGATTCATTTAAACAGACTTTATGCTTCTTCAGGGTGGAACTGAATAGATTTTTAATCTGTATATCCTACATTTTGCGTTCTTATTTACTGTAAGCATTTCAGTAAATTGGCCCATTTGGTGTGGGTTTCCTTCGGGTGCTTTGGTTTTCCCCACGGTCCAAAGACATGCGCTATAGGTTAATTGAATAAACTAAATTGGCCGTAGTGTATGTGTGTGAATGAGTGTGTATAGATGGGTCACAGTACTGGGTTGCAGCTGGAAAGGCATCCGCTGTGTAAAACATATGCTGGATAAGTTGGCGGTTCATTCCACTATGGCAGCCCCTG
The DNA here is from genome assembly GCA_903798195.1 of Danio kyathit. Taxonomy (NCBI): domain Eukaryota; kingdom Metazoa; phylum Chordata; class Actinopteri; order Cypriniformes; family Danionidae; genus Danio; species Danio kyathit. The sequence goes on along the minus strand of LR812543.1, from coordinate 22,720,914 downwards.
ATGAATAAAGGGACTAAGCTAAAGGAAAAGGAATGAATGAATAAATTATATATAATATTTAGTCTTAAATGTAAAGCAGCTTTATTTACTCTTTAACTATATATGCTAAAAATATGTCTCAAACTGCGAGGTTATTTGAATAACAGCAGATATACATGTATTTACATCTGACTAATGAGAGCTCTGTAACCTGTTTTTGTTTTTTTTTTGTTTTTGAATAGATGTATAATTTATTATGCACAACAATTTTAGCTTAGTTTTACTGCATGTATCAGAAGATTAATATCGAGACAGAATTTGGAGTTCACTCGCAAGGTGCAAATCTTTTTTTTTTTTGTTGTAATCTTCATTTGTATAATGACTCGGCTCTGCTATATTTGCCCAAAGTGGAGTTTAACAATGGTCGCACAAGGCCAAAATAGTGAAGTAAATTACCAAATTACTCCTCCCTAAATTACCTACCTTTTCGCTACTTAAGCAAAACTTTGACCGTTGAGTGTTCAAAATTCCTTGCTTTTTATTAATTGACGAAATACATCATAAAGATATTTAAAGCGCCATTTTTATTTTTCAAATTTTCCGTTTGTATTCACTACACACACTATTTATACCACAAAACGACGTAGAATAGTGCATAAGTATGCAATTTGGGATGCACCTAGTGTTTTCGAAAATGTAAGATGGCGCTTTTGCAGCTGATCATTAACTTTGAATTTCATTTAGTTTGTAACTATTATAAGAGTGTTTTTAACTTTTTAACCCAGATTTTTCTTAATTTTACCCAGCTTTTACCCTTATTTTTTTAAAATTCATTTTAGCTTGTGGTTCTTATTTCGCAGTCTTATATACTTTCAGTAAATCAGAATGCAAAATGTAGGATATACAGATAAAAAATCTATTCAGTTCCACCCTGAAGAAGCATAAAGTCTGTTTAAATTAATCTTTTGTTAGTTTAATGTGTATATTGTGAAATTTGTCACATATCTTTTAACGAGGTGACATGTTTATGTATCATATGTACAGTATGTGTATTCTTGGGCTCATACAAATCAACTATAAAGCTGTTTGGGCTATTAAGTGTCTTATGTCTTCTGTTTTTTGCCTCTATCCTGCGATTATTTTGACAGCAAATTTTATTAATACCACTTGATGATTATCTCTGGCCCATCTATATGTTGTGTTTACGCATTTATGCAGTGTTTGCACATATTTTGGTAACATTATGACTTATTGGAACTTCAGAGATGGTACTAAGTGGAAATCTCTCCAAAAGTAAGCAGTACTGAACCGTAAGCTACTGAAAAGCGTTTATTGTGTGGTAACTGGTTTGGAGAATGGTACAATTGGCATTGTTTCTGGCAAGAGTAGTTGTGCAAAGAACATGTTTGACAAGAGTATAATATTAAGACTTTAAGGAAGATTTGAGCAGAAATCTTACGCATGTCCTATGCAAATGACACACTAAAACACTAGAACAATCTTAGGAACAAATGTGCATGTACAAGCATGTGTTGTAAATTAGGTACAAATATAGGTAAAAAGTATGTTATCAGTGAATGTTTAAAACCATTTAGAACAGTTCAATGATCATATGTTGCCCTTTTTGTGACAGCATCTCCCAATATTGGCTTATGAGAAATAGACAGGCACAGTGAGAGCTTACGCTTTCTCGTGATCAGTAGATGGACAAGGATGAGCTGTTATGTGATGGTTCCAGCTGCACGTTTCCTTGCCCAGGCTTTAGATGTGAAGGGCAGGTGACGAGGTCATGGATGTTCTCCCATGAGATGCCATAATCTAAAACAAGCTCGTCCTTGGAGCAAACAGATGGGCTCCCAAATGAGACAGTGATTGAGAGAGTGAGAATGGAGATAGACTGCTGCTAAATTAGATTAGATGGGAAATGTTGCCATATGTGTTATAAAGAGGTCATGAACTGCATTTTTTTTTAAAAACTGTACTGTTCTCTGAGGTTAACCTTTAATGTTAACAAGATTTTAGGTTAAAATTAATAGGCTATTTGTCTGGTTTCAGTCCCCTTGTTGAACATACACTTAAAAGTGCCATAGGATGAAAATCTGAATATACTGTATACTAAGGCATAGCTGAATAAAGTGCATATTTTATTGCATATGTTTGTAATGAGGCAACAAACACATGTACATTACAGATTATAAATGTTTAATGCAGATTTTGGCATCGTGTTTATGCGGAAATTAACATACATTTCTTCCTGTGTTTTTATTTATGTTAAAAGTACAAAATTGGACTGTCAGAGCAGAGCTCATTAATATTCAAAGTCCTTCCAAATATGGTCAAAACCAACCACATTAGGGCCAATTATGTTGGAAGCTGACCTGTAAAAGTGTTTCTGGAGAATTTTTACACTTAACTAAGCCTTTTACCTCCTTTTTATATATTAGCAAACAATTTAACATATTGCATCAATGCATTCTATGGGACCTCTAAATAAGTGTGTTGACTCAGAAGTGAACATCCACTGCTTTAATTGGCTAAACAGGTTTGCATAATTAATTAGGTCCTGATGTTGGCTGTGTTGTGGATTCATTGTTGTAAGCATCTGCATGTGTGTTTGACAGCGAAATGCCTAAATATTACATATCGTACAATCTGTAATTACAGACAAAACACTAGTGACCATATAAAAAAAACAATACTTTATGTTTGTGGTGCAACATTATTGTTGGATCCAATATAATTGGTTGGCACTCTGTCAACTTTGGCTTAAATCTTACTAAAAAGCATACAGGGACGTCGGATTGATGTCTTGTTTGTGACTAGTCTGTGGGAAAAGTAATTGAACAAAGGAAAGAAGAGCAAAGTTATTAAGTGAAGTTATTAAGTTATTAAGTATTATTGTGAAGAGCATGAGGGCAATGCAAAGACTGTTTTCCAAAACTTGGCACTAAATAGTGTCTTGTTATTTTGATAACAAGTGTATTACATGAATGGAGGTTGGGACTAAACAGACAAGCGATTTAGAAATAGGCATTGAGCTTCTTTGGAGGTGGAGTTTAGCCACACTATTACATAATAAAATGGCCTATTCACACATTTTGACAGATTGGCTTCAATGTAAGCTGACTATCAGGTTTTGAGTTTTTAAACTTAGAGGATGTTTTATAATACTATGGCCTCTTAAAGGTCAAAAGATCAAGGGATTTTTATTTTCTCGCAGTTCTCTTTTTAACGTATTTGGCTGTTTATTAATAAGAGAGTAGATTTCAGACAGGAAATGAGTCTTGACATTTAATTTAAGAAAAATTATTTAAGATATTTCAGTGCAGATTTTGCAACAAATTTATATGAGCAATTCCATGCAAATGTCAACCTTGCCATGAAGTTTTCACCAAAATACGGAAACTGTTTCTGGGTTTTTTGGGTAAGCAAGTATTTTTACAGTACTTTTGAAATACTCAAAAACGCATCTGTCAATGTTTTCAAACTATTATATTTGATTTACCGAAGTCACGCATGTGGCATTTTCACTTCTGTCACATCCATAACGGAGAGATGTCACATCCATAACAACACTTTTTCCTCATAAATGTGAAAATATTAAATAAAATAAAACCCATCATTTTTGTTTTATAGTGAGCCGACCCTTATCCTTTTGATTAGTATTGTTGCTTTTGGGTTGTGCAGTTTAATTCACAGAATTTTTACAAAGTATGTTGTATACTGTAAAACCGCAGCCTTTTTTTGTCACATCCATAACGCATGTATATTTTCCTCATTTAAAGTACAAAACATGTTTACAGATTGATATTTTTCTGGTCCCGTAACTCTGTGGTCAGTTGTTCTGGAAAATATAAACAAAAGTTTCAATATAATGTTAACGTATACTTTCTATGCGAATTCATGTTTTGAGTTTTTACTGTAAACGTCACATCCATAATGCTGGAATTGCTCATATTTGTTTTAGTGTTCAGTGCATTTTAGTAAATTTCATTTTTATCAGCAATTTAAATTGAAATCATTGTGATTATTATAGTCATTATTATTCCTGATATAGTTATTAAGGTAACATTGTTTTGTACCTTTAAAAACAATGTATATGAGGAGTATTTTGCTGCATATCAGTCTCTATATGATGACAATGGTTTCATTCCATAACAGCAGCTGTTTGTAGCAACACATGCACCATAGTGATGTGAGCAGTAAACGGGAGATTAATGCTTATAGAGTCTAATCCCAGATTGCTGTGTGGCAGACAGGGCAGTTTCAGGCATCTGTTTGCACATCTGGAACACTGCACATCAGACTGCGTGTGTGTGTGAGTGTGTGTTTATTCATCAGGGGTTTCAGAAATGATTTCATTCTGTGTCATACAGTATATTTAAACCTGAATAATCCCTCATTCTATGCTTCAATCTGTGTGTTAGTAATATATGTGATCTCTCCTTTAACACAGGTTGGCAGATTCTTTGGTGAAATCGACGGATCTGTCATGGCCCAGTTACTAAAATCTGGCTTGTACAAAAGGTAAATATAACTGTGCTTATGTTCGGCCTTAAAAGTGAGAGTAGCAATGTTTATAGTGTAACAAAAATACTGATAAATGAACTAATAACTAATAAATGAAAACCAGTAAATGTCAGACCATCGAATAATATTGAAAAAAAAAGAAAGCTCAGTATCTGATTATACTTATAGCAAATGTTCAAAAATATGACAATGATTTGAAACTAGTAATTAAAGTAAATTTTATTTTAAACCACGTTAGTTATAACGTATAACGCTCATAATGAACGGGGTGGAGTAACAACTTCTTTAGAGAAGAACCCCATCATTTCTTTGTGCAAATTATACTGTTTTACACAAACACGCATTTAAAAAAAAAATCCAACATTAGTTTTAGTAAAAACATGCACTCGTTTTCCTTATTAATTGAAATATATGTAAATGGCACATATAGGGCATTTCAAATATTATTGAGAACATTACATGTTCTATTCTAAAACATAAAATCACTTACCAAAGCTAATACATACTGTATTCTAATATCATATATAAACCATATAAATAAATAAATAATGAGGCTATTTATTAAGAAATGAAATTTAATATTTATTATTTATTAGGAAATGAAAAAAAATCCTACTTTAATAATAATATTAACAATATTAATGATGATGACGATTATTATTATTATTATTATTATTATTATTATTTGTATTATTATTATTATTATTCAGTAGGATATTGTTTATTTATTTTTTATTTTTTGAAAAGTCTACTTTTACAATTTGACACATGCAAACCAGTGCAGAAATGTTCTAACCAACAGGCCCATGTCATATACAGTACAAATACTTAATAAATAACCAACTATAAATTAAAAGCATTACCGTATGCTATATATTTTGTTTTCGGAGACGTAACATAAATTCCACTTTTAAATAATAGGTCACCCATAGCTTTCGTCATGAGCCACGACTGTGTTCAAAATGACATCAATGTTTTCAAAGTACACTGCGAATGGAGCGCAATTGTAAACATGAAGATCGCTAAAACTGAACTAAAAATATTTTGAAAGCAAATTACACCTTAGAGTGATGACTTTAATGCTTTTTTAATAATTCTAAGTTTAAATGTTAGAATGTTCTAAAAGAATAGGGCATAGGGGAGATAACTGGGAATAGAACACAGCCAGGAACTATGTTTCTAACTACAACTCCAGAGGTGTAGTTGCAAGCATACAAGACATGCGGTACAGGTGAATTGGGTAGGCTAAATTGTCCGTAGTGTATGAGTGTGAATGAGTGGATGGATGTATGGATGTTTCCCAGAGATGGGTTGCAGCTGGAAGGGCATCCACTGTGTAAAACATATGCTGGATAAGTTGGCGGTTCATTCCGCTGTGGCGACCCCAGATTAATAAAAGGACTAAGCCGAAAAGAAAATAAATATATGAACACACACTGACCCTTACAGTCTCTGATATGTTACCAATTACAGAAAAACTGCACACAGCATGCATTTAGTCCGTATTTGGGTTCAGAAACAACATGCAACATATAGCCTAAGTCTTCGTGTATAAAGCATCTGTTTTGTGAGAAGTGCTTCTCATGTGATATGTGAACAACCCGTACAGCTTTATTTTGAGCGAGATTTCCTCGAGCAAGAATGATGTCGACTGAAACTTTCTGTCGTACACCACACCCACCAAAAGGGTACCATTGGTTCCCTTTTGGCACAGAAAATGCAAGCCTGATAAAGGTGACCTGTATCGACCCCTACCGTACTGTACTGTACCAATCATTGAAACAGGCTTTGAGATAAAAAAAACCACCTCTTGTGTTATGATGTTATGAGGCCACAGGTACAGTATGTGTTTATGTAACAATATACAACAGCCTTGAATATGGCTCAAACAATCAGAAACAAGGACTGTAGGTGCGTCCCAAATCGCATACTTATGCACTATTCTACGCCATTTTGTAGTATAAATAGTGCAAGTAGTGCATTCATACTGGAATATTCTTTTATTCTAAAAGGAAACTATCCATCATAGTATCCTAATATTATAATAACTAATATCCTAATATTGTATGGCCAGAATGTGAATGCGTTTCTATATTGTTTTCTAGGGTGACGCTGTATGACTACCAGGCCATGTGCAAGAATGCCCACCATCACAGTAGTGGAGCTCGACCTCTGCTCAGCGTATGTAAAAATGACTATCTATGACAGAGAATAATGCAGTGTTTATTGTGTCAATGCTGTTGACAATCTACCTTTTTTTTACCTCACAGCCTTTCTATGCTCTACTTGCGTTAATAAAGTGGTGGTTTTCACATTTTGTGATGTAAGTGCTGTTTAGGATTCATTTATTTTACTTGTAATTTATATATAATGTAATTTGTTTTTACAATCTTTAATCTAAACTTTCAGGTTCATGTTGGAGTTCAACATCTGTGGACTTTGGCATAATGACTATGTGGTGGATGGTAAGTTACACTTTTAGATGTTAGTTTGTTAGAAATATGCTAGCAATATGCTAATTCATGTGAGAAACATACTAGTTAATTTGTATGCTAAAAACATGCTACCAATATGCTTATTCATGTTAAAAGATGGTAGCAGCTTATTGCTAATTCTTGCTAACAACATGTAAATTTACTATAGAAACATGCTAGCATGCTCTCAAGCATGCTAATTCATGTGGCTTTGTCAACAAACTTTACTCATCTGTTGAATGTGTCATTTTATGTACATAAGCCATATGTCATGTGCATACCTGTCAACATTGGGATGTGAAAATAAGGGATATGCCCACCATAATAAGGGATTCCCCCTCCCCCTCCCTTAAAAATCCCCAAATTACTAAATATTTTAATTTGAAGCTTTTTCATTGTAAATAAACTGTTAAATGGTCAGTAATATGTTTTATTATTATTATTTACAAAAGAAAAAATAAATAGTATACATTAACAGCAAATACATTAGCAAACAGTTCAGCTTAAAATTAATAGCTATTATAATGAAATAAAATCAAGCTATCAAATCTCATTAGCCGTTTCTTCACTGTATAACTTACACATTCTGATTAAAGAGCAACGAATGAATCTCTTATTTATTTAGATTTTTTTTTGTTTGATTACATTAAATAACAGGTGTCACTTTAAAAATGCAACCATCTAACGTTATAAAGAAAGCATTCGATTGCTTTCCTAACTTTTTATGCTCAATTAGGACAAAATTAGTTGTGTTTGAAAAAACCCCCACAAAGATCGACATCTTTAGATATTATTATTATTAATTATGTGTATATGTCTGTTTAAACACCCACCCAAAACCCAGACTTTCGCTCCGTTTCAAATCGCGTGTACAGAATCTGTTTAGGAAACAGCCTCTATTTATCACTATGGAACGCGTCAGCTGACAGCTTCTCACCGCTATATGATTGTTTTGAGAATTGCAAATGAAGGGGAGACGGCACCTGTAATAAAAGGAAAGCGAATCCCTCCGTTTTTATATTTTTTTCAAAGTGTTTTCATGCCTGAACAAAGCGAAAGCACAAAACAGACTCACATTTAAGAGCAAAGGGGGCCCCTGGTGGTTTGGTGGTATGGGTTGCGTATAGGGAGGCTTAATGTTTATTGCCACCCTTCATAGAAAGACTGAAAATACGGGAGAAATACAGGAAAATACCTTTACGGGATGATAGCGTGATAGAACTGTAAAATAGGGGAGAATCCCGGGATAAACGGGAGGGTTGACAGGTATGGTCATGTGTCTCATATCTTCATTCTCCATTTCCATAGTTGTTTATGCTGTGATTATTTCTCATTGATGGCTTGTAGCTAAAGCTGGGTTTCATACAAGTAAGTATCCATAAGTCCGGCTGTGTGTACAGCAACATGTCCTGCATCTAGTTTGTGCCTTTCATAGCCAGGACTAGCATCTTGAATCATGAGATCTTTTAGACCTCTGTAGTGCCTTTAGTGCAGACGTAGACTTCTAAGGTTTTCTAGAGTAAATATTACTGTAGTTTAAATGTTTTTAGAGATCCTAGTTTATTGGAAGAAATGTGATGTATGTATTTGACATAGCTCCTTATAGTGCTAAATTATTTATTTTAAAAAAATTGTAATAAAATATATATAAAATAGTTTTGACCTCTTTACTCTTTAATAAAAGTTTTCCTTCCAGGGCTCCCGAAAAATGAATGTAATTTATAAACACTTTATACACTATATTTCTGATTATAAACAGTTTATACACTATATTTATGTTATAAATGGAACATATAATAATAATAATAATAATAATAATAATAATAATAATAATAATAATAATAATAATAATAATTATTATTATTATTATTATTATTATTACTATTATTATTATTATTATTATTATTATTACTATTATTATTATTATTATTATTATTCAGTAATAATTCTATAGACCAAAAAATATTAAAAAATAAAGTGAATACTTTAATATAAACACACACACACACAAACATTTTATATCTATAAATATATTTTGTAGGGTAAATATTCATAACTCCAGGTTAAACAGTTCTGGTCTACACAGTTATTATTGAGTTATATTGATAATCTCGTCTTCTCCAGCACACAAGCAGAAAAAGGTGGAGCTGATGCAGCCGTGCAACACTGAGTATCCAGGCTTCATGTACGACAAGTCCATCAGAGAGACCAACAGCATCATCAAATGCGGCCGCTGTCAGAAGTAAGTCCAGCGCTCAGTAACACATAGGTGTTGCTAGGCCATTTTTAGTCCCCTTAAACATTTGATCATCAGCGTTATATAAACCATAGGTCTCAAACTGGATTCCTGGAGGGCCGCAGCTCTGCACAGTTTTGCTCAAACACTAATCAAACACAGCTGATTCAACTAATCAAGGTGTTCAAGACTACTATAGACTATTAAGCAGGTGTGAGTTGGAGGTGGTTGTAGCTAAACTGTGCAGAGCTGTGGCCCTCCAGGAATTAAGGTTGAGACCATTGATATAAACTGTATAGGAAGTCATGATCACCTCAGTGCTTTTTAAACTTTATATTAAAGGAACATTCCACTTTTTTTTGCAAATATGCTTATTTTCCAGCTCCCCTAGAGTTGAGTTTTACCATTTTTGAATCCATTCAGCCAATCTCCGGGTCTGGCAAGAGCACTTTTATTTTAGCTTAGCATAAATCATTGAATCGGATTAGACCATTAGCATCTCACTCAAAAAATATAAAAAAAAAAAAAATACAAATAAAATTTTTTTAAAAAATTAGTTTAAAGCTTGACACTTTTGTAGTTGGAAGTTCTTATTTTCTAGATCAATATGTTTAGGAATCATACTCTCATCCTTGCATAATACTCTAGGAACTTTGCTGCATTAGCATGGCTGCAGAAGGGGAAATTATATTATGCAACACCTGAAAATAGTCCCTAGCTAGGTAACTAGCTTACAGCGCTGCATAATTCCTTGATTATTCTTCTTACTATGCAATGGAACTACAGAAGAGTTGAGATTTAAAAAGGAAAATTATCGAACCCCTTTTTTAAAAACTTTTTAAACAAAATGCTAATGGTCTAATCTGATTCAATGATTTATGCTAAGCTAAGCTAAAAATGCTCCTCCCAGATCCAAAAATTGGCTGAATGAGTTCAAAAATGGTAAAACTTCACTGTTTAGCTCAAGGTGACTAGTCAAACGAGTCTATTTCCCAAAAAAATAGACTCTTTCCCTTCTTTCACATCTTCTTCAGTCTGCAGATAGGACATGTACATATCTACAGGCTGTTATAATTTCTGCAACTCCGCAGTTCCTTGCCATAAATAGTTTATAGAATGCTCATGGCAGAGCAATTGGTTTCATGTTTACTGCAAAGTTTTCATTGCGTTCAGCAAGATCAGCAAGTAATTCAGTTTTTAAAAGACATTTAGTAACCATATGATCACTGTTAACAATTTCCAGTAGTTCGCCAGTAATTTACTGTAAATTATTTACATTATTTACATTAACAGCACCATTTATCTTGCTGTATATGCATTTACAGAATTGTATCTATATATTTACTGTAAATATACAGTAATTTTCATAATGCAACTTTAAAATACAGTAACATACTGCATAACTGTTGGTAACACTTTAATTTGATGGTCCATTTGAGTGTTAGTAGGCTGTCTGCTTAATATCTGTTGATACTGCTCCTTCAACAGACATTTAATTGACTATAAGAACCTTAGCAAGTACATGTCAACTTACACTAACCCTAACCCCAACCTAACAGTCTACTTATAATCTAATGAGAACTAGTTGGCATGTAGATGCAATGTAACTTAAATTCAACAAACGAACCACCAAAATAAAGTGTGACCTAACTATTAATATATACTATTAAATAATAAATACTAACTATAAATATTACAGTTAAATACTGTGTAATTTCCAAAAATCGTTAACAGTGATGTTCTCTGTCTGTTTCAGGATGTTTGTCCTCCAGCAGATTCCCAACAGTAATCTGGTGATGCTGGTGGTTCAGGCGGACTGTGACTGCTCTCGACAGTATGCTCCAATCACGCTCATGCCCAAAGAGGTCAAATATATCCTTTGATGATCACTACATTTGCTTTCAACTGTGAGTTTGGTTACACTTTTGTGTGAAAGTGCAGTTTTCTTGACTTCTATGAACATAACGCCACGGTGAAGTGCAACAGGATGAAATCTCAGAAGATCCGCAGACGGCCAGAGTCCTGTCATGCATACCATGCTCACGTAAGCTACCAAATATTTACATCAAAACATCGTTATATTTAAATCAAACAATTATTTTTTGCAATTATTTTAATTTCATGTTAATTATTACATTTTTTTTTACACTTTGAGGCATTGTGTGATTACAACGTTGAGTGCATCACATGATCAGCTGCTAAATTCAAATCTGCTCGCGCGTGATGGTTGTTGATCAATCACAATTTATCAGCGTTTTCAAATAAACAACATTTATTTTAGGTTTTGGACATTTATATGCACATTAGTACTAGCAAAACGTTTGTGGTTCATACACGCTGATATTTATGGAGACAGCAGTAATATTTATTTTTAAACATAATGGTATCACTTTAGTTTAGGTCACAATACATGCTATTAACTACTGGTTTATTACCTGTCTATTATTAAGATCTTCATTAATCATTAGCAGTTATAAAGTATGATTTTATTCTGCATCCCCAATCCTGCCTAAAACTTAAACCCAACTTCTACCTTACTAACTGTTAATAAGCAGCAGTAGTTTATTAAGCTAGTTGTGTTAGTTAATAGATTGTTAACTAAAGTAAAGAGAACCACTCTTTGGGTTACTAGAACATTTACTCTTTTATTTTTCTCCCAGTTAAACAGCCACATACTTTCATGTAAGTTGGGAAAAGTAGATGAAATAACATGTTGTAAATCCAGCAGTTCTAATTTATAGACTAACAGGGCGGCGCCCGTTACTCGTCATAAATCAAATAATATGATCATTATTAAGATGATTAAATGACACAACACATGTCTCACAATATAATTAGGATGTTTGTCGATAATTGCAGAAAAGGGAAACAAGAAAACAATATATACAGATAAATCATCGACTGCAGTGTGTCATGTGACAAACTTGATCAACTTCGCCATGGAAACTTTAAAGTGATGTGTTGTAAAAAATGATGACATTACAAAACTTACACTGAGGTATAGCAGGAATATTTCAAACTTACAGGTGAATAGGTTAAAATGTCATTTTTGTAGTTTTTAGCAATTATATAAAGTATTTTAGGGCTATTTAGTGATTTATTTTCTTAACTATTGTTGTTTATTTTTACTTAAATAATTTTACCATTATTTTAATGAAATAATACTCCTAAAGGTGTGTTCATTGAATCGTTTTACTCGATTCAGGATATTTTTTCAGCTGTTGTCAAAGGAAGCACCACGTTTTTAGAAGAGCAGCAGTGTGGCGAGTTTTAAAAATCTCAGAAAGTTGCTCACTGTTGAGCATCTTTGGAAGAGAGCTGGCATTTTCAGCTGCACAAAAACACTTCATGTGCAGTAATAAACTAAAACTGCCAGTAGGTGTCGGTAAATGTTTAATAAGTAAGTCATTGAGTAATTCGATTGGTTCAAATGGGTGATTCATTCAGGAATGAAGTAAATAGCCCCTTTCACATGTACAGACATACAAAGGGATTTTGTGAACAGGCCCTTTTTGAAAATACTGGTAAATTTGTTCTGGCAATTTTCCAGAAAGAGAAGTTGTATCATTACCAGTAATTTGCCGGAATGCTGTTCTGTGTGAACGCAGAAGGAAAATTGCCGGAAAAAGCACATTCACGTTTAGAACGTGCTGACGTGAGATGTCTACTCCAGCCAATCAGAACACTGTTTAGGAAAATAAAAGCCTTTGAATACTTTTCCAGACACATTCAGCTGCTATATGTTAGTCAGATAATGTTTCTGTGTTCATTTTTAATGCCAACTATGGAAAAAGCTCTGCTTCAGCTGTGTGGCGCTCATGCGCGTGAAGGAGTGCTAGCACACAAACAAATGTACATCTCGACCTGCGAAAGTGTTGTTCCAGATGTTTACGTCGAAGTTGTTCACAATACTTATCCATCCACAGAATTTGTAATGTAGTTTTATGTGTAAACATTTAGCTGCGGTTCCCGCTTCTGCCTTTGGATGTCTCTGGGACAAAAGCAGCTGCATGAATGCTAAAGCTTCAAATTAAAGTGAAACCATCAACAAAAGTCTGACCCCTTTTACGTTTACAAATACAAGCGCAGCCATTTAGAGGTAATTTCTGGTTAATTATGTCAGAATTTACCAGTATTTTGGAATGGATGTGTGAATAGTCTTTTCCAGAAAACATCCGGAACGTCCTTGCTTATGTGAACAGCGCTTCTTTGAATTTACCGGTAAAGTTGTTGTGGAAATTTTCCAGATATTTACCAGTATCACTAATGACTCTTTTTTTGAATGAATCATTGGCTCAACTGAATCATTCCAAACATGAACATAAAACATTGTCAACAAAAACACACAAATTTCCTGCTGTGGCTTTATAGATCATATTTTTATAAGCCAAACTGAATGTTGCACCTGTAATATTGAGAAATGATATCATATGAAATGGGCATTTTAGTGTCATAAAACTGCATTCATAATGTTTAATCCCAAATCAGGTGTATAATTGTGTTGTATTGTGTTTTTTGCAGGAAAATGCAGAGGATTGTGGTGGAGCTTGCGGGATAACTGTATCTCTTACACTGTACTTCATATGTTTGGCCTCCTCACTGGCTCTTCGCTGAGCAACACACAATATTTCTGCCATAAATGTGGACTTCAGGACCACATAACGGGACGCTCTAATCAGCTGTGGATCTCCAGTATCAGGAATTCAGGTTCATACTACATAGTATTTACTGCAATACGATTTAAGCCAAGACACTGCAGGTGAAAATCAGCTAATATTAATCACCATACATGTAGGAATAGATATAAGCATCTATTCCTATTAGTATGGTGGTTAATATTAGTTATATGAATAGTTTGGTGTACGTCAGAGCTGCTGAAGTGAAGATTTATGGCTCAGTGCAGGAGAAAAAAAAACTCATTTTAGGAAAACAGCCTTTTCAAAATATGAATCGCAATTGAAATCTGCAGACACAAGTTGATCAAGTGGGACAGAGAAATACTCAAAAGTGTATTATTGATCTTTTCTTTTATATTAGATTAAAAAAAACAGTCAAAAAGTCTCAGATGCCTGAAAAAACAACTATTTTTGGCTGCAGTGTCTCACCCTTAGTTCACTTAAAAATAGTGTGAAGCAGTTATGACAGTGAGTAAATGACAGAATTATTTGTTTTTGGTGAACAAACCCTTTAACATGATACATACATATCAGTTCTGCCCTGCTGGACTCAACATGACACTGTTCAGATGCTGTTTTCTCAGTGTGATCCAAAGTGAGAGATATAATCTTAGATTGTCTCACGTGACTTGATGTTATACATCAGATCTGCTATTCTCTTAATTTTTTTATAATATTTTTAGGATTACGATGAATGTTTTAAAACAAATTTAGAGCAGCGGCAAATGAACTGCTGTTTATTTTCATGACGGTTGACTTCACTTTTTTCAATGAGACACATTTTGTGTAAAGCTGTAATGAAAACATTTCATATGTTGTGTGAGATAGGGAGTGTTTAATAATTTTTTAACCAGACTTGTATATGTGGGTATTTTAGTATCTGTATGTATGATTATTTATACGAGACCTGAAGTCTTTAATATTGCTCGACAATGGTTTGAAAAAATGTTTTGCTTGAGTTTAGAAAACAGTGAATGACAATGGATTCATGTGGTGTTTGTGTGAATAAAAAGTGCAGGAAGTTAAAACAAATTCTTATGTGTTTTTTTTTTATACAAGGGAACTTACCTTGTTTTATTTTAGAATGTTGTCACACCAGCCACTTTATTAGGTACACCTTACTAGTACCGGGTTGGACCCCCTTTTGCTTTCAGAATTGCCTTAATCCTTCGTGTCATAGACTTAACAAGGTACTGGAAATATTCCTCAGAGGTTTTGGTTCATATTGACATGATTGCGTCATGCAGTTGCTGCAGATTAGTCAGCTGTACATTCATGATTCGAATCTCCCGTTCCACCACATCCTAAAGGTGCTCTATTGGATTGACATCTGGTGACTGTGGAGGCCATTTGAGTACAGTGAACTCATTGTCATGTTTAAAAAACCAGTCTGAGAGGATTCGTGCTTTATGACATAAAGTGCGATATCCCGCTGGAAGTAGCCATCAGAAGATGGGTACACTGTGGTTATAAAGGGATGGACATGATCAGCAACAATACTCAGGTAGGCTGTGGCGTTGACACGATGCTCAATTGGTACTAAAGGTCCCAAGAAAATTTCCCCCACACCATTACACCAGCACCTCCTGCCTAAACCGTTGATACAAGGCAGGATGGATCCATGCTTTCATGTTATTGACATCAAATTTTGACCCTAACATCTGAATGTCGCAGCAGAATTCGAGACTCATCAGACCAGCCAACATTTTTTCAGTTTTCTATTGTCCAAATTTTGGTGAGCCTGTGCTCAGTTACCTGTTCTTAGCTGACAGGAGTGGCACCTGGTGTGGTGGTTTGCTGCTGTTGCCCATCTAGGTTTAACATGTTGTACATGTAATATTTCTATCAGCTTGAACCAGTCTGGCCATTCCCCTCTGACCTCTGGCCTTAACAAGACATTTGCGCCCACAGAACTGCCAATCACAAAAATTAAAACTGCTTTTATTCTAATCGAAATAAAACAAATAAGACTTTCTCCAGAAGAAAAAATATTATCAGACATACTGTGAAAATTCCCTTGCTCTGTTAAACATAATTTGGAAAATATTTAAAAAAGGGAAAAAAATTCAAAGGGGGCTAATAATTCTGACTTCAACTGTATATACAATAAATAAATCCTTATATATTTAAATGTGTGCATGTGTATATATTTACAGGCAATTTTTCTTTAAATAGATGAAAACACGATTGAGGCCAGAGACATTGTTTATTGACAAATAAATGACAATAAGAGCACTGATGTCCAATATATATTCCCCACTCAAGTGCCAATGAATTTTAAAAAGGGCGACAGATCCTAACAAACATTTTTGGTTTTATACCGTTTTCCTTTTTTAGCATGTTTGTCATCACTGAAAAATCTGCCAACATTCACTGCATTTGAAATGGAATTTGTATGAATATCCTTTAAATCACAGGTAGAAAGTGACACGACAATCGAGAAATCACAGGAAGCGGATTCCGGCCCCAAACTGCACTCCGTCACATATCCTGAGATAGAAAAAACAAAACGCATCAGTGTCAGCATTTGATTGGCCAAAAAAGAAATCTGTCGAGAATCTGAAGTGCAGAGTGATGTCATAAAAAATGTATTCACATTGGTGGAAGCGAGAAACGGCAAGTAAATGCTAATTTTGTTTTGAAGCAAACTTGCATTAGATCAGTGTTTCCCAACTCTGTTCCTGAAGGCACACCAACAGTACACATTTTCTAGCTCTTCCTAATCAAACACGCCTGAATCAACTCAGCAGAACATTAGAAGAGACTCCAAAACCTGGGTCAGATAAGGAAGACATCCAAAACATGTACTGTTGGTGTGCCTCCAGAAACAGGGTTGGGAAACACCGCATTAGATAACCTGAATAAACCGAATAGACTGATACGAACACCCAAAGCACTTTAATTTAGATTTCAGGGGGACTTTAAAAATGTGTATTTTTAGGTATGAGTACCTGTCTCCGCTCTGGACGCCCATAGGAATGCAGTAGTTCAGCTCCAGTCGAGCGATGTTCCCCAGACGCAGCACAATACCTGCTCCATATGACCAGCGGATGCACTCGGCCAGTTTGCTGAGGTGAGCCCGCGGCCCTTCCCCTAGTGGACCATTAAAGAACAGCAGGTAAAAACTGAAGCACGTTTCATAAACAAAAGGATAAAAATATGCATTTAGCAAACATGTTGTCACAATATCTGTATTTCAGTAGTAGAAAACATTACCAGTAAAATAAAAAGGTTAACAACGTTTAAAATTGTAAAGATTTTCTTGCAAGTCTGACTTTATTTATTTCTTTTTGAACAACAATTGTATTATTTTAAATATTGTCAAAACATTGTCAAACAGGTTTACAGACAATAAAAATACAAAAATAACAATAATAATACACAAATACTCATAATATCTATCTATCTATCTATCTATCTATCTATCTATCTATCTATCTATCATCTATTTTTTTCCTAAATTTGCAATATTTTACTGCTAGTTTATTGGCTGTTTGTTGGCAAATCTGACAATTTTTTTTCTCAGAATTCGAGGCATTTCATGTTTTTATTAAGAGTTTTATATGTTGACTCTAGCAATTCTAGTTTGTATCTAAAAATTTAAACTTTTTTTGTGTGGAAAAAAATTCAGAAATGCTAGATGTTAGAGGTGCAGTAGGTGATTGTCTTCACAAACATTTTTTGTTGTGCTGGTTGAAAGTCTCTTCACATTCCAATAGTACTGATTAAAGTAAATGATCTAAATGTATTTTTATATTCTGGGTAAGGCATAAGACTAAAAATGTTCATCCAATTAAAATTTGTCGGGCCGACAATTCCCATAATTCTGATAAGTAGCCCAAACTGTCTGTCAGCAAATGTAGATTTTTACAACTGCGCACCTCTGTTAACATACAGTAGATCCGCCGTTTGTGCGTACATGAGCGCCGCGGTCACGTGGACACAAGTGACAGCGGTAAAAACAAATGCTGAATCAAAACTTGTTCAAATCCTGAATTAATAGTGGAGTTACTTTTGCATGCTGGAGGAAAGATGACACCATGGCTGAAGTATTTCTTTTAGACAGGTAATGTTCTGTTTTAAATTATTTTAGTCACGCAAAGCTGATGTAGATTTTGTTGTTACGAATAGGTTATATTCACAGAAGTGTTGTTCAGCCAGCGAAATCTTCCGGCGAAAGATTGATGTGATTATTTTAAGTGACATTTTAAAGCATCAATAATGAAGATTTTTATTTAGTTTAATAACAAAACATCAGTAAATAGCGCTATTCCGCCTAGCCAGCTTTACTGAGCTGAAGTTGCTTTTATATTCACATTGGGTCATTTATGAACATTGACAACCTGTGATGCGCTTCCTATATTGTTTACCATACTACCTTGAATATTCGGTCTGAAATAGCATGTAAGTATGGCTTAGTAATAAGTGAAATTCCTGCATGCCACCGACCAACCACTAAGCATACAGTAGTCGCTGCTTGCATGCATGAAATATTGCACATTATGACAAGTTTTGCTTGCTAACTACACAACTGAAAACGTGCTACATATAATACAGTTTTTCATTCAGAATTGTAGTATTATAAAGTACTGTAAAGTTTTCTAACAGGTGAATGATATAGTGGGTCTCTGGCTGCATCCGAAATCACATACTTCCATACTATATAGTACGCTAAAATCAGTATGACCCGAGAAGTATGTCCAAATTCATAGAATTAGAAAATCAGTATGCGAGAAGTACCCCGGATGACCTACTACTTACTGTTCTGAACTACTTACTGAGATTCTGAAGTGTGCATCAGATGGACGCTGCACTATTCCATGATGCCGCTCAAGAGAATTCATGAATGGGAGTTAAGCGACGCAACTGACGCGAGTAGGTTACGTGATCATGACAAAATGACGGATGCAGTACGTCCGAGTTCCATTCATACTGCTTACATTCATATGTATCGAACGTACTTTCTAACGGCCGAGTAGTACATTTAAATTCAAATTCAGTAACTACTGAGTAGTGGGCAGTTTCGGAGGCAACCTCTGTCCTCTTTCATGTGTGCGTTCGTGATTTCAGGAGGTGTGGCTTTGGATGGCAGGGGAGGGATTGTATTTGAAAGATATTATGCTAACCGGTTAGCATTTAGGGAGATCACCTACTGCACCTTTAAGTCAAAATGTCTAAGTAATAAGTTTGTAATAAGTAACAAGACAAACTCACAATTATGAAAAGTGAAAAACAATAAATTGTTAGGAAGCAATTTAACAGTAAATAAATAATAGTAGTAATATTGTATTTTTAATGTTATTATTAAGATATATTTCAATGTAACTGCACATTCAAATCAAGTATATTCTTCAATTATGTTAATTTATTGATGACTGAGTTTGGCGCTCTATGCTAATGAAATAAAAACAGTTTTCAAAGTTTTGACAGTTGTTTCTGTTAAGCCACATTTTAGATACCAGTGAAATTTAACAAGTTTACAGTTCCAGTGTAGTTATTACATGAAAAACTAGAAGTCTAAACTATCTAAAGTTCAAGATTTAAACTAAAGTTCAGCAAAAAAAAATAAACAAACAAATTACCATCAATATCACAAATAAATGCATCAAAAAAGATATGAATGAAAACCGCTTTGAGATTTTTTTGAGATCCAGCATAATGAGAACATCGGATATATCCCTCAACTGTTTACTTAATCACTTATGACATTAACTAATTGAATTTATGTGGAAAAGGAACAAAGTGAAAGTGTAGTGGGAAATATTAGACTGTAAAATGTAACTAATGGCAACACTACTGTGCATCTTTATAAACTCACCATAGTTGAGGTTACACAGGTTTCCGGCATTGAGGAAGAAATGTGTTCTGAAAAGATCTCCGAATCCGCCTCGCCCGGGCCTGAATGGAAGAGGAGTGTACAGGTGAACCCCCCCAGCCCAATAGGCCTCTCCGCCGAGGTAATCTCCTGTCAGCAAACACAGAAAGCACAGTTTAGTTTGTGACATTGAGACACTGAGCTTCAGTGTTGAGAGTCAGAGTCGTTCACCTTCGCTCTGAGGGCCGATGCTGTACATGCTGAAGCCCCTCACACTGGTCGGACCACCCAAATAAAACCTGTGTACACATTTAAAAGCGAAAACAGCATTACTTTGAGTGTCTGTGGATGGTTTTCAACTGTGATGGAACATGTTTACTAACCTGTCAGCAATGCTGGAGGCCTTTTCACCCAGTGGTAACAACATGCCGCCCCACAGAGAGGTGCTGAGAACCTAGAAGAAGAAAAACAGCAGACAGAATCCAAAAATTGTTAAATGTCCTGTGAAATTAAAATAAAAAAAGTACATGTTAGTTTTAGTCTGTTAGTTTTAAGAATAGCAATAATAGTGTGCTCCAAAAAGTGACAAAATTTGTATTTAGAAGATATAAAACTGATATGAACATCCAAAGCCTCCAGTTTGTCACTTCCGCTTAAACGGATCAACAATTTTTTCCACATCACCTCATACTTCAGTTTCTAATAAATCTTGACCAATCAAATGCTTTCTAGTATCTGTCATGCCCCGCCCCCTTCAAGATGCTTCTCATTTGCTTTTCATTTGATTCGTTTGATCTCAATCACTCTCATTGGCAGAGCTGTGATAAAACGAAACGCTATTGGTATTTTAAAAAAGAGCTACACTGTTCCACCCTCTTTTTTTGTTTTTCAGTTAAAATTATGTCAAATGTAAAAAAATGCACATTTAAAAGCACTTCGCAGGACCTTTAAAAATACATTTAGTTTCATTTTAATACTATGTAATGTTAGCAACCTGAATATTAAAAAATTACAAAAAAAATTACAGTAAATAGCAATGGAAATGTTTCTCATAGTAATTTAGTTTAAGCTGAAAGACTAAAAGTAACATTGAATAGAACAATCTGCAAACAGAGCCTTTTAAAAGTATTTAAAACATCAACACACATTTTTTAATTTACCAAAACGAAGCCTATTCAAAAACATTTAAATAAAGTAGAAAGAGAAAATGTAGCAAACTGAACTCTTTGAAAGTGTTTAAAACATCAACAAAATAATTTTTATTTACTAAAACTAAAAGACTAAGACAAAGTAAACTAAAAATAAAAAATAAAATAAGAAAAACAGCTTTTTGAAAGTGTCAAAACATCAACAAACATTATGTTGTTGTTTACTAAAATTTCTTAAACTTTTTTTTTTTTTAAATGAGACTTGTTAAAAAAATGGAGAATGTTTTATAAAAACTAAAACTTGTGTTGTCATATACTGAAACTAAGACTTAAACATTTATAGATTGAAGTGTTAAAAAATTGTTGTTATTGCTAACAAAAACAATTGTTAACAGAAATAAAATAAGTGTTAACTGAGATAAAACAAGTTTGGTTTTTTAATATATTTTGTTAGTTGCCATGAAATAATTAAAAATTTTCTTTAAAAGTTCAAATAGTAAAAAGACTTAAGCTAAACCCTAACTAAAATATATATATAAGAAAACAAACAAAACCAGACATAAATGATAAAAACACAACAAAAGTTACTAAAATAAATAAATTTTCAATAAAATAAAATAAAGATTTAAATATAAAAACAAATTTTTAAACATCAATACATTTTGGTAGGCCTTTGAAAGCTTTTTAAAAAAATACCTTTTTATCTCACAACTTCATGTTTATATGTCACAATTCTGACATTTTGTCACATAACAGATCATAAAAAGTAACAATTAATTCATTAATTTTCGTTCAGCTTATTCCCTTTATTCATCAAGGGTCGCCACACTGGATTGAAATGCCAACTTTTCCAGCATATGTTTTACACAGCGGATGGCCTTCCAGCTGCAACCCAGTACCGGGAAACACCCCTACACACTCACATACTACAGCCAATTTAGTTTAATCAATTCACCTATAGCACTTGTCTTTGGACTATGGGGGAAACCGGAGCACCTGGAGGAAACCCACACCAACACTGGGAAAACATGCAAACTCAACACAGAAATGCCAACTGACCCAGCCGGGACTCGAACCAGCGACCTTCTTGCTGTAAAGCGACAGTGCTAATCACTGAGCCCCCGTGTTGCCCCAAAAAGTTACAATTGTAAAATGAAATAAAATAGAACAAAAATATTGCATGGCTTAATCAAGCTTCCACAGTATTATAGAAATGATAAATCACACGAAACTAGCACTGCAACAAACAAACACACAAGTGAGATTTTCTTCCAAATGAAACATCTCACCGAGTCCCAGAACAGGGTCTTGTTGAGCTGAATTTCAAAGTCCTCCTTCAGAAAGCTGACGTCTCCTCCAGTGTAACCGGCTAGCTCCTAAAACACCACAAAAAATAGATCATTTTCATATTTACATTTTTAGAGGAACGTCTCCTTTTTAACAGCTGATTGAAACAGACCTGGTTGATCTTCAATAAGGCACCTTTTCTTGGCAGGATGGTGGAGTTGCGTGTGTCTATGACCATTGCATGCTAGGAAAGAAAACCTTGTGTTGGATATAAGATGTGATGTATATATTAGTGTTAATTTTGATTAAAGGACACATACAGCGAGTGACGACTTTAGTGAATGTCCGCTCTCCTCTCTTACTGCGAAAGAAGCCGTTCGGGCCAAACAGCCCAGCTCTCGCCACACTCCTTCCCATTTCAGTGTGTGACTCGTCCTCCAGATTGGGAACTGTGCATTAATCCATGGACAAATAGATGACATATAAGCAATGTTAAAAAAAACAAATGTCAACAAATATGTTTAAAAAAATATTATTTGGTTATTCAAGGAAAAAATAAACCATTAAAAATATGATGACAATATCGTACAATAAAATAACAATAAAATATTATTAAAAACAGTTTTAAAAGCATAAAAATAAACAAAATAATGCCAAATGTTAAGTATTTAAGGACAAACGGTAGTCAAAATTAAAATTTTCTTGCATAATTTTTACATTGTAAAAGAAGAAAAAAAAAAAAATAAATAAATATATATATATATATATATATATATATATATATATATATATATATATATATATATATATATATATATATATATATATATATATATATATATATAAACATAATAATATCAAGAAAAATACTGAAATGAAAATAAAAGTTGTCAAAAATAAAATAAAACAACTAGTTTATTAAATAAAGCAAATTGTTTATTAAATAAAACAAAATAAATAAATGTTATTTATATATTAAAGATATACTTAATAGTAAATATATAAATGCCCTTTTAACATAATAATTGCCAACACCCCAAGAGGATTTAATTTTATTAATAAAAACTGTTTATTAAATAAAGAGTTTTTAATAAAACATAAAATGCCCTTTTAATATAATAACTGCCACAGTCAAACACACTGGATTTAAATCTATAAATAAAAACATTTAATAAAAACTAAATGTATTTAGTTGCATAAAATATTTTTGTTTCTAATAATAATAAGTAATAATAATAATAATAATAATAACAATAATAATAACAAATATTTTGACGTAATAGAATAATGAAATGAATATCATACACTGATCTCAGCCGAGACTCCTCTGTCAGTTTCTCTGAGGGAGCTCCAGGGAAACTGACCCGTTACTTTGTACAAGTTCAGGGAGAAGCTGAAAGATAAAAAGGATTTTCAACAATACAGTAGATGATATTAAATTATCTCATCATTCAATATATTGTGATGATGAACATTAAAAATACTAATAATTGAATTTGACTACGTAAAAAAAACATACACAGAGAATAGAAGTCTAACATTAACAACATAAACTCTTCACTCCCATGCTATAATCATACTTGCGCTCAAAGTGTCCCGGCTGCGGCTTGAAGAACGACAGGCCGTACGAGGTCTCCTTTGTGCCATAAGAAAACTGAAAGGTCAGCTTCTCAGCACGGCCAAGTACATTGGGCAGTTTGATCCCCAGGACCTGAAAGAAATCAGCACTTGAGTGTCTCTGTGATACCACGTCATCACAAACACACACAGGCGTCTTCAGGATCTCACCATGCTGCCCTCGTTGTTCCCAACCATGGTGTTGTAACTTCCTGTCATTCTTCTGAGCTCCTTCACCTCAAACGTCACGTCCAGGCCGTTGGGCAGCGCGTCTGAACCTGAGCATACGAGGACATACAGACCGTCATCAACAACCTTAATGTTGTCACAATACTGGAGTATTTATTCATTTATGTTTGTAAATGTATTTATTTAACTAATGGTCGGGGCTTTCCCCCTCTGATGACATGTACAAAGGGAGAACTGTTTTTATCAGAGGCTGGCTATGTTCACACACTTTTCCCACACAACTGTACTTAAACCACCTCTTAAAGTGATTTTTGCATAATAGATCCCTTTTCCACGGGATTAAAATTCAAGCATTTCCAACACCCGTAAGAACCCTAAATAAATGATATGATATCTTAAAAAATGTATATTTAATAATATGCTATTTGACTTAATATTTAGCTTATCGATTGTAAGGAAACTCAGAGTAAACACAAACATTGCTAACTGCTGCAGAAAGGGTGCAGCGGGTATTGATAGATTGCAGAAAATTGATATTGTATCATTTCAGATATTTCAGTATCAAAAGATACTTTTGAGAACCCTACTGTCACTATCACTGGTTATTGGTGATTCTCTGTTTGGATTTGTGTTGCACCTTCAGCAGTGTCGATGACCACTTCCACATGCCTGAAAATCCCCAGACGTAAAAGTTTCTGTCTGGCCTCATGGGACTTCTTCATTACCTGGAACATTATCGTAAATATAAACACAGTTTTAATAAAAATCATAATAGTTATTTAAAAACTATAATAGCATTTCAAACAAACAAAAAAATAAATATCTGTATAGTATGTTATTGTTTAAATTATAATTATTTTTCACCATTTTGTGCTTTAGCTTAAGATGCTAACCTCAAACCAGATACTACATGGCATGTGTAAAAAATCATTTTTGTATTTTCATATTATTGTTTTTTTAAGGCGAAAGAGAAATTCACTGAAATATCACAATAACAGCGGAAAAATCAATTTACTATTGGTGTGTCCTAACAATTTAGTACAAATTAATATGAGAATAATAATGATATGTCTCAATGGCGTCCAGAGTTTCCAGCCAAAGGAAATCAGACAGTAAAAAAAAAACACCTATATAGTGGGAGCCTTTTTAACATTTCCAAGTCAAAATGTCGCTTGATACACATACAAACATTATTTTTAGAGATAACTTAATATAATTTAGGTAGATAGGTAGGTACAAATCTAGAATACTCACATCTATCAAGTTTTTGGCATGGAAAACATCTGCAATCTCATACGTTAAAATATCTTCCTTTGTTCGTCCAAGTCCATCAATGTGCACATGTTGTACAACAACCTGAGCAATCAAAACACAAACAAAAACACTGTATATACACTGTAAATATACACTGTAAAAACTGTCAAATTTATAATAAAAAAACAGTTTTGCCAGTTTTTCACACTGAACATACGATTGTTAATTTTTACACTAAACTACCGCATTTGATTAAATTATAGTGTTAATACACCAGTGTTTTAAAGTACTGACATCTACACATCATATCTTTTGTTACACAGACATGCTAACACAACCATAAACAAACACAAGGGCCTCTATTTTAACGATCTAGGCGCAAAAACTGAAGCGCAGGGCACAAAAGCATTAAGGGGATGTCCGAGTGCACTACTGCTATTATAAGGATGGAAAAAAACAGGGTTGAGCTTATTCTCTTAATGAGTTATGGGTGTGTTTTGAGAATTAACCAATCAGTCTCATTTCCCATTCCCCTTTAAGAGTCAGTTGCGCCACGCCATGGCGTATTTGCTATTTACATGGCAGACTTTGCAGTGGAAAAACTGAACACTTCACTAACGAGAAAACAGTTAAACAGACCATCTGCAGTGAGAGGATAAAGAATGAGCCTCCTCCAATCGGCCTTTACTTTCACTTTCTCTCTTTCGTGGATAAGGAAACGTGTTGTATGCACAGACATCCATCAGCCTACTTAATTTTGTTTGTTAATCGCAAAGATTTGTTTCAAAACTATTTCTAAATTCAATTCTAATTTCCAGCAAACAAATGTAGACAAACACCTGCTGCGTGGACAAATCTAAGCTTGTTTTCAATAAAACAAATATAAATATGCATTAAATAAATAATACTACTACTAATAATAATAACATTACACAAAAGCAAATTGTCATGAATAAACTGAACAAAAGCCCCACAAGATGAAGAAGGCATGGAGGCAGTGGTTTTTACATTTATGCAGAAAATAATAACTTTTTACATCCTAACATATTTGTACATATAATAACATATTTGTACATCCTACGTGTTTTAAGTAATGTGTAAGAGAGGCGCACAACTAACGCGCTCTGCGCTGGACTTTAGACCTGCTCTCAGCTGGTCTATTGTCTATTATAGTTCCTCAAAATAGCAACGCACCAACAATGCGCCTTAACACACCTCTTTTCTAGACCGAAACACCCATGAGTCCACAAAGTGGCGCAAATTGATTTGCTATTTAAACAATGTGGCGTAAAACGGGAAAATTAGGTTGCATTGGTCTGAAAATAGCAACACATCGGGGCAAACAGGTATTGCGCCTTATTGCGCCAGGTGTATGATAGGGCCCATAGTGATGAGAAAGTCATAAAATGAAGCAAAGCTCATCACAAATAACTTTTCCCACAAGCAGAGAAACATGTTAACATACAGAAGACGCTCAGTGTCATTCACACAACTACTAAACACCATCATGTAACAGACATAAAAATTAAAAAAAAAAAGTTGAAATCACAGACATTTTATATTACAGTTTAAACTACAAAAAATTTTTACATGTACAGTACAAGCACTGGATATCATATAAAGTATGAAAATCAGTATGAACATCAAATGTGACATAAGATCAATCTTACATCTTTATTTTCAAGAACTTCCTGCTTCTCTTCACGTTCTGGTTCCCCCAGATCCATGTCGTCTGCCTGAACCCCCAGTTCAGGCCCTTGCATAGGAAGAGGGTCCAGACTCTGGGTTAAAAAAAGGGGAACATTTGTACGTTTTTTTATCTATTAATGTTATATTGAAAGGTGCTCATCTTGCTACACTAAATTAAATTAAAAATAATACATGGTTTACATGTGAATAAATTATATACAATAACAGTTTTAATACTATTTTAATATTACAAAAGTAAACAACATACACGTATATAAATATATAAAAAAATTTTTTAATAATTTGAAGCGTTTAAATCAGAATAATTTTAATGATTCAACTTTAATACTTACAATATAAGGTAGTATAAAAAATTAGTTTTTAGATATATTACTGCTTGCTATAATCTATATTTTTCTCTTGTAAATAAATATGTAATAACTAAAACAAAATATATAGCTTGCATATGACAATATTATAAAATATAGTTGACTATGTATATATAAAATTAAATGTAATTATTTACCATTTTATTCTTAAATGTTTAGTATAAAAATATAAGAATGAAAGTGTTTTAGATGTCCTGCTGTTTTATCAACAATTCTAATAAAATATGTACTTTTTCTCATTATTAATATTCTTAATTTCACAGACAGTACAGTATATTAAGCTGCAATACTATAGACGTGCAATTATACTAAAGTAATGAAGTAACTAATGCATGACAGCTCAAATTTGTTAAGGTTTAACACTATATGAGTATGTTTAGAGTGCGCGTTTATATGAGCAAAATACATTTGATATCTTATTACTGCCAAGTTAAATACTAAACGTGTTTCTGAACTCGGCCTGTCATTCAAAGACTCTCTTTCTTCAAAGGTCATTGCTTTGGCTTTCTCCAGCAACTCAGGGGGAATAAAGACGCTTACCCTGGCGTGCACGGTCCCCATGTTTAAAAGACGTTCACATTCAAGTGTCCTTAATAAGATAATAAACACAGTTCAATATTATGAACAGAACAGTCCGCGCTCTGTCTCTCTGACACACTACAACAATCTCCCGGCGGCCGCCATGACAGTTCCTAACCACGCCCAGTAAGATGATGATTGGCTGGGAAGGACAGAACAACCACGTCAGGTTGCTTTCTATCAAAATTTATATATTTTAAAAGTAAACGCGACGCTCCAAATTAATATGAAATGTTCTTAACGCTGCATTACTCCCCAATACTTCAATAAAAAAATCCTATTTTGTGAATATATCCGCTTTGTCGTCAAACATAGTGTTCAACGTGATTACTGGTTGGTTGCGCATTCCAGTGGGCGTGAACCAATTTTTGATTGACAGCCAACTGGCAGAACATATCCATGGGAACAGGAGCGTCCTCGACTGTCTACAGAAGAGTTGTGGTCAAGTTTTCCTCTTTAGTTTCAAGTGTTTATATAATTATTTTACACAGAAATGCGGCCGAGGTCAGCTGTGGAGAGCTGGGTTAGTATGAAGACTTTTACTAATATATCACGGCTGAATATTTGTTATGTTGAACTGCCTAGGAAGTAAATTCTCAAATGACGCTAACGTTACTAACTGTTAGTCCCTAATAAAATCTGAACTCGAATAACGCTTTCAAAATCTATTTATTATTTTCGACAGTCCTTGTTTATTTTAAAACGGTCAACTAAAACCAGACTGAAATTAAGTTTTTAATCTTACTGTGTTTTACCATTTTATTAACGTTATTGCGTTTAATTAGGCACTTAAAAAACTTTAAAATTTAAAATGATATATATTGTGAAAATATGACAGGGTAAAAAATATTTACCACAAAATATTATTTATACTGGTTATATTCAGGTGTCATCATCATCACAGATGCCTCAGATATTACTAATATCATCCCTGAAAAATGATTAAATTGGACTGCCAAGGAAGTAAATTCTCAAATGAAGTTATTGGTCCCTAATGAAATCATTGCTTTTTTAAAATGGTTAAATAAAACCAGACTGAATTTAGGTTTTAAATCTTACTGTGGTTTACAATTTCATTCATTCATTTTTCTTTTCGGCTTAGTCCCTTTATTAATCTCGGATCGCCACAGCGGAATGAACTGCCAACTTATAAAGCACATGTTTTTACGCAGCGGATGCCCTTCCAGCTGCAACCCATCTCTGGGAAACATCCATACACACTCATTTACACTCATACACTACGGACAATTTAGCCTACCCAATTCACCTGTACCACATGCCTTTGGATTGTGGGGGAAACCCACGCGAACACAACATGCAAACTCCACACAGAAATGCCAACTGACCCAGCCAAGGCTCGAACCAGCGACCTTCTTGCTGTGAGGTGACAGCACTACCTACTGCGCCACTGCGTCGTGGTTTACAATTTTATTAACATTATTGCGTTTAATTAGCCCTACCTGTTTTGATGATCGTTCATTTTAAAACAATCTTTAAAATGTAAAAATTATATACGTACCATGCATCCTGAAAGTATTCATAGTGCTTCACTTTTTCCATATTTTTTTATGTTACAGCCTTATTCCAAAATGGATTAAATTCATTTATTTCCTCAACATTCTACACACAATACCCCATAATGACAATGTGAAAAAAATCACATGTACATAAGTATTCACAGCCTTTGCCGTAAAGCTCTAAAATGAGCTCAGGTACATTCTGTTTCCACTGATCATTTTTAAGATGTTTCAGCAGCTTAATTGGAGTTCACCTGTGGTAAATTCAGTTGATTGGACATGATTTGAAAAGACATATACCTGTCTATATAAGGTCCCAGGGTTGACAGTGCATGTCAAAGCACAAACCAAGCATGAAGACAAAGGAGTTGTCTGTAGACCCCTGAGACAGGATTATCTTCAGGCACAAGGCTGGGGAAGGTGACAGAAAAATTTCTGCTGCTCTGAAAGTTCCAATGAGCACAGTGGCCTCCATCATCCTTAAGTGGAAAATGTTTGGAACCACCAGGACTCTTCCTAGTGCTGGTCAGCCATCTAAGCTGAGTGATTGGGGGAGAAGGGCCTTAGTCAGGGAGGTGATCAATAACTCGATGGTCACTCTTTCTGAGCTCCAGCATTCTTCCGCGGAGAGAGGAGAACCTTACAGAAGGACAACCATCTGTGCAGCAATCCACCAATCAGGCCTGTATGCTGAAGTGGCCAGACGGAATCCACTACCCAACGGAATTTGCCAAAAGGCATCTGAAGGACTCTCAGACCATAAGAAAATAAATTCTCTGGTCTGATGAGACTGAAATTTAAGTCTTTGGAGTGAATGCCAGGTGTAACGTTTGGAGAAAACGAGGCACCGCTCATCACCAGGCTAATACCATCCCTACAGTGAAGCATGGTGGTGGCAGCATTATGCTGTGGGGATGTTTTTCAGCAGCAGGAACTGGAAGACTATTCAGGAAAGAGAGAAAGATGAATGCAGCAATGTGCAGAGACATCCTGAATGAAAACCTGCTTCTGAATGCTCCTGACCTCAGACTGGAGCGACGGTTCATCTTCCAGCAGGACAATGACCCAAAGCACACCACCAAAATATCAATGGAGTGGCTTCACAACAACTCAGTAAATGTTCTTGAGTGGCCCACCCAGAGCCCAGACCGAAATCCTATTGAACATCTCTGGAGAGATCTGAAAATGGCTGTACAGCGTCGCTTTCCATCCAACCTGATAGAGCTTGAGAGGTACAGCAAAGAGGAATGGGCAAAAATTCCCAAAGAAAGGTGTGCCAAGCTTGTGGCATCATATCCAAAAAGACTTGAGGCTGTAATTGTTGCCAAGGGTGCATCAATAAAGTACTGAGCAAAGGCCGTGATTTTTCAGGTTTATTTTTAATAAATGTGCAACAATTTCAAAATATCTTTTTTCACATTGTCATTATGGGGTATTGTGTGTAGAACTTTGAGGAAATAAATTAATTTAATCCATTTTGGAATAAGGCTGTAACATAAAAAAATGTGGGAAAAGTGAAGCGCTGAGAATATTTTCTGGAGTCACTGTATATAGACACGCTGATAAATTGCTGCTAATCTTCTGGATTAAAGCAGACCTAAATGTGCTAGGAAGTTTATTCATTCATTCATTCATTTTCTTTTCGGCTTTGTCCCTTGCGGGGTTGCCACAGTGGAATGAACCACCAACTTATCCAGCACGATTTTACGCAGCGGATGCCCTTCCAGCCGCAACCCATCTCTGGGAATTTCCACACACACACATTCACACTCATACACTACGGACAATTTAGCTTACCCAATTCACCTGTACTGCATGTCTTTGGACTGTGGGGGAAACCAGAGCACCCGGAGGAAACCCACGCGAACGCAGGGAGAACATGCAAACTCCACACAGAAACGCCAACTGACCCAATCCCAGCCGAGGTTCGAACCTGCGACCCAGCGACGTTCTTGCTGTGAGGCAACAGCACTACCTACTGCGCCACTGCGTTGCCCGCTAGGAAGTTTAATTAAACAATTTCTGTTCATTTAAAATAATTGAAACACTTTATACGTAAAAGACTAACATTACATTTGGTTATAATCATAATAATATAATATATGTGTTTTGTGAAAATATGACAGGGAAAAAAATATTTACCACAAAATATTATTTATACTGGTTATATTTAGGTGTCATCATCATCACAGATGCCTCAAATATTACTAATATCATCCCTGAAAAATTATTAAATTGGACTGCCAAGGAAGTAAATTCTCAAATGAAGCTATTGGTCCCTAATAAAATAATTTTTTAATGGTTAAATAAAACCAGGGTGTCATTGTGCCGCAGTGGGTAGCACAATCGCCTCACAGCAAAAAGGTTGCTGGTTGGAGCCCCGGCTGGGTCAGTTGGCATTTATGTGTGGAGTTTACATGTTCTCCCTGTGTTCACATGAATTTTCTCCGGGAGCTCCAGTTTCCTCCACAAGTCCAAAAACATGTGCTATTGGTGAATTGGGTAAGCTAAAATTGGCCGTAGTGTCTGTGTGTAAATGCAAGAGTGTATGGATGTTTCCCAGTGTTGGTTTGTGGCCAGAAGGGCATCTGTTGCGTCAAACATTTGCTGGATAAGTTGGTGGTTAATACCGCTGTGGCGACCCTTGATTAATAAAGGGACTAAGCCGAAAAGAAAATGAATGAATGAATGAACAAATAAAACCAGACTTAATTTAGGTTTTAAATCTTACTGTGTTTTTACCATTTTATTACCACATTGAATTAGGCCTACTTGTTTTAATTACTAAAAAAATAGAGATTTCAGAATTTTTTTTAGATGTGTATATATATACATACACGTTTATATTGTTAATTTTCTGGATTAAAACAGCACCAAATGGTAAGGAAGTTTTAGTGAAATACTTTCTAATTATTTTAAATAATTTTTAAAAAGTACAGGTTTTAGTAATATATCATTTTAATAATATGATGTTATTATATTCTAAATTAAAATATTATCATTAATTATGTCATATTTTTGTAAATATTTACCACAATGTAAATATTTACCACAAAATATTGGTTTGTATTGGTTATATTCAGGTGTCAGCTTCAGCACAGGCGCCTCAAATCTCTAGTCATTTAGATTTGAGACCTATAACACAAGGACTCACCATCATCCCCAGAGCCAAAAGTGCATCTCGGCTGTCCTCAGGAGACTTTTCCAGGAGGAACACTCTCAAATCTGACTCTGGTAGGGTTTACCCTGGTGTTTATTATCTTCGTAAAGATGGAAAAAAAAATTTTTATGTTATTCAATCTTTTTCTATAGCCTCCTCTGTGCAGTCAGTGGCAGATGAAAATCTTTCTTTGGTGGACATTGAGAATCTACTGCTGGAAAAAGTCAAGGACAGAAAAGATGACTTGAAGGCTGCTTTTGAAGCTTTTGACCAGGAAGGCAACAAAACCGTCACCAAAGGAGAGTTCAGACGCGTCATCGAGGGGTTTCTTGTTCCGCTCACTCAGTCTCAGTTTGAGGGTCTGTTGGCTCAGGTTTGTTCATTTAGAATTATGAAAATAATCTTTTTCAGTGCACCAAATGTTATTTTTGTGACACTAAGGCAGTAATTTTACATTTTAAATGTAATTGAAATTTCTCATTTTTTATTCATGTTAACTTTAGCTTGACTTAAAAGAAAATGGAACAGTTTCCTACATGGAGTTTCTCAGAAAGCACTGCAAGGTTTCATCTGCAGTGGGCAGGTAATTTATGATTCATTTATGAATCTTTCAATTTTATGAATCATTCTTAACTATTATATTTGCTTAATTTAATTCAGTCTGTAAACATTTTTTAAAGAAGTCTCTACCCAAAATGCAGCAAAGGACTATTATTGTGAAATATTACACTTCAAAAATGATTTTTGCTGCTTCTTCAAACTCCTTATTTAAAATGAGCTGAATCAACACAATTCTTAAAGGGTTTTTTTTTGGGAGAACTTAATTGTTTTATGTTCAATCTACTTAAATTTGTAAAAACAAATGTGACCTTAATTGATTTAAGTTGCGGCAACATAAAGTAATTGTGTGTAACCCAGCATTTTTTACTGTGTACTCTAATTCAGTGTTAATTTTGTCAATGACTATAGTATGTTTGTTGCCCATTGAAGCAAACTGAAACTTGACAGATCTGCTGCACCAGTAATGTGGCTAAAAACTATGAATGAGCACACTCTGATCCGCTCATCTAATAAATGGACAGCGCAATAAAGCAGTCCAGAGGAATATAAAAAATCAAAATGTATATTTTGTCTATATTTCAGTCTTTTTTTTTTCATCAATGATGCATGTAGTCCTGTCTTTGCCTCATCTTAGTCTTGGAAAAAAAATAAAAACATTAAAATTTTAATAAACATTAAAATTGTTATATAGTAAAATAAATTTTAAAAATTAATAATTTTAATATAAAATGTAATTTATTTCTGTAATTCAATATGAATTATTTGTGACATTATAAATATATTCACTGCCAGTTTTGGGTGTAATTTATCTCTGTAATAAATACAGTATATGACTTTATAACAGGATTCTGAGCAAGAGTGGGAGATACAGAAACTTGTCACTTGGAGAACTACAGTGTCGACTGAAAGATAAGGTAGATAACATGGATTTTATATATCTACCTGTACATGCTAGTATGTAATATCCCTAATTATCATCATTTCAGATCAGAGGCAATTTGAAAAACATCACCAGGGCTTTTCGACTGTTTGACTACAACAACGATGGTCAGATACAGCAACATGAGCTTCGCAAAGTATTGGAAGGATACTGCTTTCCAATGAACCAGCTGGAATTCCACAGGTACCCGCGGTGCCACTGTAGTTTCTAAATGGTAGTATCGTCATTAATGGTTTATCTACAATAGATAATGTTGCATGTGGAAAAGTCACAAAAATGCTCACATGTTTGTGCAACAATAGACCATTTTATTTGAATAGTAATTCAATTTTGAATTACTTTGGATTGTTACCTGATAAGACTGAAAAAAAAAAATAGATGAAAAACCCAAAATAGTAACAGGAAACATTGAAACAACTTCTGACCACTTCATATTGGCAAATTTGTTGGAAAAAATGTAACAAATCTTTTGTAACAAATTTCATATATATAATTTGTATCTTTATTTGAATGTATTTTTGTTGGTCAGTTACCTACAAAATAAACCAAAAGAATGAATACATTTTAGGTGCATTAAGTGGGGTGCAAATAATACTTTTTGGCCGTAAGGGAATTATGAATTACATTCAAGGAGGCCTATTATACCAAATAATATAGTATTTCTGACAATCAATTTTCTTTATAATTTGAGTCATGAATTACAGTATCGCAATACTACTTGGCATCGTGATACTTCAGTTGGTATAGTATCGTAAGATTAATTATTGGTATTTTAACATAGATCATAAACGCTTCTCATTAGCGTTCTGTTCACCGGTGGCCATTAAGTGAACTGCAGCTATTCTTATTTTTTTTAAATATGCATTTTTGAGACCATACACTATATAAAGCTGGATTTCAATTATCAAAATTATTTTGATAATTTTCCTATTTAAAGCTTGACTTTGTAATTACATCATGTACTAAGATTGCCCCTGCTGAAGCTATGGTCTGACAGCAAAGTCCCTTGATTATTGGGCCAGAATTAGAGTATAGGTCCTAGTCATATTGACCTAGAAAACAGCAACTTTTAATTTTCCGTTGGTCTTAGTACGCAACGTAATTACTAAAGAATCAAGCTTTAAAGAGGAAAATTATCAAAACATATTTTTTAGCAAAATGCTAATGATCTAATGGGATTCAGTGATTTATGCTAAACAAAGATAAAAATGTTCCAACCAGACCTAGAGATTGGCTGAATGGATTCAACAATAGTCAAACTCTTTAACTCTAGGGAACTTGTAATGTAAAATTAATCTATTTCCAAAACAAAATGGATAGTTCTTTTAATGTATTGTCAATAAAAAAGAGATTAATACAAACAAAATTCACACATATAGCCCCTTAAATTGCATTCTCTCATATTATTGTTTTTTATACCCAGAATGCTAAATATTTCCTGTTCTTTCCTCCAGACTGTGGTCACATTACAGCCTGAATAATGGTGACACAATATCTTACAAGGAGTTTCTTGAGAAGCTTGGTGTTGACTGTGAAAACTATCGAAAAATCCCACCAGATTCAGTACAACTTGGTACAGTTTTGCAAAATAACTTTTGTAATATGATAAAGCATTTATAAAGTAGTTATTAATAATGGCATCAGTTATCCAAGTTTTATATCTGAATTATACATTTTCAGCACTGAATTGGGATGCTGTCAGTCGCAGTACCACAAGACCTAAAAGTAAGACAAGCTTAAGGAGTTTTTCAGCCAAATCCAGAGACAACTTGGATGACATCCAGACTAGGTTTTTGAGCAAGGCGAGTATCAAAGAGGTATTGTTTTTTCTCATATGTCTTATGAGAATTTCTACAGAAAAAAAATCTGTTCTGTTGCAATAAACAGATGAAGAAGGACCATAGCCTTGTTGAAAAAGCTCTGCAAGCATTTGACATTTCAGACAGTGGGTTTGTTTCTCTAGAGGATCTCAGATCTGTTCTCAGCAATTTCCTCTTCACCATGGATGATACTATTTTCAGGGAATTGTTGAAAAGGTAAGAGAGATTTTAAAATATTGTTACCTTATTGCAGACTGATCTAATGCTAGTAAAATGTTTACAGTTTATTAGAAAGCAACAGCACAAAAACATTGAATCAATCATGAAACTTTGAAAAGTAAAAAAACAAACAAACTGTGATATAATTCATTTATTCTTACAGATTCGGGGTTAGCAGCACAGAACCTGTCAAATGGAAAATATTTCTTGGATTGTTTAAAGATGACATAATTGTTCAGTTGAGGTTTGGCTTTTATACATGAAATTTGTTTTTTAATTTGTTAAAGGAATGGTTAAAATATATTTAGCTTTTATAATGAAAATGTAATTTAATACCTCAATCAGGAAAGATTCTGTTCCAGCAACTCCAGACACATGCAGTATAGAAGCAATTCTGTCCAAACTACGCCAACATGTACTTGAAAAGCCTCTTCTGGACCTTGATAAAGTAAGATTTGACATTCAGAAAAACCTAATATATAATTGTAAATCAAACTAAACGTTTTATGGATAGATATTTATAATAATGATTGTTTCTGCAGACCACTACAGGATTTATCAGTAGAAATGAACTATTCAGAGCTTTGGAAAATATGAATCTCACAGATGAGCAGTTCACAGTTCTTGCTGATTTCTTGGATGTGGATCATACAGATGCCATAAATTGCCAACAGTTCCTTGACTTCCTGCATCTCCAAAATCCAGTCGTGGTATTACACAACATTATTTTTAGAACAGCCCTTTTTAACCAATTCTTTTAAGTGTGAAATACCCTGCCTTAATCTAACACCACCCAATTTTTTGTAATAACCGTCATTGGCAAATATGTAATATTTGATTTATTCTCACAATGCCTGGGAGTACAATATGGTTGTAATCCTAATAATATGTCATCTTAAATTTACTAGCGTTTAAATTCTTTTCAGTCATTATAAACAGAAGTTGCTGCAGATTTTTATTCCAGAATGTTAATGTTTTTCCAACTGAAATGTAATATTTAGTAGGGGGCGTGGTTTTAGATTTGAGTGGGAGGGGCGTGGCTAAGCATATTTCACCCAAGACGTCAAACTGATGCCATCAGAGAAAGACTGCATTCCAGAGCGGAAGCAAATGGACATTTTTATTAAAAATTACCCCAAAAATATTTTTTAATTAACTAGCATTAAGACCAATAAAGTGCCCTAGCAAAATGAAGTATACAACTTTTTTTGACTTTAAAAAAGTACTTAAAATGTGATTATGTAAGTTAACCCTAAAAATCTAAAGTAAAATAAGTATGAACTATTTGCATGAAGTGAAATGTGTTTTAATATGACCCTTAATATTTCCTGAACTGTGACCTTTTTTGCATTGTAATATTATTAAATAACCCAAAAGCAAAGTATGTGTAAATATAGGCATGTACGGCTATCAGTGATCACATATACAGCAATTTCAGTTTTCAGTAACGAGTAAACTAACAAATTACTGTTTCCCCATTATGATGCCGTTATCATTACTGGCAATAAAATTTGCTATTATATCGATGCATATATAATTTGCTATAATTGAGCTAACTGAAGTGGTTTTCATCTGAGTAGGCTCTCTCTAATATAGAACAGTAGTTACTTTCCCTGCTAATTAGTTACTTTTATAACTACTAAACTAGTAACTAATTACTTTATTTTAATTAACATACCCATATTTTACTTAATAAATAAATGAGTAATAATAATAACTGTAGTATTTCACTGCAACCCAGTCATAAGAATCATTTAAAATATAATTAGAAATTTCTGTAAAGAGTCATTTGTGGTGGCTTTTACTGCATTTCAATGAATAAAAAAAGTCCAAAGTTTGATTCCCTATTATTAAATATCATTATTATTATTTTTTCATTCTTGACAGTATATAAATGATTCTATTTAATAATTCCAGCAGACTCCAAAACTCAATGAAAAGGCTCAAGCAAGATTAAACACACCAATAACAGCGCAGAATGCAGTAAGTAACCTGCACTATAATTTTTACTGTCTTTTTTGTATGCTAACCACCAATATATGTTTTCTATCACACATTTCTATCAATCTCTCAGCAGATTGAAAAAATTCTGAAGGAGAAGGTTTCTGAAAACTACGACGTGCTGATGGAATCAATCACAAACACAACCCAAAACCAGATTGACACCATTTCTCCAGAAGACTTTAGGAGATTGATCCAACAACACGTCCTACCGCTGTCTGACCACCACTTCAGCAAGTGAGTCACGCTTCTCTGTCTTCAATTCTACCTCTGCATACTAACTAATTCCCTCTGTTTGTTCTAAAAGGCTTTGTGAACCATTTTTTGAAGATGGAAATGTAAACTACAAGCTGTTTTTGAAGAGTTTTGGTCGTTCAGAGAAGATCGAGAGCACCCTCAGTATGATCGAGAGGTTTGTTTAAACAAAAAAGATTCACACCAGTAATGTGGTTCTCTAATTTTTATATATAAAGTTGTATAAAGTTATCCAAAGTATACTTGCAGATTAATTGTCAGTATAATTCAAAGTGTTAATTATAAGGTAACTTGAAGTGTGTTAAATTGAAACAATAAATTTTATAGTAGGTATATTTTAATATTATATTGTAATGAAGCATAACTTCTATTGTATTTACTGTACTTTTATGTGCTAAATTAGTTCCTTTAAGTATACTTTAAGTATATGCTTGTATAAGTTCATTACATGATTGATTAGTGATATCAAAGTGAATCTTAATTTGTATTACAAGTACATTACAAATAAATTATGAGTATATATACCATAAATGTACTATTTTTCTGGCTACTATAAAAACATGCATTGTTTTTAACATAAACTGTATTCCTTAACATAAACTATACCTATTGAAAAAATCTTTATAAACTATAAAGTCAGACAATTTTATACCAAGTGTTATTCAAGTAGTACACATACAAGTACTAGTACATAGAAGTTAGGATACTTGCTACATGAAGTAATGTATACCTAAATATATACGTCAACAGTACTAAAATATACTTCATAAAATGAACTTATGCAAATATTTTCATAAGGTAATATGTGTTTTTGTTAAACTACAGGGAGGAAAAGGCACATGAAGCTTCTATACAGAACATAAAAGCAAAAGCAATAAAGGATGTTGTCTTGAGGAAACTCAAAGACCGGCTTCAGAGGGACGGGATGACCCTTCAGGAATATCTGATGTCCAGCAGAATCACAAAATCTTCACTTAATCTGAGAGATGTCTGTAAAGTAAGGCCTTTTTGTCAATCTTTTTGTTGTGTACAACCAGTCTGTCATGGTAAACACAACATTGAAGCACATATATTGCATATATAGTTTTGGCATAGCTTCATATCATATTTGCTTTTAGATTCTGGATGATTGTGGTGTTTTCCTGGAGGGACACCAGTTTCAGATGCTTATTGAGTCTCTTGGTTTAAATTTGGGTCCAGTTTCTGTTGCTGACTTTGTGGACAAATATGAAGGTTTGATAGCTTACAACACAATGTTCTTTCATCCCAAAAATGTGTCACAAACCATAATTTATATCATCTATGTTCACCACAGAAGTGACAATGCCAGAAAAGGATAACGGTCAGACCAAAAATGCTAAATATTCCACTCTTTTGACTGCTGAGGACTGTCTAGGTCAACTTAAAAAGAGGATCAAGGAGTATCATGGGGTATCAGACAGATTTTTTACTTATTTAATGACAAAAAAAGTATTTTGTTATATTACATGTTTTGTTTAATCTTTATACAGTTAGGTCCATAAATATTTGGACATCGACACAATTCTAACATTTTTGGTTACCAACACTATCGATTTGAAATGAAACAAACAAGATGTGCTTTAACTGCAGTGTCATGTTTAATTTGAGTATACAGTTATAGTCAGAATATTAGCCCCCCCTTTGAATTTATTTATTTTTTTAATATTTCCCAAATGATGTTTAACAGAGCAAGGAAATTTTCACAGTATGTCTGATAATAGTTTTTCTTCTGGAGAAAGTCTTATTTGTTCTATTTCAGCTAGAATAAAAGCAGTTTTTAATTTTTAAAAAAACCTTTTAAGGACAAAATTATTAGCCCCTTTAAGCTAACTTTTTTTCGATAGTCTACAGAACAAACCATCATTATACAATAACTTGGCTAATTACCCTAACTTGCCTAGTTAACCTAATTAACCTAGTTAAGCCTTTAAATGTCACTTTAAGCTGTATAGAAGTGTCTTGAAAAATATCTAGTAAAATATTATTTACTGTCATCATGGCAAAAATAAAATAAATCAGTTATTAGAAATGAGTTATTAAAACTATTCTGTTTAGAAATGTGTTGAAAAAATCTTCTCTCTGTTAAACAGAAATTGGGGAAAAAATAAACAGGGGGGCTAATAATTCTGACTTCAACTGTAGGTATTTACATCCAAATCAGGTGAACAGTGTAGGAATTACAACAGTTTGCATATGTGCCTCCCACTTGTTAAGGGTCAAAAAGTAATTGGACAATTGGCTTCTAAGCTGTTCCATGGCCAGGTGTGTGTTATTCCCTCATTATCCCAATTACTATGAGCAGATAAAAGGTCCAGAGGTTCCAAAGGTTCATTTCAAGTGTGCTATTTGCATTTGGAAATTTTTACTGTCAACTCTCAAGATGAGATCCAAAGAGCTATCATTATCAGTCAAGCAAGCCATCATTAGGCTGAAAAAAACAAAACAAACCCATCAGAGAGATAGCAAAAACATCAGGCTTGGCCAAAACAACTGTTTGGAAAATTCTTAAAAAACAACAACGCACCAGTGAGCTCAGAAACACCAAAAGACCCAGAAGACTACGGAAAACAACTGTGTGGGTGACCAAAGAATTTTTTCCCTGGTGAAGAAAATATCCTTTACAACAGTTGGCCTGTTCAAAAACACTCTCCAGGAGGTAGGTGTATGTGTGTCTAAGTCAACGATCAAGAGAAGACTACCCCAGAGTAAATACAGAGGGTTCACCACAAGATGTAAAACATTGGTGAGTCTCAAAAACAGGAAGGCCAGATTAGAGTTCTAAAAAAGCCTTGGACAGATGAGACCAAGATCAACTTGTACCAGAGTGATGGGAAGAGAAGAGTATGGAAAAAGAAAGGAACTGCTCATGATCCTAAGCAGTGAAGCATGGTGGTAGTGACATGGCGTGGGCATCGATGGCTGTCAATCGAACTGGTTCTCTTGTATATTTATTGATGATGTGACTGCTGACAATAGCAGCAGGATTAATTCTGAAGTGTTTCAGGGCAATAGTTTCTGCTCATATTAAGCCAAATCCTTCAGAACTCACTGGACATTGCTTCACAATGCATGAGATTGACCCAAAGCATACTGCAAAAGCAACCAAAGAGTTTTTGAAGGGAAAGAAGTGGAATGTTATGCAATGGCCAAGTAAATCGCCTGATCTGAATCTGATTGAGCATGCATTTCACTTGCTGAAGACAAAACTGAAGGCAAAATACCCCAAGAACAAGCAGGAACTGAAGAGGCCTTGCAGTAGAGGCCTGGCAGAGCACCACCAGGAATGAAACCCAGCATCTGGTGATGTTGCAACCAAGTATTAAAAAGTGAAAGTTTGATTTATGATTATTATTCTGTCTAATTACTTTTGGACCCTTAACAAGTGGGAGGCACATATGCAAATTGTTGTAATTCCTACATTCCTCAAATTAAAGTTGACAGTCTGCAGTTAAAGCACATCTTGTTCGTTTCACTTGAAACTCATTGTGTTGGTGTATAGAGCCAAAAATGTTAGAATTGTGTCAATGTCCAAATATTTATGGACCTAACTGTATAAACTGCTATGGTAAAATTATTTTGATTTCCTAACAGTTAAAACATTGGTGATGTATAAAAATTAATATAAATATTTCTGAAATGATAGTACCTTTTTGTTAATGTGTGAAAAAAGTTCTTAATGACTACATTTTACTTTAAATTTGGAAGAAATATCATCATTTGGTTAAAATATATTTAATAAAATGTTTATTTTAATCAAATTTTTTTACTGAATGCAAAACTATAACTTTCAAATCCAGAGAGAATTAACATTTTCAAGGGGTTTCATAGTTTTTTCCATAGCTTTTTCATCAGTATGTGGATCTATTGTTTTTGTGTGTACATTGTAAATCAACAGTACTTGCTGTTGTTTGCAGGATGCTCTGACTGCTTTCTATCTCATGGACAAAAACCGAGATGGTTTAGTAAACCGGATTGACTTCAGAGCTCTGTTTGACAGCCTGATGTTTGTAACTCAAGAAAGGGAGTATCAGAGATTGCTCGACCTGTTGGGTCTTACACCTGGCGCCACACTCAACTACACTGAGTTCTACAAAAAAGTCCAGTCTAGCGGCAAGATGAAATCACATCAGCACAATGGCACATTGTGAGAATCATATTGTGAATCATATTGTCACTTGTCTTGAATTGATCTGTTTTTTTTAAAGCTAACATTTCATAACTTTTTTTTTTCAGAAAGGACGGAATTCTTGACAGTGCATGTGATCAAGTTCATGAGTACCTAGCAGCCATTG
Source organism: Danio kyathit (assembly GCA_903798195.1). Taxonomy (NCBI): domain Eukaryota; kingdom Metazoa; phylum Chordata; class Actinopteri; order Cypriniformes; family Danionidae; genus Danio; species Danio kyathit. Next base: position 22,678,266 of record LR812543.1, on the reverse strand, counting down.
CACACAAACGGCCTTCAGAGATCTCAAAGGTAACCATCTAGTCCTGTTCATTAAAATTGCATTGGGTGCTTCTCAGTCAGCTCCCTTGTTCCTGTGGTGCTGGATCAGTAGGTCATGTAAACTAATTCGAGCACTGGTAAAAACTGGTAATCATAAGCTTGGTTCACTACACATTGGGACACTGAGTGTGACATGAGAACATCTTTTTTGTACAACATTCAACCTGTAATTTTTAAACAACAGCAGAACAATGTTTTTCATACATAAAGTATTTTGTAGCTAAAAAATTGGATTATTCCATATACTGTTAAGGGACATAGTGAGCATCAGTACACCCTTATTTTCATGGTGCATTGTGGGACTTTTCAGGGAGTGAACATTTCAGTACACTGGAAGAATTTTTATGATTGAAACAGCACTTTAAATGGCTGTGATTGTGATGCAGAAATACATTATTAACAATAATCAATGTTTACAGCAATATGCATCTACAGTATGTGTTACAGTAGTTTAAAATTAAGGACGAAATCAATTTGAAAGAAATCATCTTAGAGTAAGAGCTCAGAAGTAATGTAGGGTGCATGAAACCTGTTACTTAGAACGCATTAAATATGCACAAATGATCAATGGTGTAAAAAGTGTTCATCCCTTGTACTAATTTGTGGTGAAATATTCCTTTAATGAGGTAAATTATTATTGTAGAAATGCATTTTTAGTAATTAGCCATGTTTACAGCAAAATGCGTTTTTGTTAGCATGAGATGTTCTATTTAATCCTCACAGTGTTGTCAGTCGTGCAGCTGCAACGCGTAAACCATCGCAAAAGGGCTTGCATTTGCTAAGAGTAAACTAATATTGCAGCTCATGAAAAGACCGTTACTGCTATTAAGATGACGAATGCAAATAATAAGTTATATGTCAATATCATCTGCGCAATATTAGACACCACCTGTGAGAACACATTACAGTTATTATTGTTAATTCAGTTCATCTCTGTAATGTGATGGGACGCTGACAGCGGAGGTGCGGATCCAAATGCAGGGTTTATTAGGAGATTGGTCAGGCAAGCAACAGTCAACACAGGGGGAAAAAGGTACATGAAGATCATCCAAAAGGCATAATCATAAACAGGCGATTGGTCAGTCCCGGCGGCAAGCAACGTAAACAATAAAACAAGGCAAAAGGTCAAACACGGCAAACTAGAGGTGTGAAAACACCCTGCTTAGACAGGGGGTTTCATGGCTCTTTAAATTGTGTAGCATTTAACTAATCATGATGTCAAAATGGCTGCTCCCATAATGAGATCACCTCCAAGAAAAATAATTTTAATAAGGAAAAAACAGAATGGGTGTTATATAAAGTCAACTTTTCACTTGTGTCAACAGGTCTTTTGTCACTTGGGTGACGACTGTAAAAGCACCATGACCAAAAATTGTCTAAAGCAGCTGCTTTTTAAGTACAGCATGCCCATCACACCAAATGAGTTTGAAATACTTTGGAACAGGTAAGATCAGTTTCATTCACTTTAATGGCATAGTTTACCCAAATATGAAAAGTATGTCATCATTTACTCTAGCTTTACTTGTTCCAAACCGGCTTGATTTTCTCCTGTTGAACAGTAATTAAGATACTTTGAAAATAGCTGAAACCATTGACTTCCAAAGCATTTGTTTTCCCTACTATGGAAGTCAGTGGTTACATGTTTTCAGCTTTCTTCAAATTATCTTCATTACTGCTCGACATAATAAAGGTTTATAACCACTTGATGGTGAGTAAACAGGGAGTAAATTTCATTTTTGGGTGAACTATCTTTTTAATCGATCAATACATTTGATAGCTAATCCAGAATCAGTACTATCATGGCATTAACAACAAACATAAACAGCTGGAAAGTATTCAAACAAATGCCTGTTGTCTGCCCTTATATATCTTTCACAGATATGATGAGGAGAGCAAGGGCTTTCTCACTCAGAAAGAGTTTTTAAGTAAGCTCAAAATCACATCAGATGAAGATCAGGAACACGAGGAACAGCCCACAGCAACACCTGACCTAGAGTTTATGCTACAAAACCTTAGGTGAGAATCAAATAAAATGACAAACATGCTAAAATGGTGGATGAAAACAAATCCATCATACAAACGTGAATCTCTCTGTGTTTGAAGGAAGTGGATCGGGAGTGACTTTGAGAGTGTTAGTGGAAGTCTTGTTGTTATGGATAAAAACAAAGATGGACACGTGACTGTGACAGACCTGCTGTCTCTCCTCCACAGACATGGCTTTCAGCTAACAGAAGCAGAGTTTGCACATCTATTGAGCCTGTAATCCTCCATTACAGATTGGTTTGTTTACTTAAACTGTGTTAGGTGTTGTTAGTCACCCATTAATTTATTATTCTTTTTTCAGACTTGGCTTTGATAGCGGTCTGAAGCAGCTGCCATACCTTGATTTCCTAAAGCATCTTGTTGGATCTCCGGTTTCCAGCAGCTCTGTAGTTGACCATTCTCAAGGTCTGCCTGTGGCCTCTCCAGACGAAATGCAGGACGGAGAAGAGCTGAGCCCTGGAAGAGCCATACAGAGAGTCAAAGAGCTGGTTACTACCTCCTCAGATACTCTCTTCAAAGTACTGACCATTTAAATAATTCATTATTGTTACTGCTAAAGATAAGTTTTAGCTTGAAACATTAGCTTCTTGAAACATTCCCACATAAATTAAGACCTTTGCTTTTCTAGGCCTTCTCTGCGTTTGATAGGACTGGAGATGGTATGATTCCACAAGCAGAGTTTCGGCAGGTGCTGGACCATTTCTGTATGCGTCTCTCTGATGTGCAGTTCAAGAGGTTGTTGTCTGAGCTGAGAGTGAATGAAGGGGAGGAGATTGGGGTTGATTGGAAAGAATTTCTCCAAGTCTTCAACCTCCACACTGAAGAGGTCAGAATTTTGGCTTTTTCAAATACTTATCAAATCATATAGGGTTTAAGTTGCATGTGTTGTATATTAAAATAATTGTTTATTTCCTTAACCAGACAGCAGATGAATGGCTGAAGAAAATCCGTAAGATGCGTTTTCCAAATCAGACCCGACCTTTAGCCATTGGTGACATTTTGAGGCGTGTACAGGAGGTTGTGTCGGCCCGCATCTACACTATAACAAAGGAAATGGTAGACCTTGACTATGCCAATACAAACACAATCTCCAGATCTGACTTTAAGACTATCTGTGATCGTCACTTCATGAGGCTTACAGATGAGCAGGTAATTTTCAGTACATACTGAAACAGTAATGTGAGTATTGCCACAGAGGAACCATTTTGGGTTTCCCAAGAATTTTTCTAAGAAAGTATCTTGTGAAAGTGTGTAAAAAGCAAACAAACAACTCTCTCTACTATCGATAGCTCTCTGCAACTTTCACATGGTCACCCACTGAAGCTAAGCAGGGCTGCGCCCGGTCAGTACCTGGATGGGAGACCACATGGGAAAGCTAGGTTGCTGCCGGAAGTGGTGCTAGTGAGACCAGCAGGGGGCGCCCAACCTGTGGTCTGTGTGGGTCCTAACGCCCCAGTATAGTGAAGGGGACACTATACTGGTCAGTGAGCAGTAAAAGAAAAAGATCCTAGAATGTCCTTCGAAAAGTAGGGGTTTAATCCTGGCCAAATCTGCCCACTGGGCTCCTAACCATCTCCATACCATAATTGGCTTCATCACTCTGTCTTCTCTCCACCAATCAGCTGGTGTGTGGTGTGCAGTCTGGCGCAATATGGCTGCCGTCGCGTCAACCATGCTGCACACTGGTGGTGGATGAGGAGATTCTCCGCAATGTGTAAAGTGCTTTGAGTGTCCAGAAAAGCAATATATAAATGTAAGGAATTATTATATTATTATTATTATTATTATTATTATTATTATTATTATTAATAATATTATTATTACTATTATTATCAATACTTGCTCAAAATGTATTGAATGTAATGTTTCGATCTGACCTTTGTCAGACAAATAACATTGTTCATGTGTGTTGAGTTTGACAACCCAGGCTCATTATGGATACGTACCCCAGCATACATTTCTGGAGATAGCGAAATATGTCCCAGGAGCAACTTTTTTTGCACTTTTTCTTCTCGCGAATCCACCAGAGGCCACTGTGTACGCTTTTTTTTAGATCTCAAATTTCTCTCTCAAGTGCCATTTGCGCCTGCTCTTCTCATGTAAATCCACCAGAGACTGATGTCGACTGACTGACTGACCGACCGACTGATCCCCCCCATCGACCCCCTTCCCTAAACCCAACCAAAAGGGTTCTCAAAAGCACAATTTTACCAGTGTCCACCCCCTTCCCTAAAGCCACCCGATAGTGTTTTCAATGCAATCCAGAAAAAAAGAAAAGCCCTCGTGGCCGCCAAATTTTTACCACGACTTCAGATCTTATCACGTTCTCACCCTGTTATCTGGGGAAACCTCACCCCTGCCACTGGGGAAACTAGTAACAGCAGAAAAGCCATTCACATGGAGGTAAGGGGTCAGCCGGTAGCGTTAAAAGGAACAGAAGCCGTCAGCGGCATCATACCACCCTATAGTGTTCATTTTAAAGAGGAATTTTAAAGAGCCATACATAACTCTGGCTACATAGTTCACTCTCTCCAGAAATGTATACGGGGCTACGTATTCACAATGAGCCTGTGTTGGAGTTTGAACTGATTGAAAAATTTTAAAAATCTATTGACAATTGATGCAGGAGGCTATGTTCTTGTTAGTTTTCCTGACTCCTATGCTGAAATACTGATTTGAGCCTGCCTTGAGTTGTGCAAGTAGGACCAGAGTAGAAAGAACATCTATATAGAGGATTCCGGGTGTATTGCAATGCACCCAGAGTGATTTACAAATGTATAAGGTTGTCTCTCCACACCGCCACCAGTCTGCAGCATGTACCTGTATGATGTTAGAGCACCACAGAACAACAGCAGCAGTGTGCTTACCACACACCAGCTGAAGGTGAATAGGAGAGACAGTGATACATCCAATTCAGTGTATGGGGATGGTTGGAAGGCCATGATGAGTAAGGGCCGATGGAGGGAATTTGGCTAGGACAATGTGTTACTCTTTAAAAGAAGTGCCATGGGATATTTAATGACCACAGAGTGTCAGGATCTTGGTTTAACATCTCATCCGAAACACAGGGCTTACTGACAGTGTCCCCATCCCTATACTTGGCCATTAGAACCCGTACAGACCGCAAGGTCTCTGCTGGCCTCACTAACACCACTTCAAACAGCAACTTAGCTACCAGGTTCAGCCCTGCTAAGCTTCAATGGGCAACCAGTTTTGGGCTGCACAGTGATATGGCTATGGCTTTATATTTGTTATATTGATTAAATTGGTGCCATGACCCGGATAAGAATGAGGTATAAAGGGTGATTGTAACTGAAGCCAATAGTAAGACCTTTACAGGTAACTTTCACTCTCCTTACCCTAAGAGGCGATATCAGAGACTCTAGTCTTTAGCATCTTAGTTAGTGTGCTCCCATGTCTAAACCCTGGTTTGAATCCCACTTAAAATGATGAATGTAGAACCAGAGGTGTTTTATTGGTGCTATTACCCAGATGGAAGTGAGGGTTGGGGGCGAGATTAATATTTCAATGGATTTATTTATTGTTGATTCATGTTGTTGACATGGGAGGAAAATCCACTTCCCAAGATTAATACTAATACTTGAATTGATACGCTTAGCAATTAAATCTTCTGAGCTAAAATTTAGATATGGTTATGGCCAACTGTTTTTTGACACATGCTTAAAGTTTTTGATCAATTACAAATGCACTGGGCCATCTGACCAATCAGAGCAGAGTAGACTCTCGGATATGTGAGAAAAGAGCTGATGCAGCAGCATTAAAGTTTGTTTCGATCTTGGATAGATGTAACCCTTTAAAGTAGCATAAAACTGGCACTTAAAGAGTTCTGCACATAAATAACATATAAAGAAACTTTCACTTAAGGGTCGCCACTTCAACAGTTTGAAAGTCAATTAACTCTTTCAGTTTCAAAACCTGTGGAAACTCCTACCAGTTAATGGCTTTGGAAATCTGGAATATCGGCAATTCCTGAAAAAGTTCAGTGGAGAACAGAAAGGCCTGGAAAAGGCTAAGTCATTACCAGGTTCTGCAAGGTCCACAGTGGAGAGACCAGCATCCCTCAGACGGCCCAAAACAGCACCCTGCTCCTTGAGACGCTCAACGGTACAGTGCATCATTTGTCTAAATTGTCACATAAAATTGTATTCTGTAAGTATTTCCAGTTTTATTTAATTGTTAGCACCTCTGTACACAGTCATCAGTCTCAGAGCATGTTCAGAGGCCATCCACAGCGAGCAGAAGGTCTGCACCCCTGCTAAACTGTGAGGATGTGGAGATGAAGGTGCGTCCTAAGATCCAGGGTTGTTGGAGAAACATCCAAAGGAGATGCAGACATGCAGACCCTGAGCGGACAGGGGAGATTGATGTGGATGCCTTCCTAGGTACGATATACTTTCATTTATCCACTTATCGCACTGTAGTTAGCGATGTCGCCTCATAGCAAGAAGGTCGCTGGTTCGAGCCTTGGCTGTGTCAGTTGGCATTTCTGTGTGGAGTTTGCATGTTCTCCCCACGTTCATGTTTTGGATTTTCTTTGGGTGCTCCGGTTTTCCCCACAAGTCCAAAGACATGCGCTATATGTGAATTGGGTAGGCTAAATTGTCTGTAGTGTATGTGTGTGAATGAGAGTGAGTTTCCCTGTGATGGGTTGCAGCTGGAAGGACACACGCTGCTTAAAACATATGCTGGATAAGTTGGCGGTTCATTCCGCCGTGGCAACCCCAGATTATTAGAGAAACTAAGCCAAAAAGAAAATGAATGAATGAATATTTCGATGGTGACTTTGACTTTGCTCTTGTGTGGAATAAAAATGGCTCACAATCTGATTTCAAATCCGTCCTATTCAATAAATTGATAAAAAAAAAAAATTATGTTATTTAGAGAAACAGAATTATCTACATTTTAATTGAAATATAACAGCATTATTGGTAATTATTCATCTTTGTTAATATTAGTTCATTAGTTCGAAATAAAACAAATAAGACTTTCTCCAGAAGAAAAAATATTATCAGATATACTGTGAAAATTTCCTTGCTCTGTTAGACATCATTTGGAAAATATTTAAAAAAGAAAAAGAAAAAAAAATCAAAGGGAGGCTAATAATTCTGACTTCAACTGTATCTGCTTGTCTGTCACGTTGCTGTTTTTGACTGTTTAGCACTGTCTTGTAACTAATGCGCAGGTTAGTGTATGCTCCATTCAGCTCCATAGCCGTTTTCCTTTCTGCCAGCTTTGCATTTAAATAAAATCTAATCTAATTGTTATGTTTTATGGCAATAGCCGTGTAAAAAGTGGGATAAAGTTCATCAATGACCATCACGACTTTATTCTGCAATAACACTCTACTGGATGTACTTAATTCCTAACTTAACCAGCATGAATTTGGATTTGAATAATGCATTAGTAAATGTTGAACTATTGTCAATATATGCTGTAAAAGTGTCTTCATTATTAGTTCATGTTAGTAAATACATACAGAATACTAACTAAATACTAACAAAACCTTATTGTAAAAGTGTGAAACAACCAATAATATTATTAAATATATGATTTGTATGATGTATACCTTTATATGAAACAATAATATCAGAATCACCTAGAAAGATAATGGTTAAATTAATTTGTTGAAAGGGAAATCATCATAATAAAGTTCAAATCACAATGTAAACAAATGACACATTTTTGCTGTTAGATTTGTTTTCTTGTAAACTGACTTTACTTTACTTTTCTTTTTGCAGGGATCCTCCAGGATCTCCACATTGAGTTGAGTCCATCTGAGTTTGAGCAGCTGACTGTCAAATTCGACATAAAAAGCAACGGCCGCGTCTCTTATCCAGACTTCCTGCGGCACTTTGTGCTCATGTTCAGTCCTGAGGTCAATACTTCATCCAACAGACTCAGACTGCAGCTGCCCAGAACACCCGTGAGTTCACTGTCCTCATCAATAGCTGAACAGGATGATTAGTGGTGGAAGTATTTTCACTACTATGCTTAAATCGTTTACTCACCCAAAAATTATGTCATCCCTTTCATTCATGTTTGTAACACAAATTAAGATATTTAAACAGGGTTTGAAATTAACTTTTTTACTTGGTAGCACCAGTGCTCCCAACTTCAAATATTTAGGAGCACCAGAAAAGATTTAGGAGCAGCAGAAAAAAATTAGGAGCTTCCACCAAAAACGAATGAGCAGCACCGCTGCAAATTGTATATTAAGGGATTTATTGTATTTGAAAACAACATCAATTAGGACTACCAACAACCATAAACAACTATCTAACTAATACCGTGATGACTTAATATTTGTGCAATAATTCCAAATTGAAGGTCTAATAATTATAAAATATTAATGATGACGATGATGACAATAATACTAACAATGAATTACATTTCTCATCATCATGCTGCCTTGAATGTGCTTGAATGTAAGTTATGTGCTACAAAACAGTTCTACTGTTCTAAATGTATGGTTTGCAGCAAACACAAATGAAGCATTGCGGTAAGAAATATTTATTTTGTACTACTGTTTTATATGCATGTCAATTTAATAAATACTATTTCTGCTACAAAACAAACGAAAAATTATAATAAATAATTCAATTCAAGGCTGAAAGCTGCAAAGCAGCCAGTCATCAGTAATTAAATAGAAAAATAATATACATCTCAAGAAAGAATAGACAAAAGAAAGTAAGAAAAGTCTCACTTTTAAAAGTTTTGGTTTCGGTTTGTGTGTAAATGCTCAGTCTCGCTATGCGCTGATTTTCATTTTTCTGTGTTTGTGGAAAAGCAGGCGAGTCAGCCGACTTAATATATGAGGGGGGCAGAGCGTTCTTTGTTATAAGCCGCATCAGTTTAAACTCAGTAAAGGCGAGCTTCTTTGGCAATGGTGTGTAGAGTGTTGAATTTTACATTTAGCGGACATTTGCGCTGAACACACCGTGAATGCAACGCATCGAGATTCAGTGTACTTTTCACTCTTCAGCCGTTTGCATTTCCCGCGGCCACAAATGCTCCCTGTCATCTGACAGCGGAAAGCCAAGAGTGATTGACAGCTAATATGAACCAACATAGCTGCAGGGAAGACCGATTCAGTAAGTTTTTAGAAAAAATCAAAACAGGTCACACTACAACCATTATATGCAGTTCACACAAATGCTCCCAAATATATTATGAGGTCGCATAGCTTAAATTTTGAGCCCTGTTAAATGAAATCCAGGAGCTCTCCCATCCTCATTAAACAGCAATGGTCCTGAGACATTTCAATTCAGAAAAGTAACCAAAAACCTTGTCCAAACTATTCATGTAATTTCAGTGTTCCAACTCTAATCATACAAAGCTCCAAGATCACTTGTGCTCCAAAAGAAACTGTAAATACAACTCTTTTTGCCTGTATTTTCTCTCCCTTTACTATTTTGTTCCCCTTCCTTTACTACAGGCTGTACAACTTATTGCCAGCAGTCCTAAACAGTCTTTAATCACTTTTTTACGTAAATTATGGCCTTAAAACAGCAGCGATTCTTAAATTCATAGGTTCATGGCATTAATTTGTTTGATGAATTGTTTGTGTTTTATTTTAAAGTTAAGTGCATGTGTAATTTCTGCATTTTCATTATTGGCCCCTTTAGTCTTCACATCATTTAGGACCATTCAAGGATTGCACCTCACAATTACAGATTTACTTATATTCTTACGTCTCTGGATGCATTGTGTATATAATATAACGATAATGCATAGTCCAATAATGTCCTTGTGTCGAGGAGCTGCTTCCGAGCTGCATCCCAAATGGCACACTACACTATGCTCTTATCCACTATGTGCTTATGCACTTACACACTCAACAGCATAGTATATGAATGTAGTGTCATCCCAAATGGAACACTAACGTTTTTTTACTAAGCGGAAATCCAAACCGTTTTTCATATGATGTTTGACGGTTGCCAAATTAGCGAAATGATCAAACTACCAAATAATACCTTGCATGAGTATAACCGCATTCACCATGGGGAGGTGATATAATCACTCTCGTAGGAGAATACTGCTTTCACAATCCAAAATAAATACAGTAACCAAATGCTCCACCTCTTCCTCTACGTGAGCAAAGAAGCGGCTGTTGAGTGCGTGAAGTGTCCAACATTCCACACTTCATTTTAACGATTGAATAAGTGCATCATCCGGGTATTCTTATTCTTTTTAGAGTTTTCTGTGTGAATGCACTACCTACACTATTTATACTACAAAATGGCGTAGAATAGTGCATATGTGATTTGGGATGGACCTAAAATATTAAAGGGTCATGAAACACCAAAACACATTTTTGAGATGTAGACATTTTTGTTTTTGCGTTATTTCGAGCAAATACGTTCTTCCGGTTTGAAATTAATTTTTGAAGCTGCGTCACGGCGATTAGATACTTGTGTTTATTCCAGCGTGTAGACTGGATGTCTGTACCTGCGAGTGCATCATGACGTCTCTGAGTGTGCAGCACTAATTCATGAGAAAGACTTGGTTCAAACCAATCAGCGCGCTCTATTGTGTATGCCGTGCAACTTCATTAATATGCATGATAGCTTCAAAGAAAGTTTTTACCTGTTACAGTGTTCAGACGGCAGAGAGACGGAAGTGGAAGAAGAAGAATTGTTTGGAGACACGAGTCGTCAGTGTTGTGTTAATAAATGTGTTGCAACAAAGGTTTTGTTTTCATTTCCCGCTATGAGAGCGCAGCTGGACTCTTGTGTGGACTACAGTGCACGCGACACGCCACAGAAATATGTTTGTATGGAACATTGTTTACCCGAGAGCTTTTCGCATTTGGAAATGGTGAAATCCCGATTAGCTGCTCGTCTCCTTTAAAAAAAGACGCGGCTCCAGTTGGTGTTGATTGTCCTGTCTTTACAGATTTGGTAAGTGAGCGATCAGTGGTCTTTGTTTATTCAGATGGCAAAATTAGTTTGTATCATCAGCAGTAGTCTTTCAGTGTCTAAAGATATACCTTAGTCAAAATTATATCTAAGTTACTAAGTTTACAGTACGTTAATATCACCACAATATTATGGACTGAAAGATCCGCTGTAAATGCTGCTCTGAGTGTAAACATGTAAACACCGCAATCAAACTATTACCGTCGTGTAGGACTTTCACCGGATTTTGTGACAGGAAGGTCTATACACATCTTTTTGATGCTACCTACCGAGTGCATCTAAGTTAAGCTGTGGTCACACTGGACTTTTCAGACTGGAAACGCAAGGTCATGCGTCGAGTTTCGCAGGTCGCTGCGGTGCAAAGTTCAAGCTTGGTGAACTCTGACCTGCAAAATCGCATCACTTGACTGCTTGAAGCTGCGGTCACACTGGACTTTTCTCCCCATAGACTTCCATTCATATGCACGCGAATGTGTCAGACCGGAAACGCAAGGTCATGCGTCAAGTTTCGCAGGTCGCTGCGGTGCAAAGTTCAAGCTTGGTGAACTCTGACCTGTGAAATCATTTGACTGCGTGAGACCAATCGAGAATCAAAACATGACCTTTCTGGACAGAAATTTGAAACATAGACCAATCGCTCGCTTTTTTTAAATGTCTAATCATCTTGTTTAATCTTGTCCCCTTTTGCAGCGCCGTATGACAGAATTTCGCACACACAAATTCTAGTGTGACCGCAGCTTGAAACAAATCGAGGATCAAAACATGACCTTTCTGGACAGAAATTTAAAACATGGACCAATCGCTCGCTTTTTTTAATGTCTAATCATCTTGTTTAATCCTGCACCCTTTCACAGCGCCGTATGACAGAATTTCGCAAGCTCAAACTCTAGTGTGACCGCAGCTTTACAGAGAAATGCGTGCCCAAACAGACACTCACATTTTTATGCAAATTTTTATGCACCTTCCCTCTTTCCCTACCCCAACACTCCCACCTAAACAGAGCTGGACACACCCACTTTCCTGACTTTTTCCAAACTAGAGCTGTGAAAACACCCTGCTGAAACAGGGGGGTTTCGTGGCCCTTTAATGACTAGTGGTGCCATTTAGCGGTGATGTGTGGAGCTGTCCTAAGCCATTTATTTAGCATCATTTTAGGCCAGTTTTGCAACTATAAATCTGTTTGATAATAGGTGACTATTGAATGGCTAAAACTTTGAAATAATAAAATGAAAAATTTATGATAAAATGAAAAATTATGTGGCCAGGTATAGAATATGTATATCGTGATAGTTAATAATATAAATAGTAATACTGTCTCTTCACTCCACCAATAGCTGGTGTGTGGTGAGCCCACTGGCGCCGTTGTCCTGTGGCTGCCGGAGCATCATCCAAGCGGATGCTACACACTGGTGGTGGTGTGAAGAGACTCCCCTCCTGACTGTGAAGCGCTTTGGGTGTATGGCCACACACAATAAATGCGCTATATAAATACACATTACATTACATTAATAATATAATATATAACTATATTTACCATGTATAATGTCTAGGGAGCATGTAATGAATAGCAGCAGGTTTTAAAGCACAGACATAGAGGTGTATAGATTTACAATGGGTCTAATCAGAAAGTAAATTTTTTTTATTGCTTTTATTATTATTTTTTATTATATTTTTATTATTTATTTATTGGTTTTTGGCCCACAAAAGTGCTCTTGGTGTGACCTATGCATGCAACACAAATGCTTGGCACATAAAATAAATGTTATAACAATACTAAGCGATAATTTTTTTTTTATATACATAGTGCAGCTCTAGTTTTTTTGATTCCTCCCTCAGATGAGTCCTGGTCCACTCAGCGCACAGTGTGTTGAAGCCATGCTGAGGATCTCCAGGCCTGTCCAGCTCTTCTGGAGGCAGATGAGGCAAACGTTCATCTCCTTCGACAAAGAGCGCACTGGAAAGATCTCGCTTCAGGACTTCAGAAAGGTACAGGCCACTTTCTTTTACTAATTTCAACGTAATCATTGAACAACAGCTCGTGATGTATTTAATCATGCATTATGTTTTGCGTGATATTTTTAGGTTCTGAGACAGTTCAGTGTGAATCTGTCAGAGGAAGATTTATTTCATTTCAAATCTTTTTTTGACAAGAATCTCTCAGGAAGGATTTCATACAATGACTTTCTGCGCATTTTTCTCAAATGAGTCCAGGTTGTTTTGTGCTCTTAATGTTCTGCTTTTGTCAGTTTTAAAAATAAATAGATTTTTCTGATCCTTGATTTCTGTTGTGTTTATTTATACAGCAACACATTGATATTGATTACGATGTTGTTTATAAATAAACTTAAATAAAATGTTTTTTTTTTAAATAAACTATATAAAATTATATATTATTTTATTTATACTTTTGTTTATGTATAATATTTTATTTTTAATCATTATTGGAAAATAATAGTGCTTTTTGCTTTAATCCGATCATTAACTTGCAGACTGCAAGAGAATACAACATAAAATTTTATTTAGAATTAATTACAATTCTAAATATATAAAATAATAATTTTATTTAGATACACACATATGCATATTTACTATTGAATATTAACTATTTTTAAGAAATCATGATTTTAAAGATTATAGGTAGTTCACAATAAATGAAAACCAGACCAGTCCTTAAGGCTTAAAATTTGGATCATAATTTAAAACGAGGTTCCATTAGTTAATGATAGTTCTTGTATTTACTAACAAGATCTTAGAATAAACAATAGTTGTGCAGAATTTATTAATCATGGTTCAACACTTTACTAATGCACTGTTAAAATCCAGAGTTGTGCTTGTTAACATAAGTTAATGCAAAGAGTTAACAAAAATAAAAAATGAATGATGTATTTTCATTGAGTAAGATTAGTAAAACTCAACAAATACTGTCAAAAACATATTGTTCACTGCTTTTTCATGTTTGTAAATACATTAACTAATGAAACTTAGTTAATCTTAGTCCCTTATTTATCAGTAGTCCCCACAGTAGAATGAACCGGCAATTACTCAGACATCAGAATTATTGTATTTTAATAAACAAAAAAAGGATAATCATGTTTACAGAAAATGAAAAAAAAAAAAAAAACAGCACCAAGTAAGAGCATGTGGATAATTGCATAAATTATATCGGGATGTTTATGTTGTATAACGCTCACACTGTATTTTATTTTACAGTATTAAAGGTGAAGAGATGATCGTGTACATTTTTTAAACAGTGATGTCGATGCTTCCTCATGAGGAACACATAAAGCCACATTTACAATCAGTGATTGTAACTATTTCTTGCAGTGGCATTGTAAAAATTCCTAATATCATGGTAGAATCCTTCCAACATGTAAAAAGACGTAATGTGTCACATTTGGTACTAACAAAGGACTGTTTAAACAGATTTTGCAAAACAGAATTTCAAAATCTGCTGGAGTAGTTGTACTTAAAATATTACTACACAAAATACGATCCACCCTAAAATAAAATAACCAATGCAAATCAAGTATCAATCCCTGATATCACGATGAAATAAACCAGTGCTCAAAACCTCGTACACTAAAATACTAAAAGTAACATCAATGACTCTAAAGCATTAAAGGAACACTCAACTTTTTTGGGAAATAGGCTCATTTTACAGGTCCCCTAGAGTTAAACATTTGAGTTTTACCATTTCTAATCAATTCAGCCAATCTCTAGGTCTGGCAGGAGGAATCAAATTATACCATTAGCATCAATGTTAAATTATTATTATGCATTACGGAAAATAGCAACTTTTCATTTGCCATCAGTCTTAGCACATGATGCAACTACTAAAGTGTCAAGCTTTAAATAGGAAAATTATTAAAACTCTTTTTGTGTGAGATGCTAATGGTCTAATCCGATTTAATGATCTATGCATAGCTAAGCTAAATGTGTTCCGGCCAGACCTGAAGATCAGCTGAACAAAACTCAACAGTTTAACTCTAGGGGAGTTGTAAAATTTGCCTATTTTTTAAAAAAGTAGATGGCCCACTTAATGTAAAAGATAAATTCCAATTCCATAGAAACGCTAATTCCTAAAAGATCTAATGGAAATTCATTTGCAAAAAAAAAAAAAAAAAAAATGGCTCTCTTCTTTAAGATAGAGGCATTTGAGAATTCAAAGGCCTCCAAATGAAGTTCAGAGGTACAGTTTCTGTAAAAGTGTAGCAGCCATTGGATTCTCCTTGTGCAAGTCGGGCCACCTTGCATGACACTGATTCCTCCAATCGTTCCTGAAATGAAAATGTAACAGAGCGGCGCGCAGGAGGAAACCACCAGCGCTCTTAAAGACTCCTGGGTTCGATTGTGAGAAGAATGGAGGCACAGTATCTCTGGAAGAGCACCAGAAGGCTTCGTCTGAAGTCCCTCGTGGTGTTTGGTCCTCATACACCCCAGTTTTGGGCTTGAGAGGAGCTGCCGATGTCTGGGATCTGATCGGCGAAAGACTGCGTCATCCACTGGCCATCCTGAACCTGGCCACTTGGGTTCGTAGGAGCCTTCTCAGCTGTGTTGGCTGGAGATTTGAACACAGAAATCCATGTTAAATTTCAATTGAAGTCAATGGGGGCCAACAACGTGGCTTCACTAAGTGTGAGTAAATACAAATTTAAATTTTAACATTCTTCAAAACACAATCTGTTACACACAGGGTTCCCACTCTTCCATGGACACTTAATTCAAAGACTTTTTAAAATCACAAATAGTTTTAAATCGAGCACATTTGCAATTCACACCCCCAGCGTGTGTATATATATATATACACCATGAAAATCTTTCCTGTACTTAACATTTCACTTGCACTTAATATTTACATTAAAATATCATTAAATGTCATGTTCAAAAAACTTTAATACAATTAGTTGACTTCAATACTGGTAATATTCGAATGCGGTTTCTGAAATATTGGTAAATTGCATTATTTTTCATATATAAGATTAAAATTTAAGATTTTTAAGTTATAAATTTCTTCGTTTTTTGCTCAGTTTTTGAAAGCAGCACAGAACAACTGTTGAAATAACACCATAAACTTTAAATACAAGCACTTTCAAGGACCTATGTTTGTTTTTAAGTACTTTTCAGGCCTTTAATTCATATCAGTACTTTCAAGAAGCGTGGAAACCCTGTACACAGAAGAAAGACGGCATTAACCGTTCTCCTCGGATGCAGAGAAGTTACAAAATCCATTGCTTTGGCCTCCTTCAGGTGCAGTTTCTCCATAAGCTCCTCCAAAAGCGGCTTCATAACCAGGGTCGTACTGCTCTTCCTTGACGGCGATCCTCTTGGCATCCTCTGCAAGACGGAAAGAGGTCAGTGCAAGCCGTATTTTACATTCATCACTCATGATTAAGAAAAGAATGGCATCGAGAAAAGTTCTGCTTGTACCTTTAGCTAGGCCGAGGTCAAAGGAGTAGTTGACTTCCTCCACCTCCTTCTGTTTCATCACACCCTTCAGCTGATCCCGCAGCTCCCTCAGCTTGATGTAGAAGTGCACTTTGTCCTGAGCTCGAGGAAACTGAGCACAGCGGGCACTGGAGGATGGCATCAGGTACAGCGCCTGTGAAAAAAAGTAGTATTGATGTAAATCTGACAGAATTTTCAAATTTACTAATACTTACCATAATTTTTCTCCAGCTTATTGATTGGTTACATAAAGACCAAGTCCACACTAATATGATTTTGTTTACATTTTTTTTTCATTGTATTTAGGCAACAAAGACCTAACCTTTATTTAGATGTTAGAGGCTTTCAAAAAACAAATAAACAATAATTTTTTGTGACCAATTTATCTAAAATGGTGGTTGACTTTGTACAGCAGTCTCCGTTTTAACAGCGTTGTAAAGGTCCCATGAAGTTGCAATAATGTTTTTTAGATGTTAGTATCAGTATTGTTAGTTTTCAGGATATCTATAAGCTAGTGCACACTAAAACAGTGACAAAATTCACAATTAGAAGATATAAAATAGATATAAACATCTAAAGCTTGCAGTTTGTCACTACCGCCTAAATCAGGGGTGTCCAAACTCGGTCCTGGAGGGCCGGTGCTCTGGAGAGTTTAGCTCCAACCCTAATCAAACACACCTGAACCAGCTAATCAAGCTTTTACTAGTTATCCTAGAAACATCCTGGCATGTGTGTTGGAGCAAGTTGGAGCTAAACTCAGCAGGACACCGGCCCTCCAGGACCGAGTTTGGACACCCCTGGCCTAAATGGATCAACGTTTTTTTCACCTCATACATCAGTTTCTCATCAAATCATGACCAATCAAATGCTCTCTAGTATCTGAAAAAGCCCCGCCCCCTTCAGGGCAAAGCAGTGATAAAACAAAATGCTTTTAGCTGTTTTTTTTTTCAGTTTTGTACATGCTCCAGATTGTTTTCCTTTAAAGGACATAGAACTTTAGCTCAGAGCTGTTGTTTGGAATGTCTCCTCAAATTTATCTGGATTAGTGTAGATCAGGGGTGCCCAAACTTTTTCCTATAAAGGGCCAATTTCCTACTTTATTCTGTAATGTTTAACAATAACTAGAAAACGTTACTTTAAATCATATTAACTAATGCAGCATCATTTTTAAGATGTTATAATGAACTTATTACAGTAAAAACATAAACAATCCCATTTATAACACAATGGAATTCAATGTTGAAAGCACTAGTCGAGCTGCTCCTGCCTTTACCTTTATTTACCTCTATCTGTCAAATGACAGTATTTACAGTTTAGAAGTCTGATTCATTTACAACATTTAATTAAATCATTTAATTTCAGTTGGCTTTTTTTTTTTGTATCTCAACAATAAACCAAATATACAAAAGGTTACGTTGAATTTGAAATGACAATCTCTGTCAAAGGCATTCGCCCCAACCACCTTCTCATCGTTCTCCTTATTTTCTCAGATGAGCTGGTGGGCCAAATCAACGATTACCATGGGCCAACTTTGGCCTGCTGGCCATACTTTGGTCATCTGTGGTGTAGATTTAGACTAATGCTGTGTTCACACCAAATGTCAATGTAAGTATTAAAGCGAGTACATTACATACAATTCAATGCAAATGTGTGTATAGCGGTAAATTACTGCAGTAATAAACACGCACAATTTACCTTAATGCATCTTCCGTGAGAGTTAAGCAAATTTAACTTGAGTGGAAGTTGCGATGGTGAATTCCACACGTTCACGACAAAGACGTTACATATTTCACATTATTCGCTCTGCCCAATGGAAATTTGCCGATATTCACGTTTACACTGAATTTATATACAATTACTCCTCATGAGGTGAAAAACATCCTGTGAGTAATCTAGAGCAAGTAATGATGTGTGAGTTGTCATTATATTTTAATAATTGCTAACTTTTTTGTAGTTTTCTAAGGATGCTTTCACACTTGTAGATCGATTGTTTTGTTCCGAAACAAGAATTTAAATGTTACAATGTTGAACTTTGTTCTTGGTGCGGTTTGCTTTCACACGGCAAAGTTTCTAAACGCACCAAAATAGCTAAAACAAGTCACGTGCAAGTAAACTCTCCGCACATTGGTCAGAGTTTCAGGGTTTATTTTTCAGAGTCCCGCTCAGCTGTCTGCATCCTTATTTTAATCTATAATGATGAGCAATAAGACATTATAAGCGAAAAGCTGTGCTTTTATTTTGAATGGTGACACCCACAGACATGGTCACCAAATATAAATCAGAGGTAAGACTTTCTCATACAGATACAGAAATAACAGATAAACCAAGACTGCTGTTCGGACAATTTTCTTAACGAATAAACAGCTCTCGTTAATAGTTCAGCATGCTTTCACTTTTGTATTTAACATGAAACACACATTTACCGGTAGGAATGACATCCCACCCTACTCATAATACTCACTTCATATAGCCGTAAATATGCCTATTACATATTCATAATAATACACTGTGATATAGCCTGCTTCGGATCGTGTTGTTTCCTCACTACAATCGATCCACTCCAGAGTTCATTTCTATTGAGCCGAGACCACCTCATTCGGGTGATTGTTTTGGCGCGGATCCGAGCGCGATTGCTGGATTCACATATGCCAAAGAACCCCGCTATCTGATGAAACACGTCAGGTTCCGAAACAAAAGTCTAGGTGTGTGAAAGCACTCTAAAATATGCAAATGAGAAGTCATTTAATTGAATGTGCTCATCTGAATACATTCTAGCATCTGAAGAATTGATGAAATCAAGTTCAATCAAATTCCTTTTTATCCCTCCAAAGTTCAGAAAACAAAACACTGTAAACAGCCAGAAAAAATATATTTTAACTAAATAAATTGTATCTAATTAGACAATGTAAAAATATAAATATTAATAAAACATATTAATAAAACTATTAAGTTTAGTGTATGTAAGATTTATGGCTCAGTGTAGGAGAAAAAAAAAACAAATTTTGAGAAAACTGACTGAAGTATTTTAGCTGAAATCTACAGACAAATTTGATAAATTGTGACAAAAGAAACATTTTTTTCCTATTACTCTGAAAAAAAAACCTTTGAAAAGCCAAAAACCCTCAATGAATGAGTCTCAATGAACCAATTGAAATGTCTCTTACCGTGTCAGAGTCTGGAATTTTGTGAGGCTGTAGGCCAAATTCGAGTGTTTTGGGCTTTTTCCCAAACAGCTCCCTACAGAACATTTCATAAATACCTGAAATAAAAAATGTACTATTCATTAAATGCATGCCTTTGCAATAGTCGCATAATTTATTCATCATAATCTGTAACTGTGATCCAACACGTACATTTCCCATTAAAAACCGCTATGAGTGGCTTGAACTGTTTGATTTTCTCCACCAAGATTTTACCGCCTTCTCGAAGCTCCTTGCTGCAGAGAAAAGCAGAAACAGTTTAGAGAAATACCAGCACTTACACTCATAAATGAAAGCAGCACGATTATTTAAATCCTACCTAGAGAGGTCTTTGCTTCCTGGCGTTGCTCTCGCTACCATATTTGTGAAGCCGATGCCGTATTTCTCCGGCAAACTCTGATCATCCATGTGATTCAGCAACTTCTCAGTGAATCCAGACAGGAACAGACACTTCCCTGAACACAATAATGATTTATGTATTATTGATCTAAATCGATTTAATCCAAATTAATTATTAGAAATTATTTTTAACCCAAATCATTATTACTAAGTACTTACAAGTATATAAGTATTTATTCATTTTACTATTGAGTACTGTAACAATATAAAATATACTTTATTATATTTTTAAATGACACTTTTGAAAAATATGTATGATTAATTGTTAATAATTTAATACTTCCATTGTTACATTTACTATTAACATTAATATTAACTCAATATTACTACAGTCTTAACATTACAGATTATTATTATTATTATTATTATTATGATTAACAGAATTACAGATTTTGAGCACTTTGTTTTTAAAATGAGTATATAACTATAAATGATTATAACATTTAATAATAACAATATTCATTCATTTATTTTATTTTCGGCTTGGTCTCTTTATTAATCTGTGGTCGCCAACTTATCCAGCATATGTTTTACGCAGCAGATGCCCTTCCAGCTGCAACACCCATACACTCTCATTCACACACATACACTACGGACAATTTAGCTTACCCAATTCACCTATAGTGCATGTCTTTGGACTGTGGGGGAAACAGGAGCTCCCAGAGGAAACCCACGCCAACACTGGGAGAACATGCAAACTCCACACAGAAATGCTAACCGACCCAGCCGAGGCTCAAGCACTACCCACTACACCATCATAATAACAATATTTTATATATATATATATATATATATATATATATATATATATATATATATATATATATATATATATATATATATATATATATATATATATATGAATATATATATATATATATATATATATATATATATATATATATATATATATATATATATATATATGAATATATATATATATATATATATATATATATATATATATATGAATATATATATATATATATATATATATATATATATATATATATATATATATATATATATATATTATTATTATTTTTTTTTTTACATTGTTATATGTTTATAATAATAACATATTAATATTAACTCCATATTACCACATTGGTCTTAAAGAAGGTTAAATATAATTATGATTAACAGAATTTTGAGCACTTTGTTTTTAAAATGCATCATACAACTGTAAATGATTATTTTAACTTATTTGAACTTATTTTATTTAATTTGTTAAGGAAAGACTTATTTTTATTGGTGTGTTGGCCGATTTAAAGGCTAAAGGGAGTCACACACCAGAAGCGCATCTCGGCAATGTTTCTTTGTTCCAACTTCCAAGTGGACTATAGATTACGTTTCTTAAAAATAAATTATGTTAAAACCCATATAAACGACTCAATCTTGAAAAAAGGCAAAAGAGTTGTGTGCATGTGCACATTTGAATAATGTTGGGCTATAAACGGGTTCGGGCTTTTAAAAAGCTGTCAATCAAAATGTACTTGTTGGGCTAGGGCCGAATTCTGTCGGGCTCGGGCCCTATCGGGCCTAACTTTTATGGCCCGATTACACCTCTACTCCACATGTATTTACATTTTATTTGCTGATTTGCCTTGTGTGCTTGCTTAAAACCAATTTTATAAAAATTAAAAACATTTTGGTTTCGTTGCTGTACTACAGATGATTATTATTAAAATAACTGATATTTATTTATGAGTCAATCATTAATAATTAATTACATTTATGAACACTATCATTTTAGCTTGACATATTCACAGTTGAAATATTATTTTATTTCTATCATCTTCTATCATCATATTTCTATACTTATATATAAAACATAACATCCTATTTAAATTTATAATTATAAATAAAACACATAACATAAAAACTACTTCTATATTAAAGTCAAAAACTTTATTATTATTATTAATGACAAAATACTAATATTAAGAGTGTACCAACAGTACTTACAAAAGTGATTTCCCGGTCCAGGAAACCATCTTCCGATATAAGCCGCCATCAACCCAGGATTAATTCCAATCTGTGTTATAAAAATAAGCTTCATTTCAGTCGATTGCATTCAAAGCTATCTTTGTTTTGACATTCCTCATCATTAAAAAAAGACTACTTCACATAAACAACACACAAACGTACAATGACGTAGTCCAGGTTGGGGATAAGGATGTCAGGAAGTGTCCTCTTCATCACTTCCTCCTCTGACATGCCCTTAAAGCGGTCCACTTTCCTCTTGACTTTCTTGAAGGTCTCGTCGATCTTCTCCTGTCCTTCTACCGGCGGAGCCTCTTTATCCTCCTTGGCTTTCTTGGGTTTAGGTCCAGGTTTGGCTCTAGGTTTAGGTTCGCCTTTGGGTTTGGGCTCTTTGTTTGTCTGCCTTGCTCGCTTTCCTTTAGCAGGTGCTTATGGGGGAAAACAAAACACTTTTAGTTACTAAAAAACAAACAAACAAACAAACAAACAAACAAAAAACCTACTGTACATAATGAGTAAAGCGTGTAATATTGTATATCTACTTGTAGGTGTGTACTTATTCATACCATGATATGATGGTTTGGTACATTTTGTGTACAGCATGAAGGAAAACTAATCATCACAATTGTTTCTTTTTCTGTTTTATTAAGGCGAGACACATCAGCGCATTTTTGCATGTCAATTTTGGTGTTTTTATATTTAGTATTATGAAAAGAAAACATTAAAAAATACTTTCAATTCTTTCTTTTTATGACACCATAAAACTGTGCCTTCAAGACACATTTTTGAAGGGTATTGTCTTCAAAAATAAGGGTTTCTTTCACAGAAAATCTCGTCTGTAAAAATCTTTGACTATCAGAGAAGAAGTTTAAACCTGACTTCAACAAATGCTCAGATTTTGGTGCTAGTATAAAAATTTGCCTTATTTAATAGTATCTAATTTGCATATTTAAACATTTTAAACAACATTTTGGAAAACTATTATTTGCACATGATGGTAATATTAAGTGCTATAATTAACTAATCAAAATAAATAAATCTGCAATTTGTTTTAATATTTGCAAATATGTAATTTACATAAAACAGAACTTTATGTACTAATATTCAACTTTAACTTAATGTTTAAATCTATTGACAAAATGTAGTTTCTTTTCTAAATTATATAATACATTTATACACTTCTAATTATAATATATATACAAATATAATAATTTACACAGCAGCTATCAAAGCATTTGAATGCTTTAATTAAAGTGTATGCATTAAATAATTCAGTTATGTAAATGATAGGGGGGTGCACACATTTTTAGCCACTGAAAATTATCAGCCAAAAATTACATTGTTGGTTTTGGCGAAAGAGAACAAATCCCTAAAATATGAGCTGAAAAAAGTGAATTTTATTGACCATCAACTTTACAATTAACTGACTAAATATAGATGTTAAACGGGAAGTTCTAGATTAAGTTCTGCACACGCATTGGACAAAACAACTGTATTGATCCAGTATACAAGCATACCTGACATTAGAGATCTGAATATGTATATAGCGTTACAGCCCTTATATGTTTACCTGTTTGCGCAGCGGCAGGCTGGAGTTGTGCGGCGTCCTCTGGATGTACAGGCATCTGCTGCAGGCCTGCATCTTCTCTCTGTTCCTCCATCATGAAGCCTGCGTTGCCATTGGCCATGTGAGGATACTGAGCCTGAAGCGTCTGTAGATGCTGCTGAGCCGACTGAACCCTGATTCACAAATAAAACACAGGCCAGTTCACCAAAATCTCACAAGTTTGTCAGAATTTCCTGTGCAATTAAAAAAAAAGTTAAAAACTTAAAGAGCAGGTGATATGGGTTTAAATGCAGTTGTTAATCAAAAAAAGTGCATGATAAATAACTATTGTTTCTCAAAAAAATGCGAAACAATATTGAATATTTTGCCTGCTATCAATCTACGTCAACATGATCAAAGTAACAGATTTGCATACTCTCAGTCTACCCAAAAAATGGGTGGTTCATTTTCTGATATGAAAAGACCAGTCAAAACAGACTTGGCCAGCTGACCAATCAGAGCAGAGTTGGCTTGTGAAAGGAAGGGGGTTACAGGGGTTTAGTTCACCCAAAAATTAATTTACTCACCCACAGGTTATCCAAGATGTAGGTGACTTTTTTCTTCAGTAGAACTTTAAAGAAGATTTTTAGCTGAATTCATGATCCTTAGTGATTCACATAATGGCAGTGAATGGTGATGGGTTGTTTAGATAAAAAAAAAAACGCATACAAATGAGTCCAAATCTATATCCATGGCTCCTGAAGACACACTGAGGTCTTGTAAAGCGAAACAATCAACATTATTTACATTATTAGTAGGGATGCACAATATATCAGCGACCATATCGATATCGGCCAATAAATGCCATATTTAATGTTATGGTTATCGGTCTGATAGCAAAATTAGGTCGATATCTTTAAGCCGATAAATGATGTATTGTTTCCGCTGGTGGAACCACTTCACATGCCTGCTGCACGCCACTTAAAGATATCGGCTTAATTTTGTTATCAGACCAATAAATTACATTAAATATACCATTTTTCAGCCGTTATCGATATGGTCGGTGATATATTGTGTATCCCTACTAATAATATTGTGAATAATGTTCAGTTTCTTATACAGACCGATTGTTTTGCTTTACAAGACCTCAGTTTGTCATCAGGAGCCATGGCTATGGATTTGGTTTATTTTTCATCTAAACAACCTATCATCATTCACTGCCTTTATAGAAATCACATAGATCACATAAAGGTATATGGGGAAAAAAGTCACCAATATCTTGGATGACCTGTGGGTGATTAAATTAAAAGGAAATTTTCATTTTTGGGTGAACTATCCCATTAAGCCCTGAATTGATTTAAACAAATGCATTGAAATACTGCAAAATGGTTCTAATATTAAATTCATATTCTGATAAACTGTTTCTGACCTTATATGCATTTAAACCTGTTGTAGGGAAATTCAACACAATATTAGGACAGTTAAAAACCCCATATGACCTGCTCTTTAAAGGGATAGCTCGCCCAAAAATAACAATTCTGTCAAGAAAGCTGAAAAGCTGTAACCATTGACTTTCTTAGTATTTGTTTTTCCTACTATGGATTTTCAATGGTTATCGGTTTCAGTTTTCTTCGAAGTATCTTGTTTTTTTGTTCATCAGAAGAAACAAAAAATAAAGATTCAAAACCAGTTGGAGGCTGAGTAGATAAATAGTGAATGCATTTTCATTTTTGGGGTGAACTGTCCCTTTAAGTAGACACAGACAATGGCAGTTTTTGGCATTATTAAATTGAAACAATTGTTAACTGGATGAAAATCTGTAATAAGCATGCAGACTATTTTTATCATGGGTGAGAGTGTTCATCTTTGTTTAAAATCTTTGAATATCTTTCGTATTCTTCTTTGCATTAAAACATCACATACTGTGAAAAAAAATTTAGAGGGCCTGTTTCAAGATGCAGTGACCGGACAAACGTGTGCTTTGTATGGCCGGTTTACATGTGCTGAAAACTGCCATTTACAAATTAACTGTATTTATAAACTTCAATTAAAAATATATACAAACATTTACATGTCATGTTGTGCTATGTATCTAGTGTTATGTTGTGACGTTTAATTACAACATTTAACGTGGAATAACCCAATCAATTAAACCATTTATGTTTTCAAATAATATAGCATTTAACATCAAACAATGATGAAACTTTACAATTCGAGTAATATCACTCATCAATTCAGAAATACATAACATTTACCAGACAACACAAAACAGACAAGAACAGATCTACAACCATTTATACTCCAAAAATTATGGCATAACATTAATATATGATAATACTGATTGTTAACACCATACAAATATTATTTATTATTTTTTTAAATAAACAATATACACATTAACAATAGAGGTTAATAACAATTTTTTAAACAAATTAAGTTAATTATTAAATCACAATATATTTATAATTATAATAGTTATTTATAATTATATTAGTTTATAATAATTATTATATCAAAAACAAATGTTTGAAATTAAACTATTAAATTATGTTATAGCTTAATAATTAAAAATAATGGATGCATACCGGTTTATTTAATTTAATGATCTTATTCAGCAAAAGACAAAATTACCTTTGCAACTAATTTAATTAAAAGCACTTGCATACATACATACATATATACACACACACACACACACAAGAGTTGCATTTAAAGGTTTTTGCATCTAAACTCTTCATATATATATATATATATATATATATATATATATATATATATATATATATATATATATATATAGATAAATATGATAAATATGCATTTAATGTTCAAAAATATATCGTATATACTTCAAAAAATGCTTAAATAATTTGCATTTTGTAAATAAAATACAAAATAAATAGATAATTGTATAAAAAGTTCTCTACTGTAAAGCAGGTGCATCTTCTACTAATTGATAAAGCAATCAAACAAATAAATAAAAACATACATATATACATACATAATTAATGGATCTTGCAGCAGAATGCACATGTTAAAAACTGCAAAGCACATCACGTTTTAAAGCAAACACAAGTAGGAAACACTAGGACAGTTTTTTCCTACATGTAAGAGCAGCTGTTAAAGGGTATTTGGTGCATGGCGGTACAGACTGGTGGTTAGCAGCATTCAAAATCAGCAAGAAAAGCTGAATGTTATTCTAAAATCAGTGGGATCGCAATTAATCTTGGCGCCAGTTGATGACAAATGGGGGGACACTCACCATTGTTGGAGGTATTCCGAGGGGGCATGAGGCAAAGATCCATACAGCCTTTCATCCATCTTAAATACATTAATATTTGTGTTCATTTCAACAGCAATTTCAGTGGTATTCTCACAGGGGAACATTTAAAACCAGCCATTTTTATAAGCTCGAATAGGTTCAATCACATCAATCACTAAAGTGCATTTTTAAGTGTTATGAATAATCAAAACATCCAGTCTAGTCTATAAATGTATAAACCAGATCAGAAAATGTTCGGTGTGCTGCCTTTTAAACACACTCCACGTATTCATGATTTCAGAACATATTAAACCACTATTTTAAATCAGTCTGTCGTATAAACTGCAGGAAACTAAACTAAATTTGACTACCACAGGTTACTACAATAGGAAAATCCAGGTAAAAAAGCGTGAAGTAAAATAATTGATGTAATAGAGTTAGCATGTTCGGCTAACACTGGCCAAGTGTGCCAATTCATTGAGTACAATGAATGCTAGTCGCAGCTAACTGCGAAGCGCGTTTCTATCGACATGAAATGCATTCCCGCACGGCTATTAATCAGTTTAAGGTCTTATTGGTTAAATTAATACATACCGTTGTTATACGATAAGAACGATTGTCCACTGAAATGTTGATTATTTTTCTCGTTTTTTAGGAACAAAACCGGCGATAGCAACAAAGACCGACAGCGAGAAATCAATTTGACAGAGGAACGAACCAAAGCGCCTGGATTAGGGGTGTACTGAAAACAGTAAGTCTGCTTTTTTAGTATTCATGCAAATATGTGAACCAAGAAAATGATAATGCTATCTTTAATGCGTGTTATAAATGTAAATACTGAAATCACATTTAAATCTAGTCGTTTTAGCATTACTTTAGTGTAATAATGTACACTTGCACCCCTCTAAAGTTAATAGTATGACCTCAGTCTCCTGTGACATTTAAACGTTTCAAAGCGAGCTCCCTATTGGCTGCGCTTGAATAAATAAAAAAAGCCCCATTTCCAGTTTAGCAAATATAAAGTCTTTTCTTGTAAACACGTTTATCCGTTTTAACGTCGCCTTACATAACTTAATTAAGCTTAAACTAAAAAATGGATTAATATATTTTAAATAAGCGTTCAATTAAATTATGTATTAATAGTATAGTTATAACAACGTTATAATGCCGTAAATATATTGACGTGTAGTATTATTGTAAACAAACAAAACCTTTTTCTCCATTGCATTGTTTATCCAAAAGTAATTATCAAATTTTTTACTTTAGATGAGAAGTTTTTGATTTGTTTGTGTATGTGTAAGTAAAAATAACTCATATGCACTTTATCATCATATTTGCTTTTATTCAGCCCTATAACCGTTCCATTAGTAATGCATATAAAAAAATAAAATACAACTTACAGAATGTCATACATAGTACAGACTTCTCACAGCAACAATGAGGCCAGATTATTTCAATGTAACAAAACAAGTATAGAAATGGTACTTAACAAATATGCACACTGATATAACAAATAACAAAACACAACTCTAAAAAGTCTAAAAACACCATTCAGAATGAGGTAAACAGAGTGATCGGTATTCAAAAAGCACCATCAAGTGGTACTGAACATGCCGTCTGCAATACTACTGTAAATCCATGCAATGAGGGACATGCACAGTGATAAACCTCTTCCAGAGTCCAGCCGTGGTTTGCATTAGGAATTTCTTTTCTCTTCTTTTTTTGCACTGAAATACTCAAATATGAGGTCTTCTCTAAATAATCCCAATAACAAAGGAAACGATTTAAACAAAAAACTCTTTCAAAAGTTTGGGGCTAGTAATATTTTTCAAAGAAGGCTGTTATACTCACCAAGATGCATTTATTTTGATAAAACAAAATAATAACTCTTTTGTTTATGTAAATATAAAATGTCATTTAATCCTTTGAGTTTTAGGCATCACTACTCCAGTCTCCATTGTCACATGATTTAATTTTCAAGAAACATTTCTTATTATCTACGTTGATAACAGATGTGTACTTTTGTCTGTCTTTCAGAATAATGTAAAAGTAAAATCTTTTGTAACATTATAAATCACTTTTCATCTATTTAAAGCAGTGGTTCCCACTGGTCGGACCCCCTGGTGGGTCATGAGACAATGATGGTGGCGGGGGGGTGGGGGTTGCTTGGTGATTTAAAAATATCCTATATGTTATTAAACTATTAGAATGACCATGTTTTATCCATAACCTACAGAAGTTAAAAATAGTATTTAATAGTTACATAAAAAACAACATGCAAGTAAAAAGCCATCAGCCTTTCAATTCTTTTTCCATTGGGGGAATTACGCGAGATTAATGACACAGCAATAGTGTTAGTTGCAGCACAATGTTAAACTTTAACTCCTTTACGTCGCTCACATACATTAAAAAAAAGGCCACGACTGAACATAGATGACGATTTCCAAGTGGCGGTCTCCAAACCCAAGAACAATCTTGCGCTGTAAACACTGTGCCCACCATTCTCATTATTTATTCAATTTCCTTCAGCTAAGTCCCTTTATTAATCAGGGGTCGCCACAGCGGAATGAACCGCCAACTTATCCGGCATATGTTTTACACAGCGGATGCCCTTCCAGCTGCAACCCAACACTGTGAAACACCCATACACTCTTGCATTAACACACATGCACTACGGCCAATTAAGCTTATTCAATTCACCTATAGTGCAAGTTTTTGGACTGTGGGGGAAACCGGAGCACCCGGAGGAAACCCACGCGAACATGTGGAGAACATGCAAACTCCACACAAAAATGACATCTGAACCAGCGACCTTCTTGCTGTGAGGCGATTGTGAAACCCACTGTGACACCCTTTCTCATTAAGTGAGGTTACCATTAACTTAAACAAATGAAAAAATGACTATACAAATGATATAGTTGTTAGACTGTTGCACTTTTTTTGTGTTGTCAATAAGCTTGTTTATATAGTTCCTGTTGGTCTGTGTGCACCGTTGTGTGCAATGTTTGTATGTTTATAACCACCTCAGAGGAGAGTAGGGGTCATGAGTCACTGTAATTGTTTTTTTAGGGGTCGCGAGCTGAAAAGTTTGGGAACCCATGATTTAAAGGGTTAGTTCACCCAAAAATGAAAATTAGCCCATGATTTATTCACCCTCGAAGCATCCAAAATGTACACTCAAAAAATGATTTTGCTGTTTGTTCAAACTACTTATTTATTATAAGCTGAAAAAACACAATTCTTGAGATTTTTTGGGGCATTTTTCATTTTATGTTCAATCCTCTTAAATTTGTTAAGTTAGCTTAATCGATTTGTGTTGGGACAACATGAATGAATTGTGTGGAACCGTGCATTTTTTAATCACCTTTATTTTTTTTAGATTTCCTTTATCGTTTAAGCTCTACAATGGCAAAGAATGGCTGTTTTTTGGCAGTTTTTACTTCTACAGTCCAAAAAAACGTACAGTTGAGCATATTTATCCTTAACAAAACCACGGCACCAGGGGGTGAATAAAGGTGTCCTGTAGCAAATCAATGCATTTTTTGTTAAAAAAAAAAATCCATATTTAAAACAGTTTGTATAATTTCTCTGAGAAGTCGTCTTTGTCTTCTTCTTTAGAGATATTGTTTTATTACATTTAGCGCCACCAACTGGACAGGAGTATAAAGCCTTTATGACAAATAAAGCAAACAGAAAAGTACAAAACAAGGATCCAATGTAAGCCAAGAGATTACTGTTTATATATTTATTTGGTTGCTTTTACTTTTGGTTGGCCGTTGTTTTGGTTATCTCTCTTCACTGTTTCTATGTTTGCCCCCACAGTGCATGTGCGACGCAGCCTCCTGTCCAGCTGGTGGCGCTTAACACATCAAAAAAATGCACCTTAAAAGGAAGAACAACAAGGTATTCTCTCTCAGAAATGACTAGATGGTGAGATGATGGGGGGTGGGCAATATTATTATTTTAAAACTGGAAACAGCAGGGTCTGAATGGGAAGTAAGGAGTCAATTTGCTTATGTAACTCAAACAGATTTGAACCAATTCCTGAACCAGTCGGGTGGAAATGCGGCTTCGGATGTCAATGAAATCGCTGCTCCAAAAGTATACAAGCCTTGATACGGCTTCACTGAAAGCTTCCAGGATTTCTCGATACATGCTCTGAAGCCTTTGGCCAGAGTCTAAAATCATTAGAATTTACACAAAACTGTTTATAAAGTTTTACATGTGGATATATTTCTTACCAAAGCTCATGGATTCACAACAGGTGAATGGTTAGTTCATGCAAAAAGAAAAAAAGGGGGCTCTTTTTACGTGAAATAACCAATTAATGCATACTTGCTGAATAATAATAATAATAATAATAATAATAAAAACAAATATTACAATATCCCCAAAGTTTTGAATGATGTAATTGAAGTTTCCTTAAAAAGATTAAAAATTAAATAAAAATAGAGGCACAAAATGAACAAATGTCAGAAATGTTCATTCAAGTAACAAAGTTTTGTTACACACACTGAAATCACACACATTAAATAATGTAACACCTCGTAACGTATTAAAATATGAAATAAAACAGTACAAAAAATGTTTTGTTGGTCCTTCTCAGTATATGCAGTGTAGACAACAGTCTTTGTGCGATAACTTTTTTTTTTCTTAGCTTGTTCGGGTGTTGCTACATCTGATGTCTGGAATCTGCTCTGCAAATGGCTGCATTGTCCACCGGTCGTCCATTACCTGGTCTAAAGATTTCCAGCATCATTATAAGCACCCAATAATTAAAAATGTTCATATTTCTATTGTAAACAATATTTACAGAGCATGATTTTGCAAATACAGCCCCAATATACTTGTTACTGTAAAGCAGCTTCAGGGTTCCCTCTTTAAAAAAAACTAACAAAAAAAAAACTATTCCCAGACTTTTCAAATTTTAGTTTGATAGGAATAAAAGACAAGGATCACAGATTTAACCCTAAAGTAATATATTCCTCTCTCCAGTAGTCTTAGAAAAAAAAACAGTTTATGGATATAACTATAAAATCATAAATACAACAGACATGGAGCTTTTAATGTTAAACTCTTCACTGTAGAACCATTACAGATGCAAAGGGTAGGAATAGACTTTATGTGTTCTAGTATCTTATTTTTATTCTCTTCTCTTTGCATCCTTGTTCTAAGTTTGCTTTAATTTACTATACAGGCCATTATTCACAGTCATGAACACTTGGCAATATATTTCAGGCTAATGTTTAATAATTACAATTTTGAATTGAAACAGAAAAGAATCAATGCTTTAAAAGTTAAACTAAATCCTTTTTTTACTACATGATTACTATATAAACAAACGTGACATGACTGGAGTGACGAATTGCAGTGCTCAAGCAAAATATCCATACGCTGTCATTTTTCTCTCGTGTTTATTTTGTCATGGAGAGGAAAGCATTACTTACAAACTGTAATCAGTTGCAGATTACAAGACGACATTTGTAGTCAGTAATAAAATCTCTTAAATTACGCTTTTTTTCAATTCAATTCACCTTTATTTCTGTAGCGCTTTTACAAATTGAAACAGTGTCAGTTCAGTTTTCAGTGTTTAAGTTCAGTTATACATATTTATTGTAATCTGACTACATTTGGATTACTTTTGTGCTAACCCTTTATTTATTTATTAATACTTCAAAAATACTAACACTAATATACCTTGATGTTATTGTTTGCAATTTCAATAATTTTAAAATGGAAGAGAAAAGAATAGATACTTTTAAAATCAAACTAAATCCATTTTCTACTACATGAATACTATATTAATAAATGGGACATGATTGGAGTATTGGAGTTACATTACTTAGATTACTTACAAACTGTAATCCATTACAGATTACAAAATACATGACGACATTTGTAGTCAGTAATATAATCTCTTAGATTACATATTTATTGTAAAGTAGTCTGACTACTATTGGATTACATTTAGATTACTTTTTGCTAACCCTAATTTGACGTCACAAATATTGAAGTAGGACAATCTTGTACTATTCTGACAGATGCAAAGAAACAAAATATTCCGTTCTTTATGGCAGACTAAACAGCTTCTTTTTAAAATGCGCAATGTATTATTACTTCAAAAATACTAACATTAATATACCTTGATGTTATTGTTTGCAATTTTAAAATGGAAGAGAAAAGAATAGATGCTTTTAAAATCAAACTAAATATATTTTTTTACTAAATAAATACTATATTAATAAATGTGACATGATTGGAGTATTGGAGTTACATTACTTAGATTACTTACAAACTGTAATCCATTACAGATTACAAATAACATGACGACATTTGTAGTCAGTAATATAATCTCTTAGATTACATATTTATAGTAAAGTAGTCTGACTACTATTGGATTACATTTAGATTACTTTTTTGCTAACCCTAATTTGACGTCACAAATATTAAAGTAGGATAATTTATTCTGACAGATGCAAAGAAAAGAAATACTCCATTCTTTATGGCAGACTAAACAGCTTTTTTTTTTAAATGTGCAATGTATTAATACTTGAAAACACATCAAAAATTGCTGGTAACATGGTAGACTCTTAATCAGAGTGTTGTCTTAATCGCATTAAAATCATAATATTGGTGTCCTTGTAAATGTACTCATTATGTAAAGTATATGTAATCATGACATGTAATCCATAAAAAGTAACTGTAGTCCGATTATTAAGTAATCTAATGATAAGTACTTAATTTTTGCAACCTGATTATGTAATCCAGATAAGATCAGTTAAATGCTCATGAGTATATCAGGGCCTTCATGTCCTGCTATAGGATTAACGCAAACATTAAGCACTAATGTATGTACCTGTATTTGTCGAAGGATGGACTCCAAACGCTTGCTGTTGTTCCCCCCACGACCCATGAGCGCAGGTCTCCTCGTACCCAGGGTCATTCTGCTCTTCTTTGATGGACATTCTTTTGGCATCCTCTAAAATAAACAATGATAATAACTTTGGTTAGGACATTAATACAGAAAGCTGGTTTCAAATAGGGAAACTAAAGCTGTTTTGACCTTTGGCCAGATTCAGATCGAAGCTGTAGTTTGTCTCCTGGATCTCCTGAGTCTTGGTCACTCCCTTCAGCTGATCCCTGAGCTCTTTTAGCTTGATGTAGAAGTGCACTTTGTCCTGAGC
This sequence comes from Danio kyathit, assembly GCA_903798195.1. Taxonomy (NCBI): domain Eukaryota; kingdom Metazoa; phylum Chordata; class Actinopteri; order Cypriniformes; family Danionidae; genus Danio; species Danio kyathit. The sequence goes on along the minus strand of LR812543.1, from coordinate 22,644,203 downwards.
ACGAGGAAACTGGGCACAGCGCGGGCTTGAGGACGGCATCAGATAGCAAACCTGGACAACACAGGATCATAACCAATTCAAATACAACTATAAAAGTGTCTGAGTGCTTTTATGATAGAAACTCGTACCGTCTCCGTTTCTGGCACTTTGTACGGCTGCAATCCGAACTCTAAATTCTTGGCCTTGACTCCAAAAATCTCCTTGCAAAAGGTTTCATAAATACCTGAAATGTTAGGAACAAGTTACATGATAAACAAGAGAGTTTAGACTTGAAATCAACATGGGTACAAATATGAACACTTGTGGCAGATTTCGTTGACATCCTGCTCTCTTATTTTGTCACACTCTACTAGGAATAAAAATATTGAAGAAAATTGTGATTATATAATCTTTGTATAATGCATGTTTTGGATGATCAGGCTTTTCGCGTGATCAATTCCTCTTATCCTTTGCATAATATTTTTTTTTACCTCATTTAATTACTTTCATGTCCAAAATATTTGTGAAACAGATATTATAAAAAGAGCATATATGTGTCTGACAGGAGTTGAGATACAGTAATTAATTGATGCATGTGTTGGATGGTGAGTCTTTTTGCGTGATCCTTTGAGTAATCCCTTTACTTCAAGACAACCACTTAAATTACCAAAACACAATGGAAAATATAGCCTACAACAAAAGTGTCAAGGCCTAATAGGAGTTGATTGAATAAACTAGCCTAAATCAATCATCATTCATTTCATTAGTCAATCCATGAAGTTATTTATAAAGCGTTTTTTTCTGGTACACTGCTTTTAATTATTTTTTTATTTTTTGTAATTTAACCCCCTAGGGCTTAGTGGCCACGTGGACAGCACATTTTAGCTCTTAAGTGGCTATTTAAAATACTTTGAATGTTTTATATTTTGTTACAGACATACAGTGTCATCCTGCAACTGTTTTGCAGCATATGAAATGTCCCAAAACTATTTTTAACTGTCCAAAATGGTAAAAAAATTGTTTTTACTCTCTAATAGTCAAAACATGTTAAGAGAAATTTATATGTTATATATGCATTAAAAATAGTCAGGAAAAAGTTTTTTTAATGTAAATTCGGACCACAAGTCCACATATATGGACATCATTTTTCTCTAAAAGTAAAACATATCAAAAGATGATACTTAGGTTTTATTCTATTTAGGTTCCAATAAGCCCAAATAGCAAAGAGAAATAAAAAATGCATGTAAAAAAACACCTTGGGCCTTAAGAGGTTAAGAAAATTTCATTAGCTTTTACAGTGTTAAAGAGAGAACCCTCGTCATTAGAGATGTGGTTGAAAGTGGACAAAAGAGACATTTAAATGGCAAGCTTAAACGCTAATATCTCTCTTTTGTCTAATTGTGATTAGATCGACAAAACTTAATAACAAGTGCAAACAGGGTTATAGATACTTTTGTATTTCTAACCACTGCGATATGTTTATATCGATGTGCACAATTGCAATTTTGATAATTTCGATATATATTGCACAGCTCTAACTAGGCTTGTCATGATATCTGTTTTTTGTTGTACAATATATAATATACCAAAATATATTGCGATAAATTATATTCTTGTCATTTTAAGACCATTTTATGCCGCTCATAATATAATGTCAGAATGACAATATAATATCACCACAATGCAGTACACTCCTTCAATGAACAAATAATATTTTATTCTTAATTTAATTATAGTGATTATAACAATTTAATAATGAGGCACTGGAATCAGAATGTGAAAATCCATATGCTAAATAAATAATAATAAATGTTAACAATAAAGTGCAAGGTAAAAAAGTAACAGAAGCTGCGATATCTGCTACCAGATCTATTTTCAGTTGTCAGACACCCACATGAAAATATACTGAAGTAATTTATAATAAATACTACAGTGTTTCTTTTTACCATACTGACTCTGACACCTCCAACAAAGAGATGTTGCACAATCAGGTAAAACATTACTAGAATTAGTCTTTATGTATAGGCGATATATATGCATCACCAAAAGTGATTGAGGTTATGTCCATGTGTTGTGCCAAAAGTCGACATATTGATTATTGTGACCTTAACACTTTTATACGAGCGATCAGTGTCAAGCATGAGTACTGCTGAATGAACAAACCCATGTTACGCGGCTGTTGAGTAAGCATCTATGCATCTATGATTGCATCATGATGGCATCTATGATTTTTATCATAATCTTTGTGTTTTGGTCCAACACAGCAAAATATGAATACCTAGTTTAGGTGCACTTTCAGACATAAAAAAATCCCATCTGCCATCATTTACTTACCCTCCACTTGTTACAAACCTGTCAGAGTTTCTTTCTTCTGTTGAACACAAAGGAAGATATACTGAAGAATGTTGGGTAGAAAAAACAGCCATTGACTTCCATTTCTTGTAAGTACTTTGGTTCTCAATGCCTTCTTTTTTCCCAACATTCTTCAGAATATATTATTTTGTGTTCAGTGGAAGGAAAGAAATTCATATAAGTTTAGAACTACTTGAGTGTAAGTAAATGGAGAGGAAAAAAAGTAGTTTTTGGTAAAGGGTGTGTGTCCGTTATAAAACACTTGCACTCACGTTATAAAACAATAATTTGGACAACTATGCTGAAATTCTAAAAAGTTCACACAAAGAGAGCATGCATAGTTTGTGAGTCAACGGAGCTGTGCGACTTTGATACAAGTCGCAGACGTGAGGCATGTGCGGACTGGTTATAACTTTAATCACTGTTACGTTTACATTTGCGTGGATCGCTGAGGCCCACCGGTTGAGAATCCCTGCTTTAAAGCAATCTGATCAGAAGCGTTTAGACGACCTCTAGAAGTGGCAAAACCAGCTCAAACCCTTTTGACAAGCTCAAATCATTTCAGATCCCGTTTACTCATGAATTTTGCATTGTTATCAAAATGCCAGGTGTAAATAGGAGCAAAGACTTACATTTTCCATTGAACACAGCGATTAAAGGTCTGTACGTCTGAAGCTTTTCCAAAAGCTGGTGGCCTCCTTCACGGATCTCTTTGCTGCAAAAGAATGTAATGTAGTCAGCACTACGCATCTTCTTAGGTCTTAAAATCTCATTTTACGATACTATCATATTATCACTGGTGTAGATGTGTAAAAATGCCAGCTCTCACAGATTTCTGCCGGTCAACATGGTAATTCTGTTTGACCAACTTTAGCTAACTTTGAGGTCTAAATTGAAAATTCTTTCACTCTAATGCAAAACTCCCAAAGTTGAACACTTACTTTGAAAGGTCTTTACTTCCTGGGGTGGTCCTTTCCACCATATTGGTGAAACCAATCCCGTAGTGTTCAGGTAGTGTCTGATCGTGCATGTGGTTGAGCTGTTCATTAGTCAGACCAGAGAGAAACAAGCACTTCCCTATGAGACAGTCAGTAGACAATCAAAAGACAAGCATAAACTTCTTTTATGATTAAATAAATCAACTGATAATACATACAAAAATGGTTCCCAGGATTTGGATAATGCCTTCCCTTATAGGCTGACAACAGTCCAGGGTTGATGCCAATCTATAAAATCAAATAAATAAAATACAATACAGCACAGTACAATAAATACTGCTTGCTATGTTATGTATCAACCAATCAATCAATATACATATATATTATACTTATATACTATAAATACTAACTTGCATTACTATATTATCATGATTTATGTCAACGAAATAACCATTTATACATTTACATTTAAAAGTAATTAAAATCTATAACTAAACTCACAATCAGCATGTCAAGATTATGTGTGATGACGTCTGGTAGCTTTCGAGCCATGACTTCCTCCACCGACATGCCGTTGAACCGATCTAATGTCCTCTTCGCTTTCTTGGCCGACTCTTCAGCTTCTGTCTTTTCCTTTTCTTCCCCTTTTCGAGGTCTCCCTCGTTTCTTTCCTTTAGCTGGAGTCACTGGAGGAGCTGCTAAACAGATGTTTAATAAGGTGAACTGCAAATTTAAAAGCAGTTTTTATTTTATAAATTGCATTATATCCTATCCTCTTGTTCATTTTCAATTATATCCTTGACTCTACACACTGTAGCAAAAGGATTCCTTATTTACTTAGAGTGCGACAACTTTTCTTAAGCTTTATAAGATGGACTGCAGCAGTGTTGGGTGTAATTAATAACAAAGTAACTAGTTATTGCAATTACTGTACTTTCTGCAAATAAAAAGTAAACTAATGGATTTCTTGTTATTTTTAGGTAACTTAACTACAGTAATTTATAATATACTTGCATTAAATACACTACATGACAAAAGTTGTAAGCAACAAATAATAAGTTGACTTCTAGTTGATCATTTGGAAAAGTGGCTAAAGGTAGATTTTTCAGATGAATCATCTGTTGAACTGCATCCCAATCATCAAAAATACTGCAGAAGACCTATTGGAACCAGCATGGAGCCAAGATTCTCTCAGAAATCAGTCAAGTTTGGTGAAGGAAAAATCATGGGTTGGATTATATTCAGTATGGGGGTGTGCAAGAGATCTGCAGAGTGGATGGCAACATCAACAACCTGAGGTATAAAGACAGAGAGGCAAAGAGAGACCAAATTCTTCAGCAGGATAGCGCTCCTTCTCATACTTCAGCCTCCACATCAAAGTTTCTGAAAACAAAGAAGGTCAAGGTGCTCCAGGATTGGCCAGCCCAGTCACCAGACATGAACATTATTGAGCATGTCTGGGGTAAGATGAAGGAGGCATTGAAGATTAATCAAAAGAATCTTGATGAACTCTGGGAGTCCTGCAAGAACACTTTCTTTGCCATTCCAGATGACTTTATTAATAAGTTATTTGAGTCACTGCAGAGATGTATGGATGCAGTCCTCCAAGCTCATGGGAGTCATACACAATATTAACTCATTTTCCACTGCATCATGACTTTATATTCTATACTGTACATTATTTCTGTTAAGTGACAAGACTTTTGTCTAAGCAAAGTCAAATCTTACTGTCCTAATTAAATGATTAAAAATCATGTTAATATGATCATAATGATCATATTTTATTTTGATAAAATACGTGTAATCTAGAGGCCTTTGCCTTTCACATAAGCCACTTCTGATACCAAATGATCAACTAAAAGTCAAGTTGTTATTTATTGTTCCTAAATCTTGGATAGGTGACATTACTTAACAGTTCTGGATTAATCAGTTCAGAGAAGCAGAGTAACAAACTACAAATATCTTTTGCAGAATAATTCTACTTTTCAGCTTTTATTGAACATACTTTTAAAAAAACAATGAATTGAGTCAGAAACTAATGGCAGTATATGGTATGTTTTTTTTTTTTTTTTTTTTTGCTATCCAGTACTGTGCAAAGGTTTTGGTGTTTTAGCAAAGTTTCAATGACCTTACAGATATAAGACTGGTCTCTGCATTGAGATATAAACCGATAGAAAAGAAATATGTACACATAATTGAAAAAAAACAAAACACTGTTTTCAGAATAAAATGGCTCCTGCCGTCTATATACCAGACCCAAGTACATCTTCTAATTTATCTGTTATTTTCTGCTTGTTTCCTGTCCAGGCAATCCCACACTGCCTCTATGATACTATATTAAGGTCAGGACTTTGTAGAAGCCATTTCATGACTGTTGTAGTCTATAAATATCATTAATATTTATAAATCTCATATAATTTTACAATCAATATCTAGTAATATCATTACTGTTCAGGAGAAGAGCAAGAGATTATTATACAATATTATAAATAAATATAAATAATTAAACTTATTATTTACACAGTATTGTACTTCATATTTATTAATATTTAAAAGGTAAATGTTTAATAAACAAAAGGTCCTGCTTGGGACAAATGTAAAGAATTGAAAGTTTTATTTCTATTGCCTGTGCGTTTAGATTGATAGTGATTTTAAATAGATTTGTGTAAAGTAATAAAGTAAAACTACATATTGAGTAAATTAGTTTTCAGACATAGTAACAAGTAAAGTCACTTAAATACACTTTTAATTATGTAATTAGTATTTAATTACTTTTTTGAAGTAACTTACCCAACACTGCACTGCAGATATATCTCTGTGAAATACATTGCAAAGGGAAAAAAGTCGCACCTGGTGGTTGGACAGAGAGCTGATGAAACTGTTGAGGTTGATCCTGATATGGCTCTTGATGCACAGATAAATCAGTCATGATTTTGTCCTCCATGGGTCTCTCTGTGTACTGGCTGGCATTGACCAGCTGCTGGTACTGTGGCACCTGCTCAGCCTGGTACTGCTGAGGGTTGCTTTGGTACCTGAGAAATATTAAAGAGATGAAAACACTGCACTTAAAAATGTATAAAAAAAAAAATAATCTCATTGTTTCTTGCAACAATTAGATGTTACATGCAACTTACAATGAAATATAAAATAATCTGCTAATTAAAATGTTGTATATGTAATAAGAATTTATATAATTTTACTATATACAGTACAATATTTACATTAATTACATTATACTGCTGAGGGTTGCTTTTGCTACCTGAGAAATATTAATATAAGAAAAACACTCCTTAAAAAAAAAATTGTTTCTTATCAGTAATTTCACATTTAACATACAGCTTCTTATCCAATTTTGAGTGTATTTGTCGGGCTCATATTCACAAAATGACTACTTTTTTCATACATTTATTGAGAAAGTAGCTTTTTTTGGCATCTGTGTTGATTATAAAAAGTACTCACCAGTACTGCAGATAATCCATTGGGGCCGTCAGAGAGGAATACTGCCTTTCTTCCATCTTATTTGGTGGTTTACTTTAACAGATTAATATTCATGTTTATGTTACTGATATCCCATCTGCCAAACCACACCTCCCTTTGTTTCATCTTTTCTGCTACACGAGTCTAATTTTCAGCAGACTTAGCATATCAGTTAAACGTTACAACATGACTTAGTTTTAACACTGCTTAGTTATCTAGAAATATATTTGTGTTTATTTCAACGAGTATTTATTATCTCGAGTTATAGATGAAGCTCACTCAATAAGCTAAAGCTGTGTGGACCAGTCAGTGATCGCAAACAAGCATTAAAAACACATTTCGTTATATAAAGATGTATTTTCTTTGCGCTAGGTTTATAAATCTTACCTGTCATATATATTCTTCAGACCTTTTCTTACACATATCAGTGTTTAGTGCAGGGAAACAGGAGCTAAATGATGCTACACATGATGAATGAAGCCGGTGTAGGTACAAATGTCAACAAAGGTAAAGGCTAAGTTCAAAATAAGAGTCCCCGTTTTGATAAGAACGACGCACTTACGTATTTAGTAGCAGATTTTTAGCTTTTTAATTTCATTTATTTATTATAGACAGCTGTTATAACATGAATACGTTAAAGCATTGATATGAGGTATCATTCGCGCAGATCCTTTTATGTAATAAAACGTCGTGTTATGTCAGGCTTCACGTTATTAGACTCTACCATTATTTACAAAGGGGGAAATCGTATTTTGTTAATCATAGATTTATCTTTAAAATTTGATGTTGTGCATTAAAACACCAATGTTTAAATTAAAGTGTAATAAATCGTTAGGTGAACAGATTTAATAAGTTTTGATCGATTGCTTAATAAAATTAGGGCAAATAATTAAGTCAGAACTCCCTATAATAAAAGTAATTTACAATAGACACAGAGCAAGCGTGTGCGATATGTGACAAGAACATTTACGAACATGTCGAACAAAATTACGCTGTAATGTTATTTTTATATTCAACATAACAAGGTAAGTACACGTCTCTCCAAATTGTGTCTTGCTTAATTTAGGAATTATAATACTGCATTTATGTAATATCACACGCGCTTCATTTCTTGCTACAAGACAGCTAGCAGGGATAAATGACCTTACATCAAAACTGTAGTCGTGAAATAGATTTTTATGCTTAAATGTATTTAAATAAACCCTTATAGGTCTATAAGAATACCTGCATTTAGACTATATTAACATTTTAAATAAATAAGGTCAATTTGAAGGTTAGGAAGCTTGCATTATAAATATATTGACATATAATCATAAATGGGAATTAATTGAGTGTAGTTATACATTTATAACTCTTGATTGATCAAGAACATTTGATATTTAGACAAATATATTTCTAACTACATCAATACAAGATATAATGCTCAAACTAAATTATTTCATAAAGATGTCATAGACATGTATTGTTTATGAACTAAGTGATCAATGCTGCAGTGGTTTATTAGGCACACAGTCATTTTATATGCAATATTCTATTACAAAAGTGTGAGAAAGCTAAATATATTTAGCAAAAATTATTTGACCTTGATGTAACTTTATTTATATTTTGAAAAGAAATGTGTTATACAAATACTTTTACACCTAAAATGTTTCTTTAAAAAAAATAGAAACTAAATAAATAGAAACTAATGTATCTTCTATTTAAAAATGGCCCTAAATGCATTGAGGGTTAGACTGAAAATAAATAATGACTTGTCATTTGACAGTTTTTAAATAACTTTATAAATACTCTAATAATTATTAGTTCTTTTTGTTGTTGTTATTATTATTTAAAATGAGTGATTAAATAATATAAAACTATTGTAATGGGTTAACATTCTCCCAACATTGGTTTTAAACATGACCAGAGCACTGTTAGAAGTTAAACATTTCTCTTTATTTAGGTAAAATTTCTCATCCTTAGCAGAACATCAGAGTTTTGAGGATGCCAGCAGGTGTATCTTGGCCCAGATATCTGCGAATGTTTGCAGCCAGTGTGTTGTCCATGTTTGCCGGAGCACAGGTTGTGCATCACTATTACCGTCCAGATCTAGTAAGTTTCCAATTTTAGCCTTGACTTTCTGCAATTTTATAAAATATTTTATAATATCGATTATTTTATTTAGGGATCAGAATTTGACCTCCATTTTATTTCTGTAATTTGACATATGTACTATAAAGTACAGTACAATATACCTATATCATAAAAAAAATAGTAAAAGAAGTATGCATTGCAAAAGTACATTAGGTAAGTTTCTATTTAATGTTGACTGTAACCCTTCAGTAGAATATATTGTAATAATATAATGTTTATTTATTTTCATCATAGTCCATTCCAGAGGTTCCACCAAAGCCTGGTGAACTGCGAACAGAACTTCTCGGCTTGAAAGATAGACAGACCGACTCTCAGAAACAATGACCAGTTGATTTTTTTTTTTTGTCACATCGACTGCAGATGGTGTACAGACTATGGAAGCTTGATTTTGTCATGGAATAAATAATTGTAAATGTTATATCACAAAATTATGATGCAAACTGCAAGTTCTTTAAATTATAAACTTTTGAAATGTTGTTTTTTTTCTCCACTTTGCAAGTCTGTATCTTGCAATTCAGAGAGATAAATCTACATTGCATTCTGTCTACTCAGAATTATGAGTTTGTAGGGGAGAGCGGGCCACAAAGTTACACTTTTGGTTTTTGGCCAAATAATGAACAAAGTAATGGGGTTAGACAAACCAGATTTTTTTACCTACAACACACAAGCCTCTCCTACAAATGAACAGTGATCGTATGATCGCCGGACCTATGGTTTCTGTACAGTATTGCCAAAAGTGCCAGGAGTAAAAATGTTACTATTTACCCCACCTGAGGGACAAGTTGAAACAGACAGAGGGTTAGATGTAACACGTGCTTAAAAAGGCAGATTTAACAAAATTAATTTAAATCCAGTTTACTTTGAATAGTAGCTATATTTCCTCAGTACTTGGCTCAATTTTTTTATTCTTCATAGCACAGTATGTTTATTTATTTATTTATCTCTTGGATAAACACATTTGGATTTGTTTGCATTATTATCCATTATTATACAATGCATTTATTTGCATTATTAGCAATAAAATTATTTTTTTCTATTTAAAAAAATTATATTAAAAAACATTTTAATAAAAAAAGTTCCCAACGTTACACTCAAAATGAAAAAATATTTTGTTTGTTTAGTTGGTGTCTAACAGTGTGTGGCTTAATTGTAATACCCTGTTACAACTAACCCCGCTGTGTCGTGTTTTCCTCAAAACTGGCTAGAAGCCACATTTTTCAAAATGGTTCCATCTTTTAGCCTGCAACACGGTATTCACAACAATGTAAGCTTTTACTTACATACTTTTACAGATTTTTTTAAAGAAAAAAAATATAGACTATAATAAAAACACTTTTATGCTGCTAAAATGGTTTCTCCTGTGTTTCTCTTCTAAATTTTGCCAAACTTTTTTATAAAAACCCTGTGTTAAATTTTACCCTGCGTTACTTTGTGCCCTGCGCTCCCCTATCTCATGATTCTGAGTAATTTTTTCAGATCTGTTTAAATCTCAAAATTGCTCAAAAATTTTGAGATAATGAGGTTTTTTATAGCACTTTTACAATGTAGATTGTGTCAAAGCAGCTTAACATAGAAGTTCTAGTAAATTGAAACTGTGTCAGTCCAGTTTTCAGAGTTAAAGTTCAGTGTGGTTTAATTTTCACTGCTGAAAGTCCAAACACAGAAGAGCAAATCCATCGATGTGCAGCTCCACAAGTCCCAAACCAATCAAACCAGTGGCGATATATGTATTCACGAGCTTGCGTTCTGAATTTAACGAGATTAGAAAGGGCGTACAAAAACAATAAATATCATAACACACCTTTCTGTTCACTGTTTACACTATATGTGTGTTGTATGTTTGAGGATGAAACTTTTTTAGACTAAATGTTAAAGGAGGTATCTCCTCAATCAATCAATAATGAGTTACTTTTACCTTTTTCATTTTTTAAAAGATCTGGTAAGAAATGGGCTTTCTTAAGTTATACTTCTGTATAGTGTGAACAAATGTTTTTTAAGGCCTGAGTAAAGTTTGTTTATTCCATGAATAAAGTTGTTTATATGTTTATTGTTGTGTCTGAATGTTATATAAGACCTCATAACTCAGCACTCCATAACAGTTCTTAATATTAATTTTTTTTTTTTAGTTTTCATGCTATTTTAGCCTAATTCAGTTTAGCTTAATTCCATTATTCAGAAGTAAAACTGTCTAAAAACATTGTTTTATTTAAAAATGAACTGTTCTTTAAGTTAGAGGAATAGTTTCTGTTGAAAACAAAAGAAAATTTAGGAATAATGTTGTAAACTTGTAGATGCTGAGGTCCAAAATAGAAAAAAATACCATGTACGTTATTAAATACAGGCTTTCAAATATCCCAATATCTTCCTTTGTATTCAACAGTAAAAATATTAAATTTTTGACGAACTTTTATTCGGACTTTTATTCTGAAAGCAGCCTGTCAGTGTGCAAACGGAAGTGAGCGTGTGTTTGAGTCTGTTCTACATCATGTCCAGCTGATCGCGCTCGTGTGTCTGACAGAAGCTGCTCTGCCGCGGGGAAACATGCCCACTTTGTCCTTGCCGCTTTTTAACCAGCTCCGCAATAAGGAGGGTTTTAGGAGACTCGTGGCGCATTATAAGTCTCTGCACACCGACAGCGGGTCATGGTTGTTCAGCGGCAGCACCCCGAGTTTCACCCGTTCTCGGGGAGCCAGATTTGGGCTCTTGTCCAGAAGGAAGGGTCCGGTGGCTCCGCTGACAGCCGGGAACATGTGCACCTGCTCCGGCGACGACAAAACCAGCTGGCTCTGGTCTGTTTACAATGAAACCAAGCAGAAAACGCAAGGTTAGTTTGTAAACAAGTTTCAGAGCTGTCTGTTCTATCCAGGTGATGTTGTTCTAAAAGTCTTTCTGGATTTTGTATGTTCTTACAGTTCATAAATGAAATATTATTATCTGTTTGTGTAAATGTGTGTTTTTCTGTTATTTTCTATTTCTGTTTCTCATGCTATACTATATTGTTTAGGTTATTATAAATATAAATTGTAAGTTATTATTGAAGTAGTATGAATGGAGCTGAACCTTTTAACTAAATTACGATTAATAAACGATTATTTTATTTATTTATGTTTCTTGCCCTCATAGTTCACGGACAAGTTGTGTACAGTACATGTGCGCACATATTACAAGTTTTGTTTTTTGTCTGAAGGGTCCATTACTTGGTTTTAAAATAATTTAAGGAAACACACTATCTCCTATCTATAATTATTTATTGAACATCAACACTGAACAACTTCCCAGGGATGGGTTGCTGCTGGAAGGTCATCCACTGCGTAAAACATGTGCTGGATAAGTTGGCAGTTCATTCCGCTGTGGCGACCCCAGATTAAGAAAGGGACTAAGCCGAAAAGAAAATGAATGAATGAATGAACACTGAACAACTGAAATTAAAACACATATTACCTAAAACAAATTTTTCTTATAAAAAAGTGAACTTGCACTTTTGGAAATAAATTATTGTCTATATTTTTCATATTAAATTTAGAAAATAAGCAGTATCTCTTCTAAATAAAATAACTTGTATATCCTGGAAATAATATTTTGAACAGTGCATTTCTTGCATCTTCTTTAAACAAATATTTTAATGTAAGTAATAATTTTATTGTAATGGAAAACATGCAGCTTCGAATCATCGTCAATGTAGTGCAAAGTAAAAGGCTCAAGAATGGGTCCATCATCCTCCTTGACCAGAGATCAGATGTGGCTGCAAAGTGGCCGCAGAAGTATAAGCCAACCTCAGCCTAACAGAGCAGAAATTAAAGTCAATTAATTAATTGAAAAAATCAACCTGAAAAAATTAGATCGATTATAGGTTCTGAATGTCAATTTCGATTATTTTTCGATTAATTGCCCAGCCCTAGGTGTGAATATGTAAAGTGGCATGTATACATCCATACATGTAGTGTTTTATTGGGGTAAAGTTGGTTTTATATTCACACTTTCTCCTCAGTAATTTCAGAAAAGTATTCTTTGCTAATACTGAATATGGAAATCATATTAGCAGCCAATGAATATCAAAGAACAACATTGTTCACAGTCAGTTAAATAGTGTGAGGGTTCTATTTTACCAATCTAGATGCATAGTCTAAAGCGCAGGGTGCAAAAGCATTAAGGGCATGTCCGAATCCACTTTTGCTATTTTAAGGATGGAAAAATACGGTTTGCACCGCGGCTCATGGTCTAAAAGGGTTGTGCTTATTCTCTTAATGAGTTATGGGTGTGTTTTGAGCATAACATGCATTAAACCATACAGAGTCTCATCTTCCATTCACTTTAAGAATCAGTTGCGTCACGCCATGGCGCATTTGCTATTTACATGGTGGACCTTGTAAGTGTAAAAACTGAACGCTTCACTGATGAGAAAACAGTTCAACAGACCATCTGCAGTGCGATGGTAAAGAACGAGCCTACAGCAATCGACCTCTTTACTTCTTTCCTTACTTTTTTTCTGTCTTTTCGTGGATAAGGAAATGGTGTTGTACGCACTTCACTGAAGACATCCATTAGCCCAGGGGTTTTCAAACTGTGGGGCGCGCCCCACCGGGGGGCGCCAACACCTATTAATGGGGGTGTAAGAATTTGAGGCGTGCACGCGAGTAAATTATGACGACGATTTTTATGCGTTTACTAGAGTGAATTGGATTAAAGTTAGTTTCACATCTAACTATCAGGCACCTGTAGAGTTTATGAGTTCCAGTAAAATATATGCAAATAAAATGGAGCGGGTGCTTTTTAACGGTGAATGAAAGTCAAACCGGTGAGTGTCTGACAAAACAGTGCCCTTCTGAATCAGATCAGCAGGATGCCCTTCTGGATCTTTCACTTACTTTGGCGACATGAAGACATACAGACTACCTTTACATGGACATTAGTAATAGTTATTTGCCTTAATGTGAATAAGACAGGCAACGCAGTGGCGCAGTAGGTAGTGCTGTTGCCTCACAGCAAGAACGTCGCTGGGTCGCAGGTTCGAACCTCGGCTGGGCTGGGTCAGTTGGCGTTTCTGTGTGGAGTTTGCATGTTCTCCCTGCGTTCGCGTGGGTTTCCTCCGGGTGCTCCGGTTTCCCCCACAGTCCAAAGACATGCAGTACAGGTGAATTGGGTAAGCTAAATTGTCCATAGTGTATGAATGTGAATGTGTGTGTGGAAGTTCCCAGAGATGGGTTGCGGCTGGAAGGGCATCCGCTGCGTAAAATCGTGCTGGATAAGTTGGCGGTTCATTCCGCTGTGGCGACCCCGCAAGGGACAAAGCCGACAAGAAAATGAATGAATGAATGAATGAATAAGACAATAATATGATTAAGGTGTTACGTGAAGTGCTTTTTGAATGTTGCATCACCAGGCTATCCACGTTTCCTGCAGAGTCTCATGTCATTTTGGGTGTTTCATCTTTAATTTTTCGACTTTAACTGCAGTTCGGCACTTTCACTCATGAATATTTCAATTATGCCCCCATGACAAATGGGTTATTAGACGCGAATATTTAGTAAGGACTGGTGGAAGATGTTTTAATGGGATTTGATAGCGCACACCAAATATAAGGAAAAAAACTTCCGCATTTCGTGGTCAGTGTTGCCAGATGTAGCTGACTGATTCCAGCCCAAAAGCTATCCAAAACCCGCCGAAATGCAAATTCAAAACCGCCCAATATGGCAACATTGTTCGTGTTCTGTGTGTGTGTGTGCGGTCCTTTACTGACAGCCTTGTGTGTGCATCTTGTCGAATGCAGCGAGTGAAATTGGACAAACTTGGGGGGGCGTGTGTCCTAAAAGTTTGAAAACCCCTGCATTAGCCTACATATTTAATATTGTTGTGAAGCGCAAAGATTAGTTTCAAAACTATTTCTAAATTCAGTTCTGCAGAAAAACTGAGTTATATCCAAACACAGGTCCTATGCCCCATATGGTCCAAAACCTGACAGGTGGACAAATCTAAGCCTGTTTTTATTAAAACAAATATAAATATGCATATAATAAATACTAATAATAACATTATACAACTGAAAAAAGCCCCCAGAAAAGAAGAAGGCATGGAGGCAGTGGTTTTTATATTTATGTAGAAAATAAAATTTTTTGTAACATTTTAATCCTTTAATTCTTTTTCATTTGTAAAGATATTTGTGTATTGCTGTACATCCTGTGTGTATTAAGTAATGTTTAAGCGTTTAAGGTGCACAACTAACGCACTCTATGCTGGACTTTAGACCTGATTTCAGTTGGGCGATTGCACATTCTATTTTAGTTCCTCAAAATAGCAACGCGCCAACAATGCACCTTAACACACCTCTTTTCTAGACCGACACACCCATGAGCCTTATTGCGCCTGGTGTATGATAGGACCCTTAATGTTGTTTTGAAGTCATACTTGCATGTGATTTAAGACCAAATATTCAAAGTGGCGATGTAAACAATATAGGGTCTGTGTCACAAGTTGTCACTTTTAAAAAATGAACGAATGTGCGATAGCCATGGGACGATAACCGTTCTCAAGGTATACCGCGGTTTGGAAAAGTCAAGGTTTTAAAACCGTCAACATTTTCTGCAATACCGTTAAGGTATGTGTTCATTTTTTTTATTTACGTTTTTTTTTTTTTTTTTTTTTTTTTTTAGGACAACAGTGTCTTTAGCAGAAAATATCTCCAAAGATGCCGTTTTAAATTGTAAAAAAAAAATCAGTTTTTTTTTAAACAAATGAAGACAGCAGAAGTCAATAATTCATTTAGCCTGACATGTTTACTCTTCCAAAATATTTTAAATGTTTCTCAAAATAAAATAAATTGTGTTCAAAAGGGAAAAACAGTTGTTTTTTAAACCAGACATTTAAAAAGAACTTATTTTAGAGCAGTAATCACAATACCGTGAAACTGTGATATTTTTATCCAAGGTTATCATACCGTCAGAATCTTATACTGGCCCATGCCTAATGCCTAATGTGCGAATTTAAAACCAACTTTACCTCAGTAATACTTTTTATTAAGTTAAAATTATTTCAGTTAGTTACCATTGTAACATTTTAATTCACTTTTTTAAAATAGCGTTTACATTTTATATTATTTACGCGTTATTAAAATTACATTGAAACAAAGTATCTGTATTGCTTTTAAGTTGGCCTGTCACAATAATCAATATATCAACCTATTGTGCTGTACTTGGAGATGATTTTTGCCATTGCAAAATATGTTTACAAATTCACAAAAAAGTCATTTTACAATGACATTAATGCTCTACCTCAGTGGTGTCAAAGTTTATAATTGGACATTTACCTAATAGGACATTTAATAGTATATATAATAGGACATTTACCTTTTTAACATCAAACTATAGAATCTAAATAACCTTAAGAATACTAAGTATTTTAAAGTGTTTATGGCTAATTGCATTATTATGTTGTTATAATCATTATATAATCAGTGGCATAAAATGATTTCAAAATAACAATAATGTCACTTATCGCAAAAATATCTGTGACAATATATTGCACAACAAGTAATCCTTATCGTGACAGACCTACTTTTAAGTTTACATAACAAGAATAACACCAACAAGAAAAGAAAATACAAATATACATAAAATATGAATCATTCAGTTAAACAAATAAAAGGTTTCCAGCAAATACCTGACGCTCCCAGCAATATTTGTGTTATATTTAAAAAAAATTTTTATATATCTTATAATATCCCATCAAAACAAACCTGTATTGTTTTGTTTTCATCTTAGAAAGTCATAAAGGGACTCGAAGCATCAACGAAGCACTTGCTATAAGATGCTTAGCTTGTAAAATTCACTCAAAAAAACACATATCACCAAAATATATTCTCTTCTTCCCGTTTTAAGATTAAAAGTTAAGAGTAAACATTTTTGGTTAAAAAATGTTAATATTCATTATTTTACCTAAATATCTCCGCACATTCTCATATACAATGAAAGAAAGTAAGTGTAAGTGAATTGCATTAACAGCGCAATTAAACTGATCTAATAAATCTGAAGTTACTGTAGGTAAAGTTTTAGTTTTGTCTTTCTTTCGTAATCAATGCAATACTACAGGTTAATCATTAATCATTTTAGTTTCTATTTTTATTTTAATATTCTTCATTGTAACGTAAGCAAACATCATTAAAATGTCAATTATTAATTAACACACATTCACACAAGTGTGTTGTGGTTTTTTTCTCCACAGATTTAATTCCTGTAATATCAAACAACTTTGTGAACCCAGACACCATCTTCGCTAACAATCAGATGAGTCTACAGGACATTGAGATCTATGGCTTTGACTACGACTACACGCTTGCTTTCTACTCCAGTCACCTTCACACACTCATATTCAACATCGCTCGAGACATTCTCATCGAAGAGCACAGGGTGAGTGTCCCCGTATACTGAATATTTCTAAAATGACAACGCTCTGAATAGTTTTAGCATGGTAATAATGAATATAATGGTATACTGTATATGACTGTGCTGCTGCTAAAGTTCAAGTATGGTTTGAAAACCTTTATAATAATAGTTATTTATAACTATATCAGTCAGTTCAGTTTCAGTTTCCTTTATTTTGTCATTCAAAACATCAAAGTAGAGCATTTGTGCGTTCGGCTGAATCATGTAAGTTGGCTTTATGTCAAGATTAATTTAAACAGCTCACTATGAGCATTCTTGGAATTCACTTAAACTTTTCCTAACTTCATTTTAAATTATGATTTAAATTAAATTATTTATTTTATTTTCAAGTGGTATTTGTAATGAATCGTATGCAAGTAGAGTACAGCTGTTCTAAAAACTAGGCTCAGAATCAATTCAAGAGAGAATGGTGATGGATTTGGAAAGTCTTAGAATCAATAGACCCTTTCACATGACGTTACGCCATGTCCGGTTTCACTCCATGCAGTGTATCGTTACTTCCGTCTACACAGAACTCCCCATTAAGAACTCACCCAGTCAGCTGTATATTTACTACAGATACGGTTAGACTGTGACTACAGCTGTTTTCGGTTGTGTGCATTCAAGGTGAGACGTCTGACATCTAAAAAAAATTACAGGTCAGCCAGATTTACATTTGAACCGAGAAAATGGGACTTTAAATGGAGCGTATTGCTTTGTGTTGCTGTCTTTAATGCAGATGAAGTTGGTATGTACTTGTCAGCATTTGTCAAATAAAGATTTCAGATGTTTACATGGGTGCTGAACGTTGTTTTATGTCAAAATTTATTTTTATTATTTTTTTGTGTCCTAAAGAATAAGTAATACATAAAACTGTGGGTGTTTTACTGCGGTTGTTTACAGTGGACAGCTGATTCACAAACACATTCATATTATTCACATTCTACAGCTCAGTTCTCTGCCATTTATTTCTATGTAGGTCATTTATTAACAAAACATTTATGTCTATTTAATATTCATATTAAATGAAATAGAATAACAATGTTGTTTGTGACTCTTACTAATCAAACAAAATCATTGTAAAAATTTACAGTTGCAAAAATAACAAGAAGACCGCATTTTAATTCAGCATTATTAGATTATGAAATTATTTGTAACATTATTAATTAAAAGGTAGTACTGTACTGATATCAAATTAAAACCACTCAGTCGGTGGCGGCATTCAAATTGAGAAACTGAACAAAACATTAATAGATCAGTAAATATTAAATGATGAAACTGATTGCATTTATAGACGACATACTCGGGTGTATGTGAAGATTTAATAAAGACTCATGCTGGAACATTTACATATAACAGATAATATAAATTTGTATTCATAGCAGCATCAAAGTAAAAATAAATCCATTATTGAATAAATAAAATAAAACTTAAATAAACCTACTTAATAAGTCAAAAGGTTGCAAACACATACTTTCCTTGATAGCTTATTTCTTTTCTAAATAATATAAACAATCATTTTGAATCTCAGAAAGCAGTTCAATATTGAAAGAGAAACATTTGGACACATGCCCAATACTTTAATAGTCTTAAATCACAATGTGTAATGTTATTATTTTCAGTTATAAATGTTCCAGAGCAGTATCCCATTCATTCAAAGTTAAACTGGAACTAAAAATACACTGCGTTGCTGATGGGGGTAAGTGAAATGATGTCATTGTGAAAAGTGTCTATTTCTCTGGTGATTCATCACCACAGCTCTAGTATCTGTGTTTATCATAGACTGTAAAAGATATGGACGCAGTATCCGTGACATCACCCATAGGTTTCTGAAGAGAGCAAAGGAAGTAACAAGTAGGCGTGGCCAACCGTTGCCATTTTGTTTGCGTGTCATCGCACCCATCGAGGGCAAAGAGGCGGAGCGTGAGCGGAGCTACAGATGCCTGCTAGCATTTTGCTTAGACAAGCTTTTTTTTGGGGAGAAAAGTTTAATACTTCATTACCTGTGACTTGTTTGTGTTTTGACCACATGTGCTTGCTTGTACATTATATCAATAAAGTGTTTAGTCTTTTAAAATCCCTGTTTTAGTCTTTTAAAATTACTGTTGTAATACATTGAGCCACTAAGCAGGAGGAAAATACGAATTACTCCCAAATTCTTCAAGTCTGTCATACAACTGTATGACAGCGTTTCAGATGACAGCTAATCAATCTGTCAGATTCTGGAGTGCTTTACAGGTCTAAATGATAATTTATCTTAAATTAAACATACATTTATAGAGATGATATAAGTATATAATTTCACTCACCTGGGAAATGGAGGCAACTTGAATGGTTTGTGAGCACAATTAAGTGCACACAACATGCCATATATTCTGATAATTGCAGGAAATAATTCCAAAAGGCAATTGACTGTGTAAAGCCACATAAAACTACACAAAAATACGATGTATATGCCGAGTTCAGCGGCTACTCAGCCGGAATCAGCTGAGGTGACGAGACAGCGAGCAGCGAGACTTAGCTGTCACTCAAGTGGCCACGCCCTTAATTATGCAGACTTAATAAAACCTAATAAAAACGAAACGGATGAGTTGTAAAAAAAATGACCAAAACCATCTTTTGGACCAGGCTGTAAATGTGTTTTTATCAGCTGTAAAAATGGCCAATTTACCATGCAGACAGAAATCATCTGGATTTCCTGGAGCCAGCCCCTAAAGGCGAGTCGATGAATTGCAGTTTTAGTTACTTCTATATTGGCTTCCAGAGGGAGAGCGGGAGGTTGCCTCTTGGCTCGTATACATGTTTTTTAAAGTGATATCATTGGCATCTACTGGCCTGGCATGTGTACTACAGTGTTTTAGTTGTTTATGCTGAACTGTTAATGGTGATTATTGTGACGAGTGTAAAAGCATATTTTTATCATAGACAAGTGTAGCTGGGGGAGGTGTAGAGGCTTTTGGAGAACAAACTAGACCTAGGCTAGAATACCTAAATGTTGAGCAGCCAGTTAATGCCTTAAAAACTGTATCTTGTTTTTTCTGCCCACCTAACAGTATCCAGAGGGACTGAGGGAATATGATTACATCCCTAATTTTGTAATTCGTGGTTTGCACTATGATGTTCAAAAGGTACGTGTCCAGTCCTGATCTGATAACTGTTTATGCTATTTTCATGAGTTTTGTCTAACATTTTAATCTCATTTGATTTCCAGGCATTACTGATGAAGATTGATGCCTTTCATTATATTCAGCTGGCTACAGTGTACAGGTAGAGTTCAACAAATACAGTCTCTGGCCACTTTATTACGCATGTTTTGCTAGTACACTATGGATCCCCTCAGAACTGCTGTTAATCCTTCATGGCATAGATTCCGTAAGTGCTGAAAACATCACATAGTTGCTGCAGATTTGTCAGCAGTAAATCCATGATATAAATCTCCTGTTCCAGCACATTTCAGTTCATTCTGTTGGATTGAGATCTGCTGACTGTGAGGATCTACTCATTGTCATGTTTAAGAAACCAGCTTTTTTTCGGCTGAAAGTTGCTATCACAAGATGGTACAATGTGGTCATAAAGGAATGGACATGTTTCAGAGTGACCTAAATTACTTTTTTCCCCCCAGTGTGATGGAGTTGGATATAAACATAGGTCAGAGCCAGCTCCAAATGGATAGAACTTAAGCTCCAAATGGGCTGTACAAACTTCCCAGGGATGTTGATTTATTTATTTAATGTCTTGTACATGTAACAATTACCTATATCCAACCTATTGTATTGACCTTATTCTCCAATGTGGAAGTGCGCTTGTTTTTGCGATTGTTTTAGAACTTCCGATTCAGTTGCCTATGGGAGAAATGACTAGGAATAATAAACGGCAAAAAACGATCAAGCTACTTGCTCTACAAACAGATAAAGCAGAATAATATAATAAGAAAATATCAGTTTGCAACATCAAGTAGCGTAATGCGCTGTTTTTAACGTCTAAAAATGAATGAATGGAAGTGAATGAGACTGGAGTCTCAAGCCAAAAAATTCACATGGATGCACCCACTCATACGCCAAGAATAAGGTCAATACAGAGCTCCTGAAAACCACAAAAAATTCCTTGTGTGTTTGTGCACACTTAAAGCTCATTCTGCTTTTTTTAATGTCTAACACCTACACCAACCTAAAACCTACCTCTTACAGTAATGAGAAGTCAGTAATAATTACTGTCAAAAATGACACTATATATTACTGTATGCTTAGTAGCCACAGCTGTAAACCCTTCTATTTGTAACCCAACCACTTGGAGGTATCCGGGCTGCAGTGATATATACTTGGTTTGATGCTCAGTTTGAACTTCAGCAGATTCTCTTGACCACCTCTACACATCTAAACACATTAAATGTCATGTGATAAGTCATTGTGATTGTGCACCTAATAAAGTGGCCAGTGGGTGTGCAGTATTCTCTAACATTTTTGCAATTTGTATTTATGTATAAATTGACCCATGATTATTTTGCTAGGGGTCTTAATCCTGTACCAGAAAAGGAGGTGATTGCGATGTACGAGGGCTCCCATGTTCCCCTCGAGATCATGAGTGACTTCTACGGCAAGGTCTGTATACTTTGATTTCATTGGATTTGTCTGATAGCCTAAAGGTCCCAGTATACTTAAACTGCTCGCATACTAGTGTTGTACTATATTGGAAAAACTAACGTTGCCACACACACACACACATACAAATATATATATATATATTGCTATAACTTTCAATCTATAAAGCTAAAATTTAGCAGTAACTCCACAAATCATGTGCTCAACTTAACTATAATTAAGAATCGACATTGTACATCCTGTGATGATGTAATGTGACTATTTCAAATGCACACTTGTGATGACGATGCTGAAACAATAGATATTGTGGAGCCCTAATGCATTCACATATGTGTTCCCTCTGTAGACGTGTGGAGGGACAATGTCAGCCTACAGGACTGCATTTGTACAGACATATTACATTTCTTTACAATGTGGCATTGCCATCTACTGGCTGGTGATAATAACAACATTTGTTGTTATTATCAAATGTGAGGTGTGCAAACAGGAATAGTTTTAATTTAAATATTGGTCATATGTACAAAAAAGTTTTGTCAATCAAATGTATTCCTAGACAGATGAAGCTGAGGTGTCATTTACACTAGTTTTTTAGTTTTCAAATGTGTAGGTTTTGTTGCGTTACACACCTACTGTCCACGCTACTGAATGCTAAAGACCCATTTTTAGTTTGTAAATGCTGTTGTTCCATTTCAGTATAGACAGACTGAGGCTACGTCTACACTAATTTTGTCTTTCAGTAGTGACATTTACATTACCCTGAGCTAAACTAAACTGTACTTCATCTGTGAAAACTGGATTGAAGCAGTTTCAATTTACTAAAACTTCATCTATGTTAAGCTGCTTTGACACAATATACATCGTAAAAGCGCTATAGAAATAAAGATGAATTGAATTAATCGTAAATTGGTCACATGACTAAAATGCGTCATCATTTTCAAAAGTTTCTATTTTTACAGTCCATCCTGTAAGTCGAAAATGGCACTTTCGAATGTATCTACTTTGGAAAGCATTTTAAACGAGTGTGGACGGAAGGCTAAAATGAAGAGGGGAAAAAACGTTTTTAAAGGAAAATGTATTAGTGTGGACGTGGCCTGAAATGCAGACTTTTAAAAATGAGCAGTAGTCTAACTGGTCTTCTGAAATATTGTGTATCATTTCCTGATTTGTCAAGCCCCTCTCATATGTCTGTTACACAATATAGAGATTGTTTTTCTAAAACGCAGTAAAAAGACAAGTCTGGATGAGGATTTTAACCCTGGATTTTAACCCTTGTGCACTGTTCACATTTACTACCCTTTTGTTATGTTATATGAAAACATCCACTGAATTAAACTGCTGTAAAAATGCATCAGAGATATATTTTTTTCTAATTTTTCTGCATAAATCTGTTAATCAACCTCAGTCCTGATCAAAACTACTAAATTGTTTTAAAAAATTATAGGATTTTAACTCAATTGCCAAAGTTTACAACTGATGTCACTGATTTGGTGAATAAAAACACAAAATGATGTATTTAAAAAAAAAAAAGTAATTGTTGACTGGATTTTTTGCATTGTTTTTGCATTGTTAGATTTAAAAAAAAATTCTCCCTAATTTACTGCTGGTGGCTGTTTTTTCCCCATTGACTTCAATTATAGCCCCATTTGATGGTGCATAAATACAGTCTTTGTTTTTATTTACTCCATGTAGTTCTTTTATACTCCATATAAAATCCAGAATCTAAACGGGTTAATGGTGCCTACTGATGATCAACAGTAAAATTGACAAATCTGACCTCTTTCCAACAGGGAAAACCGCCAACAATCAAAAATGCATGATTATAATGTGTCATGGTTTTGTAATAAAAAAAATGTGGTTATAATGGACGTCAATGGGGCAAAAACAGCCACCAACAGAAAATTAGGGAGAAAAAATGAAAATCAATCAAAAACAATGCATCAAGGGCAAAGTTGTTTCACATGTCCAAGACTTTGATAAAAGGTAAAAAAAAAATCCAGTCCACAATTACTTTTTATATTGAAAATACATCATTTTGTGTGTTGTGAGTTTTTTCACCAAATCAGTGACCTCATTGATGAATTTGGCAATTAAATTTAAAACCTATAATTTAGTAGTTTGATCAGGAGATTTCTGCTAAACAAAATGTGAAAACAATATTTCTCTGATGCATTTTTACAGCAGTTTAATCCAGTGTAGGTTTTTATGCCTAACATAACAAAAGGTTAGTAAATTTGCCCAGAGGGTATTGTTGAGATTTTTTTTTTAATTCAAAGAATTTTCTCAAAATGTGTGTCAAAATAAGATTTGTCACCAAAAATAATTCTGCTAGCTGAAACACAGAAAACATTATGGCCAAATTAAGACCCAAAATCACCCCAGAGTGGATAAAAACATCCCCAACAAATACACTAGTAACAAAAATACACTAGTGTAAACACAGCCTGAGGAAGGTGGAGCGTTTCAGAGGACAATGAACTAGAATAAAATATTGAGCAATCCTAAATGAATTATAAAAAATATATTTTAAAGTTATATATATTTTTTTATTATTAGAAAAACAAACTGTTGTTACATTTCAACATCAGGTCATGTTTAGAGTTCATGTTAACACTGTCTTTAGAGTTATGTGATTATTATTTTATTTTAGTTTTTGAGATGAAAGTGCACAGTAATTATTTACATTTAATGTAGTCATGATTAAATCAGGATGTTGCTAAAAGTTATACCGCTTTAAAGGTATTTTAACCATTTGTTACCCTAAATGAAAGGGCCTTAAAGGTGCAGTAACATTAGCCATTCATTTACGAAGATGTCTACTGAAATTCTAGAATTTCACCTGTGAAAATTCACCAAACAATAATTAAGGTGATCATGTCTTCAACTCTTTCTCTCTCACTCTACAGAGCTCTCACGGTCACACTATGAAGCAGTTCATGGATATCTTCTCCTTGCCGGAAATGACGCTGCTGTCATGTGTTAATGACTACTTCATGAAGCACAACATCGACTACGAGCCCGTTCATCTTTATAAAGACGTCAAGGTACAGTTCTTCCTCAAAACCTTTCAGAGTATGATTCAAAAATTAAGGTTTCGGGTGAAGTGCAAATGTCAGAAGGCACAGCACACATTTTGGATAAATATGGCTCCTGAAATTGCTATTTCAGTTCAGCATGGAAAGGAACAGTCTAATTTTAGAGGATGCACTGCGTGCCTGGAGAGGAGCAGGGTTACAGATAGACAGATGTCTTTTAGTGGCTCTACAGATGAGTGTGATCAATGAAAGACACACTCACGTCATTGCTTTTGCACTCAGTCCTACCCGTCATTATGAATTAACAAGACTCAAAGGATATAAGAGTCTGACAGCAGGTGTCTGGCTGTGCGTCAGGGCTTTGTGTGTTGTTTCAGTGCAGAACATTGATGTTATGTGGGCTTTGATGTTTTTGTTTGTATGTGTCTGGTCTGTTTCTTCATTTCCAGGAGGTCATAGGAAACGTACATGTCAGAGGGATTATGTATCGAGCAGTCGAGGCTGATATCGGTAATTTTCTATTTTCCAGGGATAAAAACTGGAACTGCATGCACTGTGCTTAAAAATATTAGTTTTGTGTTTTATCAAATGAAATATTTATGTAAACTACGAAATACTACTACTACAAATAATAATGCATTATTTTAATAATGATACAATACAAGAAAATGTATTGATATGCAATAGCAAATGGTACTTATTATAGTTATTAATGCTATTATAAATATGATTTAATAATAGACATGTACTGTAATATTTAGTATATTATAAAATAACATTGTTCTGCAATTAAAATATATGATGAGTAATATTTAAGGTATTTTAATATTAAGTTATTTTATTATTGATGTTATAAATGCAATTGATGGCTGATATATAAACTGCAATATAAAATTAAATGGTAATATAATAACACAGATTGGCACCAATATTAGTAAAATCTATATATCTATAAAATACATAAAATAATCGATGTTATTATATTATACTAATATATTAATTACATTAATAAAATGTGTATTGTAATGTATAATACGAATTATAATATGATTTTTTAAATTATTATTCTAATAAATATCAAGAATAACATGGTAATATACACATTTGATATTGACCGTCATTACTGATCTGCAGTAATAAAATACTATTTTTACTACATAATTTTCATATTTAATCTATGATTATCCTTGCCATTATTTTTATTATCATGAAATAATAATGTCATTAATATTATTATATGTATTGTTCTTTAAAAAGTAACACATAGGCCTGCAATAATTTAATAGTTTGATAAAACTGTTTATATACAATTGTAATTATTTTAGTATATTTCATATAATAAACATTTAATACACGTTCATATAATAACATAATAATAACATTTATATTTGACCTTTATTACTTTTATTATTATTATTTAATATAACATATCTATATGTATCGACCTTCCCTTCTGTTTTACTCATCAATGCAAATGACACAATTTAGATGATCTTGCCATGTTCTTTATATATAAATTGTTTTGCCCTGTAGAGAAGTACATCCGTTACGGTGAACAAACACATGCTGTCTTACGGAAGCTGTCGCAAAATGGAAAGAAGATGTTTCTGATCACCAACAGCCCTTTTGATTTTGTGTGAGTGATACTGAAATACTAAACTGAAAAGAAGCCTGAATACAAAGACTGTGTACAAAAGCCATTGTGACTAACTGCTTGTAACAAAATACTGTTTACGAATAAAATCTGTTTTCATTTCCTCGTTATAGAGACCGAGGCATGAACTATATTGTTGGGAAAGACTGGCGGGACCTGTTCGACGTTGTCATAATGCAGGCCGACAAGCCAAGCTTTTTCAATGACAGGAGGAAGTGAGTTTCAAAAGCTCCGGCCAAGTCTGGCAACACCGAATCACTGCTAAATCAATGTCATTCCCACATAATCACAGCCTCGCTTACAGATTCCTTTATTTAGATCATGACAAATGACTTCTGGGAAGGTATTTAGAGATGCCAACTTTTCTTGAATCCAAAAAATAGTCTCTGTGTGTTTTTTTGTCTGGTTTCTAAAGGCCATTCAGACGAGTTACAGATAAAGGCGTGCTGTTATGGGACAGAATTCATCACCTTGAGAAAGGGCAGATCTATAAACAGGTAATCCTTCATGCCTCAATGTTCAGCCGCGAGCTGTTTCTGTTCAACAAAGATGCTGAAATCTCTTTTTTTTATGTCTCCAGGGAAACCTGTATGAGTTTTTGCGGCTTACAGGCTGGAGGGGCTCAAAGGTTTTGTACTTTGGAGATCACATTTACAGTGACCTTGCTGTAAGATTCATATTCTGTGTTTTTTCTACAAATGCCTATTACCTTATTATGTTTTAAAAGCTATTCTGCCTATTGCATACATAAACAGCTGCCGTCTAAAGCACTACGACGTATACTTTGGTGTTTATGTGTATTTTAGGTTATTCGTACAGTGTGCTGGTGCAAATTTTATCATCAGCACAATATTCACATATTATATGCACACAGACCAGTTTTTCTAATGTAGAAAAGGATCATAAAAATTCATTTGTCCACTAGGTAGCAACAGTGAACCAAGTCATCGTTTCACAGTCGAAATAAGTGTAATTTAATTCATCTTTATTTTTATAGCGCTTTTACAATGTAGATTGTGTCAAAGCAGATTAACATAGAAGTTCTAGTAAATTGAAATGGTGTCAGACCAGTTTTCAGAGTTAAAGTTGAATTTAGTTCAGTTCAGTGTGGATTAGTTTTCACTTCTGAAAGTCTAAACACTGAAGAGCAAATCCATCGATGCGCAGCTCCACAAGTCCCAAACCAAGCAAGCCAGTGGCGAGGAACAAAACTTCACCAAATAACGAAAGTGAAGGAAAAAACCTCGAGAGAGACCAGGCTCAGTTGGGCACGACCATTTCTTGGGCACGCACGCCAAACTTCTTGTGCAGAGCTGCAGTCTAGGCTCCGTGGGCTGGCAAATAATACTGACTTTGTTGTCAAATAAACTAACAACAAATAGCCTGTAATATTATAAAAGCCATCGTTTCACATTCAGAAAATAAACTGACTACAGATAGCCTAGTGGACAGTGTGTTGAAATATAGTGCTTTCCCTTGCTCGCAGAACTTTACTGACCCTTGTTTTTGGACCACTTAGTTTGACCACAAGGTGGCAACACTGAACTGGTATTAGTATTTATTGACGGTACACCTTTCTCAATAATGAAAATATAATAATGCAGAGGAAAAGTATTGTTGGAGTCGTTTGCAGTATGATTGTTTTTATTCTGGCTGATAAATGATAAAGAAAAGCCAATCATAAACTACCTACAGTAAGTTCAATATTTTACAAAGCTTGAGCATTCAAAACTTATAATAAGGACATTATTGTGCCATTTTGGTGTCTACATCAAATTAAATTTACAAATATGATTTTATAAACACATTAAATAAAGTTAAAGGAATAGTTCTCCCAACAATGAAAATTGTCATAATTTACACACTCTATTTTTCGTTGAACCCAAAAGGAGATATTTTGAGTAATGTTGTAAAGCAGCAGATTGACTTTCAAATGGATGTCAATGGCTGATGGTTTCTAACATTCTTCAGAATATCTTGTTTAATGTTCAACAGAAGAAACAAATATTTATTTTTGCTTCGCTTTAATTTTCACTTCAAATGTCTGACACATTAAAATGCACCAATCCATTACACTGAATGACATCACTGTATATATAACAGTTTTACCATTTTACAGAAGGCAGGTTACTTTTTGAATCAGCTCTAAAAATACTCCCTATGTAGGCAGCTTGCTTGGTTTTATAAGTGAGTTTTTAAAAGCGTGCATTTGTGTTTGCAGCATTGTGTTTGTTCTTGATTTCGTGGTTTCTATGCTCTGATGTGTCTGTATAGGATCTGACCCTGAAACATGGTTGGAGAACCGGAGCGATTATTCCTGAGCTGCGTGAGGAGATCAAGATCATGAATACGGAGGAGTACGTCCATACCATGACCTGGCTGCAGGCGCTGACCGGCCTGCTGGAGCAGATGCAGGTCAGACCACCAGGGGGCGATTAAACTGTAATGCAAACATAGATATTTTATTTATTTTAAGGACAATGACCAACTGCTGGCAGGGACTACAATGAGCTTCTTCCTGGGTTTATTGTAACATCAGAAACACTGAAATTTACATAAACCGTGCCCTTAATGGTTAGCGCTGGGCCAGCTGACCAATCAGAGCCTAGTGCATATTTTTGAGGGATGGGCTTTATAGAACATTGAAGTCAACAAACGGTTTTAAGCAGATCAGAAACAGAATCTTTTTTTACTGATACAAGTAAATGACTGATAAAATGCAATCAGTTCAAATATATAAAAGTTACATTTAAATGTAGGCATTACAAGTCGTCTGATGATGAAAAATATTTAATGTTAAAATGTTGAAAATGAGCATATAAATATCTAACATGAGCTAGTAAATTGAAACATGTCTTATTTTCCACTAGTAATAGTAGTGCTAATATATTTTTGTTGTTGGACTTCAAGGATTTCCCCTGAATGAACTAAATGCTAATGGATTGCGTCATGTTTGATTTCCATATGTCATTTCTATTGGGTTAATTAAAAAAGCTGTATTTGTGTTGATGTGGCAGGTGCATCGGGACTCAGCATCACAATTGGTGCTTCAGCAGTGGATTGAAGAAAGAGAGGATATGAGGTAATTTCCTTTATTCTACTTGCACCTGTTTGGGTTTATTAATGAGGAGCATGATATTTAATCATCATTCAATTATTCAATATTAAAATTTCACACGAATGTACAGGCTCAGTAGCATAGCGTAAATTATAAACTAGATTTTCAAACTGTATTTTTTTTTTACAATAAATTAATTATAAAAACACAGGTAAATATATTTAGAAGTTGTGGATGTTTGTTTCAGCCATAAAATAAAAAATACAAGATTTTGAATTCACAATTAATATGTATATGTATGTATACATGTATATTATTTATATGTAATGTATATGTCTAGAGTTTCATTCTTGGAGTTTTTGCAATGCTGCCTTTTTTTTTAATCAGGTCTGCAACTTTATTTCTGATAGTTGTGAATTTACTGACTTGTTTACCTTACAGTTAAAATTAGGAGGTGAAATTTCTCAGACTCAAATAACTAAAAAGTTATAGTTTTAGTTGTAGTTGTGAGTTTTTTACTAATTATTTTTGCATTATTTTTATTTTTTTTTGTGGCAGGAACAAGCATAAACACAGCATACATAAAATTAAATAAATAAGCAATAAAACTAATAAAAACTAATAATACATTTGATTTAAAATAAATTCATAATTATTTACATAAAAATAATTTGTTTAAATGGATTAAAGTCAATTGATAAAAATAATAAATACAGCAGTATAGTTCTATAGTAATTATAAAAAAGTGAATTAAAAGTAAAATAAATGTTTAGCAATTATTACTTTACAATATTTATACTATTTATTTTTTAAATAGTCACTAAATACTATTTAGCTTTCAAAGTCAAAATTTGGTCTTAATATTAATATTAAATAAACAAATAATAAAAAAATACTACTGTTTTTTAAATGTTTCCATTTTAGTATACAGGGTCTCTCACATGAGGATCTTCCAGTATCTTCAGACATTTTGTTTAGCATTTTGTTCAAACTAAGCATTAAACTACTAAAAATGGTTTCTTTTTGACAGGTCAAGGACCAAAGACATCTTCAACGTCCAGTTTGGGAGTCTTTTCCGCACATACCACAACCCGACCTACTTCTCGCGTCGTCTTTCCCGCTTCGCCGACATCTACATGGCATCTCTAAGCTGTTTGCTGAACTACGACCTCCAGCACACCTTCTACCCCAGACGAACCCCCCTGCAGCACGAGTCCCCCATCTGGCCCGAGCAGACCAGCACCACAGGCTCCAAAATCCCCCTCCACAGCCACAGAACGTCCAGCGTCTGAGCAGAGATGGACTTTAGAAAGTACGTACCACAAAACAGCTGCTGTTACAGGTTACAACGAATCAGCTCGCAGTTTGAAAGTTCAGTTTTTTTAAAACAGAAATTTGTTCATATTCAGAACAGAAATGAAGACTCCAAATAAATTCTGAGAGGTTCAAAGTCTGTTCACCAGAAACTACATTATATTGTTATTTTTCTAAGTTTAAAAAAAATCTGTTTTCCTGGATGCACAGGATTTATTAGATATGGGTTTAAGTACAATGTTAATATATTTCATTTATTAGGCAAAGTCTGATAACAACATAATCTGAAAATGATAATTGGTCAGAATAACAAAGGTTTTCACATTTGCTTGTGACTTAAAATCAGGTTTTTTTCACTAAATGTTGTTTTTTGTTTTTCTGAAGTTAAAAGATTTGCATTGTGTGTCTAAAAATGATAAACATAAACATAAAATATAAACATCTGAAAATAAGAAACCTTTTTATTATACAAAAAAGCCTCTAAATGACAGATTTACTTTAAACTTGGATTAAAGTTTACAGAACAAAATGTATAACTGCCAATCATAAATCTACAGAAACCAATTTTCAAGTGGTCTCCATTTTTTTTTTATCCATAGCTTTTTTGTTTATATATATACTTTAAATAAAACTTTGCTTTCTTTTTGTTAAGTGATTTTTTTTTTACTCGTAAATACTTTGTGGTTGTTTTACACTACTATACAGGGTGGGTGAGAAGTAATTAAGCGATATTTAATGGCTATATAGAACTTGAAGTAACACTGTAGTATGGTGGCTGAGAGAGCTCAAACACGCTGCATGTTAGGAAAACACATGCAAATAGAGAAACACTTAACAAATCAAGAAAACATCTACATAATTTTGATAAAACACACACACTCACACACAAATTCTCACAACACAAGCAAATACAGAAGCATGCTGTAAGTAGCACAGACCACAATGCAAGTTTGTCAGGGGACCCCAAAAAGTGACAAACCCCATTACTTCCTCCACTACACTCAGTGGTGTTTAATAGGATTTTGAGTTTACCCAAAAATGAAATTTCTGTCATCATTTACTCCCCCTTTACTCCTTTCATACCTTTTTGTGTTTCTTTCTTCCATTGAACACAAAAGATGACATTTTAAGGAAAGCTGAAAACCTGTAACCGCTGACAATAATAGGAAAAAACATACAGCATGGAAGTCAACGGTTACCGGTTTCAGCTTTCTTTAAAATATCTTCTGTTGTGTTCAACTGAAGAAAGAAACATAAATGTTTAGAACCACTTGAGGATGAGTAAATAGTAAGCAAATTAATATTTTGGGGTGAGCTACCCCTTTAACGTTAATTGTAAATTCATCAGGGGCCTCAGGTATCAATGCTGCGTACGCACAAAAACTTTGCGTTCGCCAGGTTTCACGCTCCCGTTTGGATTTACTAACGATGAAATTAATGAGAGAATATGCGTCGGTCCGCGCCAACTTCATGTCTGGTGTACGTGTATTTCTTGTGTGTTTGTTTTATTTTCATTGGCGACTCCTAGAGGCAATTATGTTAAATTGCAAACTACAAAGTATCGCACCAACACATGTGAAAAACATTGCTATTCATTTATAATTGATAAAATGGGTTCATTGACAATATTTTTTTTTTTACCAATTATGTGATTTAGAACATATAAAAGCATTTGCAAATGTATACAATATTGTGGCAAGGTGGCCTTGGTGAATCCATGATTCATTCATCCTCACAAACGCGCGATGGGTGGCTTCTTGGTGAGTGATGTATTTAAAGATATTATTCCAGCTAAGTTTATTTTATTTTATTTTATTTTATTGAGCGTAATTATTATCAGGAGACTGCGGTTATCCATTAAAGACGTGGCTGTTAACCCCCCTCAACAACCCACAAACTGACCAAGAGCGCAGATACAGTGATGCCCCTTCTTGCACTCGGTCAGTTGTAGAGCGGGCGATTGGGCAGCTGAAATGCAGGTGGCGCTGCCTTGATAAGAGCGGAGGGGTGCTGCTATACCGCCCTACCAAAACGTTCCTCTAATACAGTGGTTCTCAACTCCAGTCCTCGGGGCCCCCCCACCGTGCACATTTTGTGTCTCTCTTATTTGAGACACAAGGATCAGTTCATGGATCTCGCTGTTAATGAGCTGATGATCTGAATCAGGTGTGTTAAGTAAGGAAGACATACAAAATGTGCAGTGCAGGGGGGCCGGAGGACTGGAGTTGAGAACCACTGCTCTAATACATCTGTGTCTCCCACAGACACGGATACTACTCCAGAGAGTAAAGTGTCGCCCACAATTGAGGTACCTCTTTCCTCAAAGGGTGTTAGTTCAGCATCCCCTGTTCCCCCGCCTGTTCGGTCCACACTTTGACGGTGCGCTGCTGTTCTCCTCTTAACCTGCATCTTTACATCAGACCATTTCTTTTTTAATTCGTTCACAGTGCAATGTTCAGACCCCTCTGCATTAACCGCGTCAGCTAAACTTGTTGTTAATTCCGGAGGACAAAACTGCAAATAACAGTTTTTCTCCAGTCTACCTCCGATAGGAGCACCTCCAATTCACATTCTGTGAAGTTTCTCTTCTTGCTTGCTTTTGCCATTGCTTTTTTGTTTTGTTTGGCAGGGAGGGGTTTTGCGTTCGTGCACGTGCGCTCAGTTTCACGTTAATTCGGATGTACAAAGAGAATATGCGTGGGATTCCGCGTACGCAGTGTTTCATACATCTGATTTTTTTACTGCGTACGCACATTTACATCTTTGTCCGTACGCAATGTTTTAGTATTAATTCTACGCAAGTCTTTGTACATGAGGCCCTAGGTCACCAGGGCTAAAAATATACAAACAACAAGGAACCATATGACCAGAATGTTAAAATAAACAAAAGAATTAAAATAAAAAAACGTATCTCTCAAATCTTCCACAACACCAGGAACAACAGTCAGGTTTGTCACTTTTTGAGGTCCCCTGACATATTTTTGTTGTGGTGGTCTGCACTATTTACAGCACGTTTATTTGTTAGTGTTTTCTATTTGCATGTGTTTTTTTTTTTAAAACTTGCAGTGCGTTTTAGTTTTCTCAGCCAACATACTGGAGTCATGATGAAAACTGTCTCTAAACAGACAATAGTAAATCGGATTTTAAATTTCCTGTGTTGATAGTATAAGCATCGGCCACGAAAGTCAATATTAGAAACAGGGACGTTATTCCCAGCTTTTAATACCTAGTTAGTTTTCACCCTGCCTGTAGGATATTTGCAAGTTAAAACTTAAATTATGTCTTATTATAACCTCTGACCAATTTTTAACATCTCAGTTCATCACAGTTACTAGGGTGAGAAAGTGGGCATTCAAACTACTTTTTTTCTATACTAATCAATGTTTATATGTGAGTAAAAGTGTAAATTATATCCAATATAATGCAGTCAGTAGTGCTGTGGTGAAAAATCCTTCGAGAAATTTGATGAGATTTTCAAAATCGCCATTCTCTCTCTTGAATCGATTCTGAGCTTTTAACAGTAGATGGCGCTCTTGGCTAGTTTTAACTGTAAAAACGGCTCTTGTGCATTTGGCTGAATCTTGTAAGATAGCTTTTATGTCACAAAATTAATGTACAGCTCACTGTGAACACTCATGTAATTCGCTTAAACTTTTCCTTACTTTATCAATAATTATTTTAGGTTCAAGCGGTATTTGTAAAAAAGTGAATGCTAGCAGAGTACGGCTGTTTATAAAGTGTACAGCGCCATCTGCTGTTAGAAATTCAGAATCAATTCAAGAGAGAAAATTGACGTATTTTGAAAATCTCAGAATTGATTCTCGATTGATTTTTTTTTACTTTTTTTTTTACCACAGCTCTACGTTTCTGTGAGCAGACTTTTGAATGGAGAAGAAATCTCTCAGATTTTATTAAACATATATTCATGTGTTCTTCAAAGATGAAAAAATGTCTCGCATGTTTGGAACGACGTAAAAAATGTGGGCAAGTCACTTCAAAATAATGTCATTCAACTGTAGATCTGTGCTGTGGTCCATTCAAACTGTCCGTACTTTATTTTTAATATGTACAATGGTTGAGAATGGACTTTACTTTTACGAGAGTACTTGACGAACTTGTTGTTTTAATGTGCCTCTTAGCGTACGATTTTAGTCTGTAATCGCTTGCCTTCATAAATCCACCTTATCGAAAAACTAAGAGAGAATATACTTGACAAAAAAAAAATGGGATTGAATGTACATATTGAAGAGTTTAGTAGATTCTGTATAGGGTCATGCAGTATTTTCTTAGAAAAGTAATGAAGAACAGCTTCTGTTTGAACCAAACAGGAAACTCTCAGGAAGACAGACGGTTAGACTCCATATATTCGTCTTAAGGTTATTGGAAAGTAATTTGGTGTTTAAAGTTTTAAAAAGCCTTACATGTTTTGTTTAGCAATGTATATTTATAATGTACATTAGGCTTCAAAAATGTGAGACCACTCAAAATACACACTACTGTTCAAAAGTTTACGGTCAGTTTTTTTTTATCAATATTTATTCAGTGATAGCAAGAACATTTGAGGTCATAATGTATTTCTATTTAAAATAATTCCTGCTCTAATTTAAAATTCGCTATTGAATATCTTTTCATTACTGAATTTTTTTTTTACATGTATTATTTTTGTCTTTAAAAGTAGGCCTACATTCAGCAATTTACTGGTACTGTAAACTTTATTGTCCCCTTTTGTGGCAATTTGTTCTGCAGCGTAATAAATTTACAACACATATCACACCACACACTTAAGACAAACATTAAACAACATTAATAGTACTAAAAACAGCAACTACCTCTTTCCATTAAAATTCAGCAAATCAATCGCACAAGGGACAAATGAAAATTTAAGGCTGTTGGTACCCAAAACTGAGATCCTGAGGGAAGGATTTGAAATGAATCAAAAAGAGGTTAGGATATATCAGATGTAATCTGATGGGCTTTCTTTACCACCTGGATTTCATACAAATAGGGTAACCCTGGCACATTTACTCCTAATACTTTACTGCAGGTTTTTAAAACCAGAGTTCTTCTGTTTAACTTTGAAAGAAGCAAACCAACAAATCAATGAAAAGGTTCAAATGGATTCTATATTGGCCTTATAAAATGCCACCATCAGAGTCCAATCAGTATTAAACTTTGCTAATTTTCGCAGACAATAAAGTCTTTGTTGGCCTGTCCTACATAGTCTTTATTTTCATAAAAATTGTATTTATTATCAATAACAGTACCTAGATACTTATAACTTTCAACTAATTCGATCTGGTGGTTGTCAACCATAGTACCTACTAAATCTGAACTAAGTCTTGCTTCTGCCACAGGTCAGTGCACATCTCCTTTGTTTTCTCTGTGTTCAGATGTAGATCAGCCTCTCGACACCAATTTGTAAAATACTCAACAACAGGTCCATGTTCTTCCTCCTCACCAACCAACAAACTTACAATAACGATCTCATCCGCAAACTTAAGAATGAACCATTTTTAAAGGGACTATGAAACTCATTTGTGTATAGGATGTAAAGGAGAGGAGAAAGAACACACCCCTGTGGTGAGCCCATAGATCTAGTCATAGGATCTGACAAAATACTGTTAACCCTAACCCTCTGAGACCTATTAGTAAGGAAATCCAGTAACCAAGCAGCTGTGATGAGATTTTGAAAAGTACATATAGCGCATATAAATGTGTAAAATGTTTAATCTAAAAATACACAAGATATTTTTTTAATCAATGTTTAAAAATCCTAAAGCTTTCCTGCTTTAAATTAGGTTTTGAGTCGTGGTTTCAGATTTTTGAAGCCTACTGTGTGTTTTTGTTGAATGTCGACATTGTGTATATGATTAGAAATCAACATTATAGCAACATATAAGAGATTCTGTGTGACTTTTACACTGAAAGAACAGATTGTACTATTGTACTGCTTTTTATTTGACAGATTCAGCTGTAGGGCATTTTTGCTGATGTTAAACATATTTTAGATTTTTGTATGATTTCAATATATTGAAAGTGCGTTGTATGAATATTGTTTTAAAGTCACGTATTGCTTTGTCAAAATGAAGACTGCTCACTAATTATTTTGTTTGTTAGTTTGTTTTTTGATACTGAATGGCACTTCTTCAGATGGTTGGATGTTTCAAACCTTTATTTGAAGTGTATTTTATTTATTACAAATGTAACCGAATTTATTAGTTGATTGTTTAGTGATTTTTCTTTCCTTATTTTTTTGAATGTCAATAACCACACGTATATAAATGATTATCCTAAAACAGAATCCCGCCAATATCTCACTGTATTTTTCTGAGGTAAAAGATTGCTTTCAATAAATGATTAAAACAGCAAACAGTAATTTGACAAATGGTTTTTAACAGTGACCAGATGGGCCAGATTTACTGTCTGACGATATAAAGAAAAAGATTAGGTAATATCCCAAGCCAACATCCAGTGTTGCCAGATTGGGCGGAATTTGGGACCGTTCCCCCACTTTTCCTGAAACATAGGACCCCCCAAACCCCCATCCCCCCATCCCCCCCGGACTGGAAAAAGTCAGCTACATCTGGCAACACTGCCAACATCTGATCCTATTATAGTGAAATCTGTAAATATGGTGGCGTGACGGGCCTCAAAAGCAAACTCTCCGAGTATCCAGAGGCTGAAGATCCTCCTGAATCATGGAGAACATTGCTAAAACTGAGCTCACCATGACGGTTCAGGCGACCATCTTTCCTCGCGTGGGCTACAGTATACTTTCACACCTCATGTTCATAAACACCACTCTCTCCGTCTTCAATAATTTACTAGTGATCGCCGTAATGGTGAAGAACCTGCATTTCCTGATCGCGATGACCGTCATTATCCTCAGTTTGGCGGTTTCTGATCTTCTCATCGCCACCTGTGGATCTGCCATCGTCACCATTACCAACTGAGGGAAGTTTCTTTTTAGGCGACGCGTTTTGTGTTTTTCAAGGTTTCGCTGTGAACTACTTTAGTGAGTATTATATTATATTATATTATATTATATTATATTATATTATATTATATTATATTATATTATATTATATTATATTATATTATATTTAGTCAAATAAGTAAAAGTATATAGTTTTATTTATGTTATGCGTTTTTAAATGTTGACCCTTGGCTTATTTGTTAGTGGGTCTTTAAACAAAGTTACAAAAAAGTTTTTCTTTTTTTCTCTTAGTTTTATTTTTTAGGACTCATGACTATATATATATATATTTTTTTATTTATTTTTTTTTTAAATGATATTGTAGCATAAAATGTCCTGTCTGTCTAATTATTAAATTTTTTGCCATGTTTGTGAAGCACTTTGGTCAATATCCATGTTGTTTTAATGTGCTATATAAATAAAGTTGACCTTGACCTAAAAAAGTATAATGTGTATTTATAATAATACATTTTTATTTTAAACAACAAACAATTGGCTTTTATTTAAGAATGGTCTGTTTAATTGTGCAGAGGCAATGAAAATGTGAGGAAAAATAGTTTTGTAATATAATTAAATAATACATTTTATAATATAAAATACTAAATTCTAAATATTTGTCATATTAATGTGATGCATTTAAAATATTAAATTATTTGATTTATACTGGAGTATTTAGTTTTTTTATTGTGCAGATGCAAAGAAAATGTGAGGGAAAAAAGTAATTAATAAAATGTTTAACCTTAGTTTTATAATATAATTAAATAAAACTTTTTAAAATATTAAATACGGATACAAAATATTTCTAATATTAATATTATACATTTTAAATATAACTAAATCATTTGATTTATATTGCAGTATTTAGTTTTTTATTGTGCAGAGGCAAAGACAATGTGAAGGAAAATAGTAATTAATAACATTTTTAACCCTAATTTTATAATATAATTAAATAATGCTTTTAAAAATATTAAATACTGATTCAAAATATTTATTATTAATATGATGCATTTTAAATATAACTTAATACTTTGTATGTTGGATTATTTAGTTTTTTATTGTACAGAGGCAAAGGAATGTGAGGGAAAATAGTAATAAATTGCTTTTTAACCCTAATTTGATAATATAATTAAATAATACATTTTATAATATTAATTACTGATACAAAATATTTCTAATATATGAAGCAGTTTGGATTTATATTGCAGTATTCAGATTTGTAAAGTTTAAATTTGATAAATTTGTGAAAAATAGTAAATAATAATAACATTAATTATATTTTAACTAAACATAAACTAAAAATAATTATATATTTATAGGGTTTCTCTGGAAAAAAAAGTTTAATTCTTAGCTTATAATAGGCTTGTTATATTTTACTGTGTAAAGACTCATTAATGTTTTTAAAATGATCACCAAAATTATTAGATTTTAGCGTTCAGAATCTGTATTTAGTTTAAATAAAGAATAAATCTAATTCAAAATCTGTATATTCATGGAGGTTTAATAATCAATTATTACAGTCTCTATAATATGTATTTTAAAATATTATATATTATTATATTTTTTATTCTGTTATGATACAATTTTTTTATTTTATTGTATGAAATTATTTTAATTTTATTTATCCAAATAATAGCTGTACTAAAACCATTAAATAAATTACAATGAATCAATAAAATCAATAATCAAATACAGATTATGCTCCTGATTTGAAAGCAGAGAAAGCGAATACACACATTCACAAATGTGATCCCAGAACACAAAAACCAGTGTCGTGTGGCATGGGTGTTTTTGTGGGAATAAACTAAAATACATTATATGAGGCAAAATTATCAATTTATTTTTGTTTTATGTCAAAAATCAATAGGATATCAAGTAAAGATCATCTTCCATGACTGTAAATATACAAAAGCTTTTTTTTTTTTAATAATATGCATGAAAAAGCACTCAGTCTGGACAACTTTAAAGGCAATTTTCTTAATATTTATTAGTTGTTGTTGCAAATTCCAGATCTTCAAATGGTTGTATCTCAACCCCAAAATTGTCCTATACTAACAAGTATGTAGCAAGCTTACTGTATATATTCAGCTTTCAAATGACATAAATCTCTTTTTTTTTTTTTTTTTTTTGACATTTATGACTCTTTTTGTGATCCAGGGTCACAAATGAAATTGTAAATTTGATAAAAAAAACAAACAA
This sequence comes from Danio kyathit, assembly GCA_903798195.1. Taxonomy (NCBI): domain Eukaryota; kingdom Metazoa; phylum Chordata; class Actinopteri; order Cypriniformes; family Danionidae; genus Danio; species Danio kyathit. The sequence goes on along the minus strand of LR812543.1, from coordinate 22,604,082 downwards.
AAAATGAATTATGAGAAAAAAAGTAAAAAATGTTAAGAAGCTTCAAAAAGCAGCAAATGACAAACCTGCAGCATGTTTATAAAATAAGTGCATTGATAAAAATCTAAATTAAAATCCTGAAATAAAACCCATTTTGAAATGTTTTACAAATAAATTTAGTTTAGTCAGAACTGTGGAAAAGACTGAAATTATAATATCAGACGTTACATATATACATGCTATTCATCCTGTGGAACAAACAGGCTTAAACAGGCTAAAATTAAGAAAAAACCTAACTGAAATTGTAATTTTGAACAAAATCTGACCAAAACAAAGTTTGTTTTGAGTTGGTTCCAGCAACAACTTACAAAAGTGAACTTTTTGGGGAATTCTTTTAGGCTCCTAAAATGTTTGAGCTACAATTGGTCTGTGACAACTGCACTGTGTGTATTCTGAAACTCTAGATCAATGCTATTACCAGATGTTTACAAAACTGTTCAACCTTTTCAAACTGTTTTTGCCCTCAAAAGAATAAAAAAAGAACTTAATTGTAAGTATATCAGGGCCATTTTAAAAATACAAAAAAAAATAAAAAATTGCCTGCAAAATTGAGTGTTTAAATCTTTTTTTATGTTGTGACATAAAATTTTATATTGATTCTTAAAACCCAAGAATATGTATTTTTTCATATTCATAATAGTTGCATGCATTTGAAATAGAGAGGTATAGGTTCAGTTTTAATGAACCCATGTGTACCTGAAATTAAAACCGTTTAATTCACCACTTTTTTATACTTTCGATTCATGAATTCACCTTTAGCATTCACCATTTTTAGAAATATCAGTAAAACTTGTATTAAATCAGTCATTTTAGAGAATTTAGCTTTATATCAAATCAGGACATCTGAATGAATACCCAAAAAGTGACAAAAGTAGCATGTGCTTATGATAAAAAAAAGAATATTCCCTTGCATTGGTGTGAATATAATCATTACAATCATACTTTTTTTAAGGTAAGTGGTTGCAAACAAAATATATGGGCTGAATTTAAACAAACTAATGAAATTTAGTAATGTTCAACTAAATGTGTTTGTTTAAATTCAGCCCATATCAATTGTTTGCAACCACTTACCTTAAAAATATTTAGTAAATCCAGTGAATGGTTTTCTTCAGTGTAGCTGTTGTTATAGTTATTGCTATCAATGCACCTTTAGTGCTAAAAAATATCATCCCAAATGACTTTCCATTGTTTCAGATCAACAAAAGCACTGAACGTCAGGGAGGAAAGAACTGTGCAGAGGAAAATGAGCATGCGGTGTGGATGGTTCTGGCCATGATCATCGCCTTCTTCAACTGCTGGCTGCCGTACACCGCCATCTCTGTGCTTGTCGTGGTGAATCCAGAGATCTCCATCCCTTCTCTGATCGCCACCATGCCCATGTACTTCGCCAAAACTAGCCCCGTCTACAATCCCATCATCTACTTCCTCACTAACAAACGGGTCTGTTTTACTCTTGTCAAAATCAGTTTTTATTTTGTCAAAGTTTACAGTGTTTATTTTTCTAGCGCACACTGTTAGTCTGTGAACAAATAATCCGTGCAGGTTAATCCACTGAAAAACAGATCTTTGTTTTGGAGGGGGACTCTAATGATGTTAGATTGACGGCTTCAGACACAATATTCTTAACCACGCCCCTTTTACCGTTAGTTTGCTATGAGGGAATGATGTGCAAAAAGAAAGCCCCACCCCTACTCAATATGCCACTTCAGTTGGAAGTGCATCAACATACTGAAATAAAAGTCTCAGAAACTTCTGGTTCACGCAGACTTTAAAGTGAAATGGTCAGTCATTGTTTGATATGTGTTTGTCCAGTTTCGAGAATCTTCTCTGGAGGTCCTGTCCTGCGGTCGATACATTTCTCGTGAAACTGGTGGTCCGTTAATGGGATCATCAATGCAGAGGAGCCAAAGCAGGGTTAATCCAGTCTGATCCAAGGTCAGTCAATGTGATTTTGAAGGTCATGTTTAAACATTATGGTAATTTACTGTGTATTATAGGGGTGTAACGGATCACGGTTGATCCGTGATTCCTACGGATCACAGTCCACAGTTAGGAACGCACGTGACTCATGGATTAATAACTTTTTTTGAATTTGTAAGATAATCCAACATTTATAACAATGGCAGAGAGATCACCTCCCGCGTCATTTAAATCACATGTATGGAAGCATTTTGGCTTCTCTGTAAAATATAATGATGACGGAAAAAGTTGTGGTGGGACCTAAATGCTTTCTAAGGGTATTAATTAAAGGTGTTTTCTGTAACTGTTTGTTTAGCCTGCATTAATGCATTCAGTGTAAAGCTGCACAATTAAACATTAAACGATCATGATCTCAATTCAAACCCACACAGCATGAATAATAAATGAAAAGGATTTGCATATGTTTATTAATCCTTTTAAGCGCTGCATTTAAATCTGTGTTTAATCGAGAGAGATTCAGTTTTTACACATTTTCAGTTTGTTACATATTCATCATTAGTAATTTAACAGGACATTTTTTAATGTACACAAATGATTTTAAATAATATTTACTATCTATTTGACAAAATGCTATTAAATACCCAACCTAACAAGGTTAAAAATGAGCATCTTAATCCCAGAAGACATCTTGCATGGAGAGTAAAATCTTTCCCAAATTAATCTCCTCATAATAAGATTACTGATCTGATCACCATGGCAACAAGAGCATAAACTAGATGATTGAAGATCTCTTAAAGATCAGAGTTTATTATGACAATTTTGACCTAGAAAAAAAAAAATCTTACATTTACTAATCAAAAACCTTTTGGAAATAATGCATTTACAACTAATAAACAAAACCCAGAAAAAATATAATGAAAATCCCCCTTAGTGCAGTAATTGGCATTGTCCTGGTCTGTAAGATGACATCTAGGAACCAGCAAATTGCCTAAAACAAAACCCATCCCCGGTGGCCGTGAGCCCTGCAGGGTGTTAATTGAAATACGCAAACAAATGGAGAACCATGGTGATGATGAGGGTTAAAATAAAGAGCTTGATTACTACAAGCTCACAAAAAAGCAGACGACCAAAGCGAACGGTGGACGTTATTCATGGGAATTTAAAAAGAGATGGAATTATTCGTTATTTGACTGGAAATGAGAAGCAATTCCACTGCTTTTTGGGAACAAGTGAAGAACAACACATGGCAAGAAACTGCACAAGCCGTATTTGTAGCAGCCAATTGTGTGGTTTTGCTGGTCGCTTTACATGTAGGAATTGTCGCAAACTTGTTTGTCGCTTGGGCCGTTTACCGCCAAAAGTCTCTTCAGACGTCCAACAATGCTCTCCTGGTGAATCTGGCTGTAATTGACATCTTTAGATGTTCTATTGACTGTCCATTGCTACTCAGTATTGTTGTCAGCTCTAGTGATGCGCACGATCTCGGATTGTTTTTTTGCAGTGCGCAAATTGCGTCATTTTCTCTAATCTGTTGCGTTCAGTTGTTAACACTAGCATGTATTAGTGCCGAGCGATATCAAGCTATTGCAAATCCGTTTAAAAGTGCCGAACGGCGAAAGCGGATAACAGTGTGGATTCCCTTGACCTGGCTGGTGCCGATCTCCATATCGGCTATTTGCGTGATTTTTGCGAAAGACTCGCCGGTGTATGTACGATGCAGAGGTTTGCGGATGGAAACGTTGGATTCATACGATACATTTGGATTTTATATCTTGATTCCAGTGTGGTTTGTTTGCTTGACAGTCATCATTGGATTTTACGGGCGTATTTTTCTTTTGGTAAAAGCGCATGAACGGAAAATATTCGACAAGGGTTCGTTGCCGCCCCCAGATAAGAAGAAAGAGGATAAAAAGCAGAAAAAGAAGGAAATAAATGCTATTTTCAAAAGTGATAAGGAAAACCCGCAGATGGAGGCCAATGAAAAAGCATCATGTGGAGATTTGAAGCCCGTACCTGAGGAACTTCCCAAAACAACCGTGACTGACTCTTTAGATGCAGCTAAGAAACTCGAAAAAGACAAACTCAACAATGAAGAACCACTGATTTTAGAAGGTATTATGGAGCCAAGCAACTATCAAAATACTTCTAAAGAAAGTTCTCCAACATTTAATGAAGACGTTAGTGTGGTTGAGAAAACCTCCTTACAAAATAGTGATGAAGACATTTCTGAAGAATCTGTAGGTGATGTGGAGCCAAACAACCATCAGAAAGTTGCTCCAGAAAGTTTCCAATCATCAGATGGTGGTGAAGAACAATTTAAAAATCATCAAGATACTACTTCATTGAATTTGGAGTCAAATGCTCCAGGAGATAATACAACTTTCCCTAATGTCAGAGAAGTTCCTGAAGAAAGCGCTGAAGAACAATTAAAAAGCCACCAAGATACTACTTCTACATCAACTAATGAAGAAAATGGTTCTTTTGAGTCAAACATTTCACAAGATTTTACTTCAGAAAAATCTCCAAATTTAGGAAATGAAGCAAACGCTGAAGAACGATTAGAAAACCATCAAGATATCACTTCTCTATCAACTGAAGAAAATGATGGTACTTTTGAGTCAAACAATCTGCAAGACGTTACTTCAGAAACATCTCCAACATCACTCGAAGGAAGCACTGAAGAACATTCAAAAGCCCAGCGAGATACAACCTCAGAAATGTGTCCAACATCAGGAGCTGGAGAAGATGGTGCTAAAACTCCTCCAGGAGCATCAGGAGAAGCTGCTGGAGCTCCACAGCAGAAGCAGGAGGAGGAGGAGATGGCCGGAGCCGTCTGTATGATGCCTTCACTCGCTCAACGAGAACGAGGAAACGCCAAGAAGGAAAGCAAACTGGCCAAGCGCTCTGGATACATCATCTTCACCTTCCTCGTCTTCTGGATCCCACTGATCACCACAGTGATTCTGAATCACTTCTATTATCGAAATGGCCACCTAACAGTGAGTTTAGGGACAATATTTAACTATTGAACTGCCTTTCGTTTAAATGACAGTACATTTCGAAAACTGCCGTCAATGTCTGATTAAAGATTAGCTCGTCCTAACACCATTGTAAATTCAAATGAAAGTTAAGATAAATTAATAATAAATTTATGCTTAAGAAATAAAAATGAAATGATGTCCAATCTATTTAGTATATACAGTTGAAGTCAGAATTATTAGCCCCCCTTTGAATTTTTTTTTCTTTTTTAAATATTTCCCAAATGATGTTTAACAGAGCTAATTTTCACAGTATGTCTGATAATATTTTTTCTTTCTGAAAAGTCTTATTTGTTATATTTTGGCTAGAATAAAAGCATTTAAAAATTTTTAAGAACCATTTTAAGGTCAAAATTATTAGCCCCTTTAAGCAATTTTTTTTTCGCTAGTCTACAGAACAAACCATTATTATACAATAACTTGCCTAATTACCCTAACCTGCCTAGTTAACCTAATTAACCTAGTTAATATATATATATACTGTATATTTTATTTTTTTTATTTTCTTTGGCTCATAATATACATGGATCTTGTTTTAAAGATTAATTATAAAAAACAAGTCTAATAGAAGGTAAATAAAAAAAATAAAAAAAAGTACATAAGATACATAATTATAATAATAATATCAATTTTAAGCACAAACAATATTGTGGAGAGGTGAGCATGATCGAACACCCAATGAGGGGGGAGAGCATGCTCAGAGCCCGGCGGCTAATCAGCAGGCCAATCAGAAATAATAAATGACACCTGGTTATTCTAGTGATTGGGCTGGAGAGACACCTTCTTAAAGCCGCAGTCACACTAGAGTTTGAGCTTGCGAAATTCTGTCGTACGGCGCTGGGAAAAGGGGCGGGATTAAACAAGATGATTAGACATTAAAAAAAGCGAGCGATTGCTCCATGTCGTAAATTTCTATTCAGAGAGGTCATGTTTTGATCCTGGATTGGTCTCACGTAGTCAAGTGATGCGATTTCGCAGGTCAGAGTTCACCAAGCTTGAACTTTGCACCGCAGCAAAATGCGAAACTCAACGCATGACCCTGCGTTTCGGGTCTGACGCATTCGCGTGCGTATGAATGGAAGTCTATGGAGAGTAAAGTCCAGTGTGACCGCGACTTTAAGCTGCGGTCACACTAGAGTTTGTGCGTGCGAAATTCTGTCATATGGCGCTGTGAAAAGGGGCGGGATTAAACAAGATGATTAGACATTTTAAAAAAGCAAGCGATTGCTCCATGTTTTAAATTCCTGTCCAGAGATCATGGCTGTTTCTCAATATGCGTTCTTCATCGGTCTTGCGTCCTCGTGTTCTTGTGTAACTTCATCATCAGCTGCCAAAGTTCAGTTCCAATACTCAAGAACAGAGGACGCGTGAAACTTCCCGGATGTGTTCTTGATATCAAGGACGCACCGATCTCGCTCTAGAAGTCCCAGAAGTCATTGCGACTGAAGGTGGGAAGCGCAGCATCTTATACCTGTTTATTATTAAAGTTCAGAGATATCACTGATTTATCTCAGGAGTTTCCCTAAATAAAACGGTGAATATAAACATTACCATGGAGATCCTAATAAAGGAGTAAACACATTAAGGATGTTTTTTTTGCTGAAATTTCTATTAAAATCTGTTTTATTTATATATTGCAACGTATGTTTATAATGTTTTTATGCAGAGTATATATTTTGAAAAGGGGAAAAACAATAAGTCGCTGTGTGAATGCTGTAATGTTTAAATCATTTTCCATTTAAAACGTGAAGGTCACGTGACCATCAGGAAGAACGCAGCATCTCATTTCTCACAGGATGCATTCTCTGTTCTTGCGGTCTCCCGAGTTCGTTCTTCCGAGGACACCTGGCAAGACCGGTCTCCACAAGAACGCAAGTTGGTTCTCTGCATTCTTGGAATTGAGAAACAGCCCATGTTTTGGTCTCACGCAGTCAAATGATGTGATTTTGCAGGTCAGAGTTCACCAAGCTTGAACTTTCCAACGCAGCGATCTGCGAAACTTGACACACGACTTTGTGTTTCCGGTCGCATTCGAGTGCGTATGAATGGAAGTCTATGGGGAGAAAAATCCAGTGTGACCGCAGCTATAAGGAAAGAGAGAGAGAGCACACACACACAGCTTCACGCGTGTTGTGCCATTCTAAAAATAAAAACTTCTACTTACCTTTTATCGCCGACCCTGTCTTCTTCTTCCCACCCTACAAACGAACTTTACTACAAATATATTTGCATAAAATATTGATATTTTAGTGTTTATAACAACAAAAAAATAACTACAGCTAATAATAATACTACTACTAGTAGACGTAGTAGTAATAATTACAATATGTTTTCTTGTTTATTTATGCTTATAACATAAAAAGATAATAAAATGGTTGAAGATATATTTAAAGTCTTTGCTAAATATCTTCTTTTGGCTGTTTATTTACCTTAAAAAAATCATTTTAAAGTCATACTGCTACCAGATTTAATGCATATTATCCAGTATTAGGGATGCAACCATTAAATGTTTTTACTATTAATCATGCTTTAATTTGCCATGGTTAATTAATCGTTAAGGTTTCTCAACACTGCGAATTCTGCACAGAACAAAACTGCTGTAACTGTAACTCATGCCAACTAGTTTAAAGTTCCGAGCTTGTACACTATAGGGGTGTCAAAATTAATTGTTTCTTTGGTGCACCACGATGCAGACGCAGACAATTCGGTATCGGTTCAGTAATAATCATAACCGATTATTATGTACTGACGTCATTTATCTCATATGTGCTGTCGCCGTAGCTTACTATGGTGAGGGAGGTGAGCCGCGAGCGCGAGTATTTACAACGCTTCAACTAATTAAAAACGCAGAAACTGCACAATTTCACTGTGTGTGTTTGCTGGACAGTCTTTCACTGACACTTACAGCAGAAGCCCCTATTTCACTGAGATTGAGAGAATGAAAGTAAACTCCATTTCTCTCTCTCTCTCTCTCTCTGATCGCCGCTGCAGTTTATCAGTGTCACTCATCTGTGAAGAGCGCAGCACACAAGAGCCAATCGCAGCCCTTTCTGTTGAGCGTGTGACCAATCATAGGGGTGTAAGAGAACTTGGTAGACAAGGATCAGAAAGCGAGCGGGATATTCATATTTTTTTTTTTTTTTTTATTTGCTATAAATGCTCGTGTTGTTTAAAGGCACAGTTCATATATCTGACTGTTTGTATTAAATGACAAAATTGTATTACAAATAGTATATAAATATAAATATATTTATACATTTTAATACAAGAATTGCTGCTGTGAAGAATATAGAAAACTGTGTATGAAAAGCATCGTCAGTGCACCGAGATATCGAATTGAACCAAATCGATGGCATGATAATCGTAACCGAACCGAACCGTGAGACCAGTGTAGGTTCACACCTCTATTGTACACTGAGACTAATACGCACACACATTGGATTAACTATGGCTGAGGCTATCAACTGACGCCTCTTTCACACCGCATGTAAATTCAGCCTTCACATATTTAATACATAAACACAGCCTTTACATTCACATATGGCGTCCTTTGTGCGCGCAAGTTCGCTATTTCCAATGGAGGCACGTAGCTTGTGCGTTTTTCCACTTACTTTTAAGTCCTAAGAGTAATGGACTATTGTTTGTTTTTATTATTATTTTGTGCTGTATTATTATTATTGTATTATAATTATATTATTATTGTAGCATATGTAGTATTATTGTAGCAACAATAAATAACTCTTTAAAATGTAAGGAGTTTTCGTGTGATTTACTAAACTAGTAGTGTTTTGAAATTGATGAACGTGAACATTTTATAATCGTGATTATTCCTCAAGACTATAATCGTACAACCAAAATCTCTAATCGTTGCATCCCTATCCAGTGTATTAAGTTACTGAGGTCTTTCTAATGTCTCTACTGTGTTTCAGATGGAGGTTTTTCGGGAGCTGGAGATTTTAACCGTGTCTTTGGTCTGCTTGACATCCATCACTAACCCCATCATCTACGCTGCGGTCAATCCTCAGTTCCGCACAGAATTTCACAATCTGAAGAGCAAATGGAAGACATTTTTCATGCGTTCATAAAGGTTATGCACTGTTGACGCATCATACTGCGGGATTCAATAGTTTTATCCCTCAATGCCAAACAGAAACTCTCTGATTCTGATTTCCTTTTAGTTAATTTCTGATATAATATCTATGATTAACGTGCATAAATCAAACGTGAAATACAGCATTTAGGATTATGTATAATGTGGAACATAGAAACATCTTAACACTTTGTATTTCTTTTTGAAAAAGTTATATTTATTGTGTTTTGATTATCCAAAAAAAATGGATGCAAATTTTAGTCACGCATTAAAAATTGTAGAAAATACTTTATAGACACACAGTCAAGTTTTAATATGGAGTACTTACAATAAATCAGTGCAACAGACCAAAAAGGTTTTGACTGTAAATTGTTCACTGTGCAAAATATTCAAAATAAATGCATTTATGCTATGACCTAAACTTTATGATGTCAAACCCCAGAGACCCAGAAACACATGAACTAAAAATGGATCCCTTATACAAAATAGTTGATGTGTTTCATATTAAAATAGCTGTACTATTCCAAATGGTTTAACTAAGCCAAAATACATCATTTATTGTGCGTTATATGTATTTTTTTTAATAAAATCTGTTATCATTTTTTTTACACATACGATACATTAAGGTAGGAGTACAGTAAATTTAGTCAGAGCAGTGTTCATGTATACATTGTTAGCTTTAATTTTCCTAAAATTGATTTTTTTCAGTTTCTCAACTCTTTATGAATATGGAAGGCCATTGGAGCCAAAAATCTCAAAATTCATACATAAAAATGTTATCATGTAAACACCGTTTGACCATGTTGAGGTGTCAATTATTGTTTTGTTAACATAAAATTCTGTTCAAATAAAATTGTATGATTGTTAAAAATGTTTATAATGTTTGCACATGTGTATGCCAGTAAACCATTACAACACAGGTGTCAAAGCCAGTTCCCGGAGGGCCGGAGCTCTGCACAGTTTAGTTCCAACCCTAATTAAACACACCTGATCAAACTAATTGAGTCATTCAGGCTTGTTTGAAACCTACAGGTAAAGCTGCGGTCACACTGGGCTTTTCTGCCCATAGACTTCCATTCATACGCACCCGAATGCGTCAGACCGGAAACGCAGGGTCATGCGTCGAGTTTCGCAGGTTGCTGCAGTGCAAAGTTCAAGCTTGGTGAACTCTGACCTGCGAAATCGCATCACTTGACTGCGTGAGACCAATCCAGCATCAAAACATGACCTCTCTGAACAGAAATTTAAAACATGGAGCGATCGCTCGCTTTTTTTTATGTCTAATCATCTTGTTTAATCCCGCCCCTTTTTCGCAGCGCCGTGCGACAGAATTTCGCAAGCTCAAACTTTAGTGTGACTGCGGCTTAAGTGTGTTGAAGCAGGGTTGGAACTAAACTGTGCAGGGCTGTGGCCCTCCAGGAACACCTGTGCATTACAATATCCATCAATGATATACATGACATTTGTAAACATATATCCCATCGTACCATCAAATATTGTAATATAGTCTCGTATATAAAATATATAGTCTGAAGTACAACAATTTTATTGGCTTTTGCGCTCGTTGACTTGTTGGCACAGTACGCCTATTTTTGGCCCATATGGCTTTCCATACACAAATGTACGCACTGCTCACATTTGTTTGTTTGTTTTTTTACAGTAAATAATTATCCTCAAAGTGTCAATGCTCAACCAGACTGATGTTATACATAAGGAAATGAAATATAGGTGTACAGGTTGCTGATTTTTGCTCACAATTTTTTTTCCTATCAGCAGAAGTTGGGTGGAAATTGTTAATGCTCATATAATCTTGTACCGATAAAGATCCTGTACGTGTAACAAACATTTATTATTAAACTCTTATGAGCGAGAAAGAAAGCAATGTTTTCCTCTCCATGTTTTTGGTGCGGAATTTCATGCGATCTGCTTCAGAATTTACAGGGTCATAAAATTGTTGTACATCACTGCGTTCAAATTACTGTTACATAAGCTCACTCATGACGTTTGTGTGGACATACAATCTTCCAACTATCAGAATATGTACACATGCCTTTAGGGAATTAAAAGATAATAAAATGCTGTTTTAAAGGAGTAAAGGGAAATTATCACTCATCATATTTGATGTGTTTACCACATTGTCAAATACAGTACACTTTAAAAGGCTGTGTGTTTGACTGTAAAGTGCTTCTGGTTAAATTAAACAGCAAAGAAATATTAAAGATGTACCAAAAAGTAATTGGTTATACTTTACTTGAAGGGGCTGTTCATAAGATGGTCACGAAACCTTTATAATCATGAGATTACACATTTCATGAATATTAATGAAATTTTATGGATGTGTATAACCACTGTTATTAAGTGTCATTCGCTCAGTTATAAGATGTTAAATGCAAAGATGACATTGTTTGTTATGACAATTTGACATAAATACATTACAACTGTCCTTTATCTTTGTCATAACAACTTGACATTACCAAGACAACATGACTTGTCATAAATCTATCATAAACATGATTCTCATGATGCCATTATTATTGTGTCATGAATATTTTTCTGATCACTTTTTCCAGTGGAACAAACTGTATTTGTCATTAAAATGTCTCAAAAGTGTTGTAAAATAATTTTCAAGAGCGTTATTAATATTTAATGACATTTTAATGACATATTTAGCTTGTACCACTGTAAAACAATATTAATGACGCTCCTATAAAATTCACAATTATAATGACTTCATGACAATCATGTTTGACAGATTTATGACAAGTTTTGTTGTCTTGGTAGTGTCAAGTTGTCATGACAAAGACAAAAACAGCTTGTGTGTTTATGTCAAGTTGTCATAACAAACAATGTCATCTTTGCATTTAAAATATCATAACTGAGCGAATGACACTTAATGACAGATGTTATAACCATGCATAAATTCTCATTAAAGTCGTAATTATAAAGGTTTCATGACAGTCTTATGAACACCCCTTCAAGTAAAGTGTTACTGATTAAATTTTCAAAATTGAAATACTCTAAAACACAGTGTAAGACTAAAGTTCATTAAAAAACTGCAAGCAGGGTTTTATAATGTAAATCACCCACTGAATATAGCAATCTGTGATGGCTTTCCCTCTCAACAACCAGCAGGAGACGGAGCGAAAAAATACAGCGCAAGCAGGATCAGATACACCACCACCAGAGCAGTACCTGTTCATACAAACACAAACAAAACAAAAAACAAAGTGATACTGAGAAGTCTGTGAATAATTCATTATTATCTGTGGTAATAATTATTTAAACACATAAAGTAGCTTACAAACTTGTAAAGCCCTTTTGTAATGTTGATTTTAAAAAAATAATAATTTTTTAACATCTTTGTGCCAGCAAGAAGTCCTGATAAAAATACAATTTATCCAGTAATTACATTGAATTCCTTTCAAATGTTTGGGGTTGTTAAGATTTCTGAGATTGCAGTCAGTTAGGCTGTATTTATTTAATCACAAATACAAATAAAATTGTGAAACATTATTACATATTTAAAAGGTTTGTTTTCTATTTGCATGTATTAAGTGTTGGTATTTTAAGCATTATTACTCCAGTATTCAGCGTCACACTGAAAATCAGAAAGCTTTCTAATATGCAGATTCAGTGCCTAAGAAATATTTATTATTATTACCAGTGTTATTATTAACAGTTATAACATGCTGCTTGATTAGAGTGTAAACTACTAATACATATACAAACATATACAATACTAATCAAAACTAATACATATTTATTTATTTTTTTGATATATATAAAGTGCATCAATTTAACATTCATTTGAAATGGATTATTTTGGCAAAATTACTAAATCTTTAATATAATTATTAAATTAAAGTAAATGAAAATAGGCATAATCAATAATAATAATAATTCCCAAATGTTTGAATAGTAGTGCCATTTTTTAACTGCAGTGTTTTTTTTTTTTAATGTTTAATAAGGATACGAACCCTTGTCTCTACAGAATATTTAGCATTTACCTTGAAAGTAATCACACTTTCCATCCATAAAAATGTAATTGACAAGGATGACACTGAAGATGCTGGCCCAGAGGTGCAGATCGCTGAAGACAAGCACAAATCCAACATCCTATCACAGAAAGATTATAAAAAAAATGCTTACAATGAAATCAGTCAATCAGTTTTGAGATGAAAACGGCATCAACAGAAGCACTCACGTAGAAGACGTTGAATAAAACCAGGACGGGGATCTGAATCATGCAAACCTGCACTGCAATGCAGCTTCCAACCTCTAAACTGTGGAAGAAAAACAACACAAAGATCTATTTTTAGAAGATAAAATTTGATTCATTAAATCTGATGCAATGTTTGAGCCAACGAGTGTCACTCATTTAAAAAAAAAATCCTAACATTCTAAAAGCATTGAAAACCTATTAGAATTATTAATGTCTGCTTATCAAACACTGCTTTATCAATCTTCAAACCTTTGTTTTGAATCAGTGTTTTGGAGTGTGTATCAAATTAGCATGGTCACAGGATTTCAGCAAGAAAGGTTTCGTTATGTCATAACTGTTTCCAAATATATAAAAAAAATTAGATGGTCCGCTAGGGCGTTGCGGGTTCATTCAGAACGCCCCCCCAGAGGTGAATCACTGAATAGGCTTCATAGTTTAAATTTAATCTTGGATCAGTTTTATGGGTTTGTAGACATTTTATTGAGACATCTGTAAAAAAGGAATTATACTAAGGAAGCATTAGTTAATAGTCTTGTTGTCCTGTTTAGCAGAGCACACTATGAAAAAGACAATATAAGTGTTGAAAACTGATTAAAACTAAACATTTAATGCAGACATTTAATATTTAAAGATATTAGGTTCATTACAGGTCCTGTGACATGAACGTTTTTTGTGTTAGTATCAGTATGTTTTAGTTTTAAGGATATCTATCAGCTAGTGTGCTCCAAAACAGCGAAAATTCACATTTAGAAGATATGAACCTGATATAAAAAAATTTGTAGTTCGTCACTTCCACTTAAATGGATCATCGATTTTTTTGACATCACCTCATACTTCAGTTTCTTATCAAATCTTCTGCCCCGCCCCCTTCAAGATGCTTCTCATTTTCTCTCACACACTCTCACTGATAAAAATAAAATACTATTGGCTGTTTTTTTTTATATAAAGGGGAGGGGCTACTATATGTCCCGCCCTGTCTTCATGTTTCAGTTGAGATTACCTCAAATTTCGCATAAAAAATGTACACAAAAATTTGCACACTGTGAAAAATGGCTGTGATTACAACAGTAAAAAACTGTAAAAATGCTACATTAAAAATCCGTAACCTGGTTAACAGTATGTTTCCTTTATATATACGGTGAATAACCATAAATTGACTTTCCCAGAATTCTCTGTATGGCACATCACTTTTTATGCTTTTTGTTGACATTACTATGGATCTTTTTTGTTGTTTCCCCATCAGTTAGGTACATAAGAGATTTATGTTACATCTAATGTTGATAAACAATGTTTATTTCATGACTTTAATTTTATGCGTGTTACCATACTGGTGTTTAGTTGCTGTGTGAATGACACTGAACACCTTCTATACACTGATACACTTTTCTTTTTGCGGGAAAAGTTGTTAGTGATGAGCATTGGTTCACTATGTATGAACTTTTTCATCACCACCTGCATATGACTGTGTTAACCTGTCTATCTGTGTAACAAAAGATGTGTAGATGTTGCTAATCAATATACAAACATATTACCTAAAGATATACGGTAGTTTACTGTAAAAATGAGAAATTACTTTTACAGTTTGTACCGTACTTTTAACGGTTAAATACTGGCAACCACAGCTGCCAGTTTTTTACCGTAAATTTTATGGATGTATTTTTTACAGTGCAATTGGTTCAAATATTTTGAAGCTTTGAAAAGCCATGGCTAATTATAATTCAGTTAGAGCGGACCCTAAAATTCAATTTATCAAAGCATTCCTGAATTGAATTTTGGTTGTTCATATTCATAAAATATGATATATGCAGTAAATGATTTCTAGTGCTGTTTTCCCCAAATATTAGCATGATTACAAATGTAGAACTGGTTTTATAGCTAACAAACAAGAAGTTTTACGTTGAGTGAGCTACATTTTATTGCTCCCAGTGTGTCTCACAGCAACACTGCAATGTTTCATTCCTGAATAAATCTGTTTTGAATGAACTGATTGAGCCAATAATTCAGTAAATTATTCATAAATACAGTGGCTCCATCCGAAATGGCATACTCCATTTAGCAGGTACTTTTATTAAGCAATTCATTTGCAACAAAGTAACAATTTTATGGTATAAAGTGTTGTAAATATGAAATCAGGATGTACTACTTCTCATTACTGCTTTTTGCTTACTATATAGTAGTATAAAAAGTATAAAAACTTTAGATTTCACTTGTTTCATTTCTGAATGAATCTGCCATTTTGAACAAATTGCTTGAATAAACGATTGAATGAATCATTCAATGTTTCTACTGGCAATTTTAGTAACATTTTAGCAACATATTGTTTAATTATCTTTATAAAAAAATCTTTTTAAAGTTTTTTTTTTCCATTTCACACACTCAAAACTGACCTCAAACTGATTTTATTCTGAAGAGCAAACTGCACTCCATTGACGATTTCTGGGATTTCAGGGACCATGGCCAAAAGAGTCACACCTATGAAATACTGAGAGGAAGAGCGAAGTCAGGTAGACCATATTTATTGCCGTTTTCTGTGTGATTTTGATTTACTGCAGTATCAACCTGCGAAACAGACGAGTGGTTGAGTATGGGCTGAATGTGTTCGGTGGCCAGATCGGCACATGCAGACATCAGGACTGTGGCGAAGATAAGAATAAGCAAAGCTCTCCATCGGGACCAGTGCACTGATGCCCCAAGATGACTTGCTGTGAACACACACATATATCAGGCCTCATTCATGAAACATTCGTAAATATAAAAGTATCGCTGTCACTATTATCAGTTTCAAGGAAAACAGCGGTAAGTATTGATGTTAGTTTTACAGTTTTAAATTTTCATTATCATTAATATTGTAATTTATTATCCCAATTTTGAACATTCATGGTAAATACTGTAATGATTAGCTAATCGCAAAAGACTGCAATGTAAAACTGCAATGTAAGTCATCATTTTTCTCAGAAAACATATTTCTAAAGGTGCTGTGGCTTTAAATATTTCACTAGATGTCAGTAACAACTAAAGTAATCAGCACATACAAAGAAACCAAAACAAATCAGTTTTGAAAATAAGCAAATTATGCAACCATGGAGGACATTTCAGCAAGACAAAGATTTCAAATACGGACAAGGAACTCTCAAATGATTTCAGAAAAATAACATAAAGCTGCTAGAATGGCTCAGACAAACTTTAATCCAATAATAAATGAGAACCAACGATCAGAGTTTATAGATGAGTCCTACAGAACTGTCAATAATTGTAGTCTCTGTTAAAAAATTCAAAATTCAAGGCTTTCCATCCAACTGTCAGCTACAAAAAAGACAGTCCAAACAAACCTGCCAGTGGATCAAAATTCAGTAATCAGTTAGCCAGAAAACAAAAACACACAACACAGTGTACATGTCTTTCATACCAACTAATGTTTCAAAAATATAAACACTTTCATGAATTTATGTTACGAACAGTTTAACTGAAAATTTGTTCTTGTCGTGTTTCATGAATAGACTTATTGTGTTTGATATCACCATGATGGAGAAACACCACTTGACTTCTATTGGTCTTATATGAATCTTTTTTTGAAACTTGCTTTATCTACATGGAAATCAACAAAGTTTTGACCCCTTATTTGAATTTGTATTAATCATTTTATTAGAAGGTTTAGCGAACTCACCCATTCCATCGCCAATGTGAATGTCGTAGATGTGTGAATGCGTTTTAAGAGTAAAGATGAGGCCGATGATGTACGAAACAGGCAGGAGAAAGGAAACTGTATACACTAGAGGCCTGGGAAAATAAAGACATGTCAATGACAAAATGACGTAATCTGCATGTTATATGTACTGTATGTTATATGTAACTTACTCAATGTGACTGTGAAACAGACTGTAGCTGTTCTAGTAGAGCAAAAACGGAAAAAATGATGGAATTGTGCATAAAATTGCAGAAATGGTCTCATCTATTGAATTATTACAGGACAGATGGTGGAAATCTCACCAGGTCGTAATGGCAGTTTTTGCACACGAAAGATGTGCTGTTGGTTCCTGTAGAGTTTGTACAGTCCTCACACACCAGATTCCCATAGGCTTTAGAGAAGAGCGTAGGAGCAAACACTCCTAGAGTAGGAGATCAATATAAAGTTAAAATAATACACACACAATGCATTTTATAATATATACAAATATATAACAATGCAAACAGCAATTTACAAAGTCATATTTACAACAAGATACACATTTCAAATGCACAACCAAACTTATTTTATATTGATTTAACATGCAGTACAGCACATCCAATGATCGACTCCCTTCATCAACACACATGTTCGCGTTTATCAAATTTGCTTAAACTAAGTGCTCTAAAGTGTGACTACATTTTTACAAGCAAGGATTCTGACACAGAATCTTTACACAAAGACTTTACAAAAGTTGCGTGCAAAGGGGAAAACACGTCAAACTTAATGAAACATTTGAGGGTACATGGAATCAACTGAAACAGTGTTTCTTAACCACGTTCCTGGAGGACCACCAGCACTGCATGTTTTACATGTTTCCTTCGTCTTTCACACCCATTACAGGTCTTTCAGTCACTGCTAATGAGCTGATGATCTGAATCAGGTGTGTTTGGTTAAGGAGACATGGAAAATGAGTTGGTGGTCCTCCAGGAACATGGTTGAGAAACATTGGACTAAAAGGTAGAGTTAAAAAACAAAAAATGAAACACCCAAAATTACATGAAACTCCGGAGGAAACGTGGATAGCACAGTGATGCAATGACATTAATCAATCTATATATATTTATAACATGTAAAACGGGATCATAAAATGAACATTCAAAAAACAACTCAAATAAACACC
The DNA here is from genome assembly GCA_903798195.1 of Danio kyathit. NCBI lineage: Eukaryota > Metazoa > Chordata > Actinopteri > Cypriniformes > Danionidae > Danio > Danio kyathit. The sequence continues at coordinate 22,585,926 of LR812543.1, read as the reverse complement.
ATAATCATATTATTGTCATATTCAGATGAAGGCAAATAATTAGATTACTGATGTCCATGTAAATGTAGTCACAAGCCCCAACCCTAGACAAATGTGTTCCCTGATTTTGATGACAGCCTTTCCACAGGTTAGTAGTAAGCTAATGTAATGTTAATTGCATAATGCAAATCTTAAATTCATGCTAACAAAAAAATGATCAAAATTATATATTAAAGGTGCTGTATGTAAGTTTTTTTTACTCTTCTAAAGCATAAAAATACCATAATATGTGTGCAGATATTTAAGAAACATCCCAAGTGAACATACTTGTTTAACTGAAAAACAATGCTGAAGTCAGATATTCTGCTTTGAAAATGTTTTTTCCGTGCCGGAGCGCTGTCTTTGTTTAGGTAATTTTCACATGCACATGCCATTTTAGCCAATTATAATTCAGCACTCCGGGTTGCCTTGTTGGAAAACAGCGCATTTCATTCATTTATTCATTCAGAAAGGCTCTGAAAGCGTGCGTCCGAGACCGAAAAGGACAGTATGGGAGACAAGATTCAGTTCCACATGAGGTTATTAATTAGCAAATTACATAAATATTACGAACGTAAACATTAGGTGAGCAGGTTACATTGTAACCGCGTGTCCTAACAACATGCTGTGACGAGAGAGGCAGTGATCAGCTAGGCTGTTTGTACCAGACGAAACACGACAGAAATTTGAATACAGCCTTTCAGAAGCACAGAATATGCACTCACTCATGAAACGGTAAGATTTAGAATCTGTTTAATACATGTTAACCCTCTTTAACATCATTAAATGTAAAATGGCATTCAAACTCATATTGTTAGCATTTAGCTCTGAATAAAGCACACGAGATTTACCTGAGGTGATCACTGTCATAGGTTTCACAAGTTCAGCTGTGAGAAATAGAAGCCTTTTCTAATCATTCAATTCGAGGTGTTGGTTAGGACAAAAACTCCCTTTAATATGGAAAATATTCCCTCTATCGCGTGTCGTTGCTTTTATTTAGAACACAGTTTAAATCACTCGCTCCTTGTATTCAAACTGGCAACCCACGCTCACGTTTGTTTTGATCCAGGAGTGCAACACCTAGTTTAACCACTGGGTGTCAAACTTACATACTGCACCTTTAATGCAATTCAATTCAGATATATAAAATTTGAATTGATGTTTACTTTAAACTTTATTGTTCAATTAAAATGATTAAAATATTTTATTTGTCAAATAAAAGATTTTTCTAGAGTCATCCAGCATAATTTTGTGGCTCAAATGTATTGGTTGAAGCGCCATTTGGCACCGCTACCGTTTTAAAAGTATCGATTTAGCAATGGTATCGAAATAACCCCAAACGATACCCAACCCTAAAACTGGGTTTTCAAAACACTGACTCTCAATAATATGTATGCCCTCAGCAGCATTTGACTGGCCACATTATTTTAAAAACAGGATTTACATTATAGAGCTCACGGGTAGGTCAACTAAGCTTTGAACCAACAGGCACTAGGAATGGGATGATAACCGTTTTCAATGTATACTGTGGTTTGGAAAAGTCAAGGTTTTAAAACCGCCAAAATTCTCTGCTATACCATTCCTATGGTATATGTCAGTTTTTTTTTTCTTTTTTATGTTTTGTTAAGTTCTTTAGGACAACTGTATCTCCAGCAGAAAAGCTGAAAGCTTAAAAATGCCGTTTTTAAATTGTAATAAAACCTGTGTTTCTGAAACTAATGAAGACAGCAGAAGGCAATTGATCTATTTGAATTATTTAGCCTGACATGTTTACTGTACCAAAATTCTTCAAATGTTTCTCAAAATAAAATATATTGTGTTCAGAGGGGGAAAAAGTTTTAGTTTTTTACTCAGTTATTTAAAAAGAACATATTTTAGAGCAGTGATCACAATACCGTAAAACTGTGAAACCGTGATATTTTTATCCAAGGTTATCATAACGTCAGAATCTTATACCGGCCTATGCCTAACAGGCACAGAGCATCACATGAGAATGCTAAATATAGGAAAGGGGGATTATATGTTTATTTATTTACTATGTGAGCATCAGCAAATACAGCAGGAGCATCAGATCAGAGCTCATTAATATTAACGACCCTCCCAAATAAGGTAAAAACAAAGCGTTTTATTCTAGGGCCAGTTCCTAGGGTCGTAAATATACATGTACGTAAAATCCAATTCTGGATAATTTTTCCACTTACCTAACCCATATACCTTTCTATGTAGTCATCAGAGAACAATTAAAACATGCTGTACAAGTGCATTCCATGGCACCTTTAAAAATCACATAATGGGGGCAGTTGAATTAATACAGCACAACAACGAGCAGGTTTCTGCCACCTCATCGCAGTGCATGACGTCTTACCCCCTATTGATATAAAGAGCAGAGAGGAACTGACTCCCGCCGAGCGACTGTTAAACCTTTGCTCCTGGTGCTTCAGACCTCCGATTATCATGCAGATCCCCTGAGAAAGAGAAACAAATATAATAGTCCTCTACAGCACTCTTTGAAGATTTCAGATCCTCTTTAGGTATTGAATCACATACAGGTATGAAGAGGATGCAGCCCAGCAGAGTTCCAGTAAGAGCAGCTTTCACAATCTCCTGCAGACACTTGTTTCCCTGATGATGACCTCTGAGCAGCGCCGTGATGTAAAACGTCAATTCTGTGATGGAGCCGAAGGTCGCGTTCACCACAGCCCCGACGGCAAAGTTACTCTGAGCAGAAATGCTGACAAAAGACATTTAAACCTGCTATTAAGATGTATGTATAAGGTGTCTGTAGATGTATGTATAAGGTGTATGTATAAGGTGTATGTAGATGCATGTATAAGTTGTATGTAGATGCATGTATAAGTTGTATGTAGATGTATGTATAAGGTGTATAATTGTTTTGAAATATTTTGAATGATATGAAACACATATTTATATGTTAGATTGCTTTTATAGTGCAAATCTGATGTGGTTGCATGCATTCAAATAGCTACAAAAGCGCAACTACACTTCATCTACAAGAAGTGGACAGTAAGTATTTTAAAATCTATTATTATATTTATATTTTTGGACAATTTAACTTTTACATCATTACATTCCAAAACAAAATACTCTTTTCCTCCACTAGATTTCATAAATGATCTCTCTGATTCAAATGATATAGTGGAGAGTCTGTAGTTAATGACTCACTGGTTCAACTGATCCAGATAGAGTGAGCGTTTAGTTAACGACTCACTGATTTAAATACTCCAGTCAAGAGTGAGTTTCTAGTAAATGACTCAGGGATTTTAGTGATCTAGTCAGAGGCTGTCTCTAGTTAACAACTCACTGATTCAAATGATCTATTCAGAGTAAGTTTCCAGTTAAGAATTTATTAATTTATGATCTGATCAGAGTGACTCTCTAGTTAACGACTCACTGATTCAAGTTATCCAGTCAGAGTGAGTCTTCAGTTAATGACTCACTGATTCAAATGATCAAGTCAGAGCGAGCCTCCAGTTAAGAATTTACTAATTGAAATGATCTGATCAGAGTGGCTCTCTAGTTAACGACTCACTGATTCAAGTTATCCAGTCAGAGTGAGTCTCCAGTTAATGACTCACTGTTTCAAATGATTTAGTCAGAGCAAGTCTCCAGTTAAGAATTTACTAATTTAAATGATCTCAGAGTCACTCTCTAGTTAATAACTCACTGATTCAAATGATCGAGTCAGAGCGAGTCTTCAGTTAACTACTCACCGATTAAAATGATCCATTCAGAGCGAGTGTTCATTTAATAACTCACTGATTTTAATTATCCAATCAGAGTGAGTCTCTATAGTCAATGACTCATCGAATCAAGTGATCCAGTCAGACTTTGTCTCTAGTTAATGACTCATCGATTCAAATTATTTGAATAGAACAAGTCTGGAGTTATCAACTGACTGATTCAATTGATCTCCTCAGAGTGAGTCTCCAGTGAATGACTCACTGAGTGAGAATCCAGTTAATGACTTACTGATTTAAATGATCTGATCAGAGCGAGTTTCCAGTTAGGGCATACTCACACTATGTACAGTTACCTTGAACCGGGCCAAAGCACGCTTGTCCCCCCTCCCGTCTCCCCCGACGGCCCGCACTCACAATACATTCGGGCCTGGGCACGCTTCCATCATTGATGAGAAGAGAAGCGCTCTCGCTCAGTACAGTGGAGATTTCTTTAGTTATATGGGTTTTAGTCGTTTGATATGCAGTAACATGCCGTCAAATATTTCGCCGAACAGATTAGCCGCTTTTTGACGCTCATAAACAATCATAAAGTCCTCGAGCTGCAGGAATTAGGAGGTTTGCTGAAGGTGCAGCTGTCGTGCAGTGAGAGGTTTGCGTCTTTAATAAACTACGACAGTTTGCGTTCATTGAACAGTACGAATGATTAATTAATCCATATCAGACAGTCCCTTAAAAGTCACGTCTCGCTTTCAGTTTCGGGCTCAAGCACGCTTGCACTCACACTGCACGCGTACCGCGCCTGAGCCCAAGTGAACCGCGCTCAAGTGAGCCCGATTCAGAGCACTCACACTTCTCAAACGATCCGGGAAACGGGCCTGGGCACGGTTCGGATAGCATAGTGTGAGTACACCCTTAGACTCACTGATTCAAATGATTTAGTAAGAGTGAGTCTTCAGTCAACAACTCACTGATTCAAGTGATCTAGACAGAGCAAGTCTGCAGTTAACAGCTGATTCAATTGATCCCCTCAGAGTGAGTCTCCAGTGAACGACTCACTGATTCAATTGATTCAGTCAGAGTGAATCTTCAGTTAACAAATCCCTGATAAAAATGATCTGATCAGAGAGAGTCTCCAGTTAACCAAAATGATCCGGTCAAATGAATCCCAGTTAATGATTAGGCATTTTACTCAGTTGCTTGACTTGTGTACTTTGTCCACAACTTCTGTCTACAGATCGAACAAATGATAAGGGATGTTTTGTAAGAAAGTGCAGCCAGCAATATGAAGTATTCATACAAAACATTGCTGTATCAAATAATAGTTGCCATAAATATATATTTTTTTCATTTGCTTGCCTGTCTGCTCGTAAGCCTAACAATATTTATTCAACAAAACTCCTGCATTGCACCAAGTGCTTCAACAAAAATGATGTAGAGTGTGACAAAATTATTGTTGACTCATGCTGATTCAAAGTGAAAATTGTGATGACTTGTTGGTTGACGCTTGTGATCACTAAAAATGCTGAATTCATTTTGTATCAGACAGGTATTTGTTTGTTCAGGCATATCACACCAGTCTCACAGGTATCTGCTCACCTTGCAATGCCCATGCCGATGTAATACGAGAGTGGAATGATGGAACTGACTGCTGTAGCAAACTTGACTTCAGAGCTGACAAACTGGTTTGTTTGGTCCACATAACCAATCACTAGTGACACTATAACTAAAGGTAAGAGATCTATAGTAACGTCATGTAAGGAAAACAGCAAAAAGCAAGAATTGTAATCACAGTAAACATAAAATTTTATTCTTTTCAATAAATAACATTAAAATAAAGCATTCTTTTAAAAATCTGGATTGCAGCATTCCACTTTTGATAAATTGTCTGATTTGGTTACGTGATCTAATCACAAACATTTTAGTTAAAGGCGCAGTATGAGCTATTCATCACTAGAGGGAGCATATTCACAACAAACAAAGGCAAGGTTTGATGACAGCATGACTGAATGTGGAATCATGGCAGTTGTCTTCAATATGTCCCATTACACTTGTGCAGAAATCATGTTCATGTATGGGCTAAAGTATTCAATACTTATCATCATGGTAGTATGAAGTGGTTTTTGCATTTTCTAATGAAAAAAAACGTAGATATTGTGCCTTTAATGGCAACTGTCTACTGTAAGGTTCTATTATATTGATCAAAATTGACAGATATCCATTTCAAAGAAGTGAACCTTCTATTCTTCAAATATTTACAGTTTCCTCAAACATAAAGCAGAAAAAGGTTTACATTTTTTGACAAAAAATAATAAGATTTTTTTAAAAAACAAAGTCATCCTATTAGAATAATTTCTGAAGGATCACTGAAAACTGGAAAAACTCACAGTATCACAGTAAAACTGAAAACTTAGGCCCAATCCCAATTCTACCCCTTAACCCTTCCCCTATACTCTTTGTTTTGTGCATTCACGTGAACGTAGGGCTAGGGGGAAGGGCTAGATAGCCCTTGAAACTGAGGTTTTTCAGGACCACACTTGAAACCAAGGGGTAAGAAAATTTCCCAGAATACACCATCTACACCGACAACATAGCATTATTACAAATTGGTTTTCAAGCATATGTTTTAATACATTCATAAGGGTGTTCGTGTTTTACCGTCATGCTTAATTTTGCTATCTATAATCCCTAATAATAAATCCTGTATAGCAGTCCCACAACATACTTTCACATCTGACACTCGATGACACTCAAATACCCTGTCAGAAACATCTGGTGACCGGGAATGACCTTTTTACAGTGTCTGCTATAATGTTAATGTTTTTCATGTGTTTAGATGAATATGGCCACGGTGTAAATGCACAGTACATTTACGAGCTTTTATTGCCACATTAGATCGTTACAATAAAATCATATGTTTGTCTTCAGTGATTTCCTGTAGATAAATACCAAAAAAATTACGCAACTGGAATCACTACAGCAGTCACGATCATCGATCTCATATGAAGCAAAAGATTGCGATGACATTTGATGACGTGTGCAGGTGTTGTAGTGCTGTCCCATTTCTTAGGGGTAATTTTTGAAGCCCTTCCTCTTCACAAAATACAAAAATAGAATTGGGATTGGACCTTAGCTTTCCAATCAATTAATCAATTACATTGTAGAAATCAATTACATTGTATAGTATAATATTTAAAAATAGAAAATACTTATTGTAATAATATGTCACAGTACTTGAACATGCATCATTGGTAAGAAGTATATATTATTCTGTATATTATTCTGTCAAAAACACTCACTTTAAACTTTACCATATAACTTTAAATGTTAGTGTAAATATTATTTGCAGTAAGTACTGCAGATGTGAACTGACAACATATGTCTGAATGTCAGTTTTAAAGACTGACAGGTTTCAACTTCCATATTCGTAGTTTGATGTTAAGGATACTGACAGCAAAAACGTTGATCCCGTCCACTGTGTATTTATAATAGTAGAGGTTAACTGCACTGTAGCAGCACAGAATCACTCGGACTTCGTGATCTTGAGCCTAAAAATAAACATTTGAAAGGCATTAAAATTTGCTAATATGAAAACAATGTCTTGAACACACTTAGAAACATTTGCTGAGGCTGTGAATTAAATATATAAATGTTGTAAAGAACGTTTCGTTTCTCGTATTTGCTTTGTATGATCTCAATGTATCATCAGGAGCCTAAAGTATCAATTTCGTGTTGCGTGTTTGTTAGTTGTTGTTGTTTTTTTTTTTGACTCTCGACGTACCATTACAGGGAGTGCAGAATTATTAGGCAAATGAGTATTTTGACAACATCATCCTCTTTATGCATGTTGTCTTACTCCAAGCTGTATAGGCTCGAAAGCCTACTACCAATTAAGCATATTAGGTGATGTGCATCTCTATAATGAGAAGGGGTGTGGTCTAATGACATCAACACCCTATATCAGGTGTGCATAATTATTAGGCAAACTTCCTTTCCTTTGGCAAAATGGGTCAAAAGAAGGACTTGACAGGCTCCGAAAAGTCAAAAATAGTGAGATATCTTGCAGAGGGATGCAGCACTCTTAAAAATGCCAAGCTTCTGAAGCGTGATCATCGAACAATCAAGCGTTTCATTCAAAATAGTCAACAGGGTCGCAAGAAGCTTGTGGAAAAACCAAGGAGCAAAATAACTGCCCATGAACTGAGAAAAGTCAAGCGTGCAGCTGCCAAGATGCCACTTGCCACCAGTTTTGCCATATTTCAGAGCTGCAACATCACTGGAGTGCCCAAAAGCACAAGGTATGCAATACTCAGAGACATGGCCAAGGTAAGAAAGGCTGAAAAACGACCACCACTGAACAAGACACACAAGCTGAAACATCAAGACTGGGCCAAGAAATATCTCAAGGCTGATTTTTCTAAGGTTTTATGGACTGATGAAATGAGAGCGAGTCTTGATGGACCAGATGGATGGAGATGGATGGGCCCGTGGCTGGTCGGTAAAGGGCAGAGAGCTCCGGTCCGACTCAGACGCCAGCAAGGTGGAGGTGGAGTACTGGTTTGGGCTGGTATCATCAAAGATGAGCTTGTGGGGCTTTCCGGGTTGAGGATGGAGTCAAGCTCAACTCCCAGTCCTACTGTCAGTTTCTGGAAGACACCTTCTTCAAGCAGTGGTACAGGAAGAAGTCTGCATCCTTCAAGAAAAACATGATTTTCATGCAGGACAATGCTCCATCACACGCGTCCAAGTACTCCACAGTGTGGCTGGCAAGAAAGGGTCTAAAAGAAGAAAAACTAATGACATGGTCTCCTTGTTCACCTGACTGAACCCCATAGAGAACCTGTGGTCCATCATCAAATGTGACATTTACAAGGAGGGAAAACAGTACACCTCTCAGAACAGTGTCTGGGAGGCTGTGGTTGCTGCTGCACGCAATGTTGATGGTGAACAGATCAAAACACTGACAGAATCCATGGATGGCAGGCTTTTGAGTGTCCTTACAAAGAAAGGTGGCTATATTGGTTACTGATTTGTTTTTGTTTTGTTTTTGAATCTCAGAAATGTATATTTGTGAATGTTGAGATGTTATATTGGTTTCACTGGTGAAAATAAATAATTGAAATGGGTATATATTTGTTTTTTGTTAAGTTGCCTAATAATTCTGCACAGTAATAGTCACCTGCACACACAGATATCCTCCTAAAATAGCTAAAACTAAAAACAAACTAAAAACTACTTCCAAAAATATTCAGCTTTGATATTAATGAGTTTTTTGGGTTCATTGAGAACATGGTTGTTGTTCAATAATAAAATTAATCCTCAAAAATACAACTTGCCTAATAATTCTGCACTCCCTGTAGACATTGATTTTATAAATCTCAAAGTGCTACGTTTTGAAACCTCTGAAGAAAAAAAACTATGTGGATGGCCTGACGGTGAGAATATTAACAGCCAGTTTTCATTTTTGGGTGTACTATTGCTTTAACTGACAGACGGGAAAAGCTCAGTGTGTGTTATAATATTAGTGACCTGTTCTGACCTCAGGGTTTTGGCTGATGTGGATGTGTTCGGGGGGCATGAGCAGGATGATGCGTAAGGTTTTGGCGCTCATCTTGGCCACAGGGATGGTGAAAACCAGCATCCATGAGATTAGACACATCAGTGAATGTGTGACGGCCAGGAAAGGAAAACCCACCAACAGCCAGACATATGTGCTCAAACGACACTGAAATCAAAGGAGATGCACAATCTATAGTCATTACTGTAGAAAAGAACTACAGACTACGTCAATGAAAGTAAAATGCTAAAGGTATATGAAGTGTAAATATTACTGCTGATTAAGGACTGAGGATACATTTCTGCACTTATAATCAAATGTTATATTATACAACATAAATATATAACATATGAATATATATATATATACACACACACACAATACAACCACAAGACTTGTTAATGGAGGTTAATAGAAAAGGTGAAAAACCTTGAAATACATATAGTTAGGGGTATAATTTTGGACACGACTGTGTGTATATACTGTATATTATCTACACTATTGTTTAAAAGTTTGTTATTGATATATACAGTAAAATATCTCTTACTGTTGTGCTCATTAAACTGAATTTTCAATGTCATATGATCCTTCATAACACAATTTAAATGCAAAAATATACTTTTAGATTAAATATTAGCCATTTTTCACAACTTTTAGCTCATTCGTAATTTACTAAAAGCCTGCTGGTATAAAAACATTAATAAAAATGTATTAACTATAAAAATATTATCACTTTTATTATCTTGAGATGCCTTTATATCGTCATTTTTAACCTGTTTTAATCACATCAAACATTTGACCTATACTGAACTTAACACTTACATGAATAAAGTGTATGTAGACCTATGTATGTAGACATTCATATCATTTTACATCCCTTAGCTTATTTGTAGTTCACTAAAACAGACCGATGGCTTAAGAAAATGGTTGTTAGGATGTTTATGAAAATTGTATCTAAAGTACAAATATCAGCATTGTATAAAGAAGCCATACATACAACATGTAAACAATGTACAAAAATAAACATCTCACACACACTGAACAGACATTGTGCAGAAATTTTACAAATACGTAAAAAACTATGAAAATGAAAAATAAAATGCAGTGCAAAATTCAAAAGTAGTTGTAACACTTTGTATATTAAAAATGAATACAGGACATTCGGTCATAATAATACTGTACCTATTTTTTTTTTTTACCTTGTAATATTTATAAATAAATTTGATGACTTTGATATATCTGTTTGACTCTCTTACCCAATATCGGTGGTCGTGTGGCTCTCTGGTGGGCTCTTCTGTCGTCTCCTCCAGCGTTGTGGGCTGCAGAAGAGGAGATGAAGCCTTCCCATCATCCTCTTCTTCTACAGATAAACCATCCTGAAGGATCTTCACACTGTACACCGGCACACTGACACTGGCCTGAAAACAGCAATGTTTACTCTTACAAAGTCTCTACTCATTTAAATAGAGAAAACTCTCTCAATAGCCACAATTTAGTAATATCATCCATTAATCTGAATCTTATACAAAATTATGGTATAATTACAGTTTCTGAACTTTCGGCATTCCAGACACCAATATTTAAATCATGGTCACACTTTACTATAAGGTTTCATTAGTTAATGTATTTACCAACATGAACTAATAATGAACAATACTTGAACAACATTTGTTATCATTAGTTAATGCACTGTGAGTTAACAAGAACTAACATTTATTAACTAACTTTATTATCATTAACTAACATTGACAAAGATTAATAAATGCTGTAATTGATGTATTGTTTATTGTTTGTTTATGCTAGTAAATACATTAATTAACATTAACTAATACAATTTCATTGTAAAGTGTGACCTAAACAATTTATAGAAGATGAATCACTGTCAGAGCATTAGATTTTATACATTGATATAAACATTATACCAACATGATTTTCAATAGTATGTCAGCACACTGTGAGTGTATATTAATACCATTTGTTGCTTGCTTTTGGCATCTGAAAGAGGTTTTAGACCCAGAGACAGTGATGTTCAACGTCACATTTAACAAAAAACGCCATATTTTCACAGATAAAGAAACCAGAGACTGTGTTAAAAGAATCAAAAGTAGCCAGACATACAAAGACAATGTGGAAATAAAAAGAAATAGAACCTTTTCGATCGATTTCCCAAATGGCCAGAGAAAATAGCAGGACAAGTTCCAGCAGAGTTTCCCTGAAACAACATAATACATCTTTGTATGACATTATAATTATAACAAACCAAAATGTACTATTGGAACTCATTTAGATAGTTCTTACCATATGGGATGCCAAATACCGTGAGGAACATTAGGACACCAACAATAAGGTAAACCAGAGAAATCCACCAGCCGAACAGAAACACATAGAGGATATTTCCAAATGTAAATAATGTCCCTGCTGAAACATAAGAATAAATAAGATTTTTATTGTAGATTGTTGTCATACTGGCACAAATCTCTATTAGATTTCGTTTCCTTTTTATAAAATGTATGAAATTAAAATGGTCTGCGCACACACACACACACACACACACACACACACACACACACACACACACACACACACACACACACACACACACACACACACACACACTCACTCACACACACACACACACACACACACACACACACACACACACACACACACACACACACACACACACACACACACACACACACACACACACACACACACACACACACACACACACACACACACACACACACACACATATATATATATATATATATATATATATATAGTTTGGGTTCATTTTTTTTAAAGAAAATTATTCTGTTCATCAAGGCGGCATTTATTAAATGAAAAAAAAAAAAAGTTAAATTGTTAAATATTTATTAAATATTTATTTATTACTTATTGTATGTATTTTCAAATGAAATTATTAGTCCAGTCATTATTGCTTTTATTGCTATTACCGTTAATAATAATAATAATAATAATAATAATAATTAATATTAGTGGTTTCTGAAGGATCATGTGACTCTAAAGACTGAAGTAATGAAGCTGAAAATTCATCAATAAAATCACTGAAATAAATCATTAAATTAAATTATAAACTACTTCTGAACAGTTATTTTATAGCGCAATAACATTTCACAATTTTACAATTTGTACTGTATTTTTGTTTAAATAAATGCAGCCTTGGTGAGCAGGATAATTTAAAACATTTAAAAATCCTACTGACTCCAAAATTGACAGGTAGTGCATATATATATATATATATATATATATATATATATATATATATATATATATATATTAGTTTTAATGTTTAATGTATGAATGTTACTTATTTTTTGTACAAATAACAAAACACAAATGTTATTTTTTTGTTTAATTGCAATATATATAAACAGTTTGAAAAAGTTGATGCCGAAGTAAAGATAATTTTAGAATAATACATCTAACATTCCTATTCCTTAGAATTCAATCAGCAGCCCAAATGTGTACATTATGGCAACAATAAAATCATGAAAATGGTTTAAATATTGCTAGATGTAGAATAAATAGGATTTAATTAGTACACACCAATGTATTTGCTTTATTTTTTGACAAACAAAAATGATCAAAATCATTAAATAGCTTAAAAGTAAGAAAAAGTTTGATTCTTTAATACTTACAACATTAATAAATATAATAATTGATATTGATATTAATATTATTATTAATAATAATAATAATAATAACTGCAAAGTATGCATCATATTTGTTAAGTTTACTTAAAACTTGTTTTTATTAAAAGCAATGTTATTTGTACTTGCCACTGTACAGTATATCATATTTACAATAACTGATAATTAAATAGTCTTTTAAGAATGAATTTCATTAACACTTTTACTAATGTTAGACCAAATCTTTGATTGCTTTAAAATTGATCAATATATTAATAATAAAAAAATATTAAAATATGTCCAAACTTTTAACTCTCACTACTCACATACAGAAGGAAATGAAAGAAGAGCTTGGTCAAACCTGAAAGTGGCTTAATGACATTCAGCTCAGAGTAAAGCTCCTTCACAATTTCTGACCGATCCTGAAATGGCCTCTCTGTCACATGACTCTTCCATTTCCTGAATCCAAACTACAACAAGATAAAACACCATCAGCATAAAAACGTGTAATATTAAACCAAACACAACATCCCACATTCACCTTATAATTATTTGCCAGTTTTTGGGCCTCTACTTCATTCTCAGCACTTATGGTGGTCTTGCGTGGATTTTCCTCCTGTATTTCATCCCCAAAGCTGCATGCTGGAAAAAAGAAGAGGTAGTGGCACCCTGTTAGTCCCAAAAAAAAATAAATAAAGCGAAACAGGTCACTAGTAATGCAAAATGATTTCACTTCTCTGTGGGTGTTTAGGCGGGAAGGAGCCGCTAGTTTGCAGCAAACAGGAGTGTGCAGGACCATCACTAGTTTCAGAGTGAATATGAGCTACACAGATCCTCTCACAGAAAGAGCCGGGCAGATGATTTCCATTATGCTCCTCTGGAGGATCTGAGGGACCAGTTCAAAACATGACATTTTTTATTAGTTTATATTTTCTTAAATTTGAATGTGCTATGCAGTAGTTATTTTTTTTTAAGCACTTGTGTTTAATAGTGGAATATGCGCTGAAAACTACATTAACCATAATGCTCTACAAAAATCCCACCAATCAGAGAGTGGCAGAGAGTAGAGATTTTTTTAGTTTTCTTTTAGAGAACTTCATTCCTATTAACCACTGCGAATGATATAATCCAAGTTGTCAAAATACTGGAATATTTGTGTGTATGTACATATATGCATTTGCATATGTATGTAATATATATGTATATGTATTTTTCCTAACAAACTTTAAATATAGTTTCTATAGATACAACCAGCAACAACTTTAGATTATATTTTATATTTCCTTGCCATTTTTAGTATGATTGTGTCATTTGCATTGCCACTGTCTATCACATAGTGTTTACATATTCATGTACTGCTTATACACATAATTTTAGTTCTCATAATGAATTTAGATAATTGACCAATATATTAATATGTAGTCCAAACAAAAAGAAGCGTTAATATGCAAATATAAAAATGTGAAAATTTAATTATTATAATATATTGTTTATTAAATATTGTTTTGTGTTTATTCGTGATTTACGTGGGTATACAGTATGTATCACTGTAATTTAAATATACAATATTTACAGAAACACACGCTCTTACAAATACTGTTGGTTCTCCAGCATGAACACGTTTCCATTTAAATCTCACAAGATATGAAATGGACCTAAAGGAAATAGAGTAAATGGAGAAGTGTGGACTGATGCGGTCTCAAGGGTTTCAGAACCTTTTCACGACAGAAACCACACTGTCTGCAAATGCCTTGCAACACTGTTTTGACAAATACTGATTCGTTTACATTCAGGATAAACATAACGTTATGAAGATCTATTAATGAAAAACAGGACATATAAACATTGTTCATATACATTAAGTGTTGAGTATATGAAGTCTTTAATAAATGGGAACTGCTTGCTCTGGTAATAATGTATTGCAATGTTGACAAACTAAGCAAGTGTGTTATTTTCAGTCCCTCAGTTTACAGTATTCTTACTTTGTGTTATTGTTTACCTTGCGTTTCTGTGTCAGGTTTCCTTCTCCGCGTCTCTACATTTGTTGTCATTTCAGCTCATTTTCTTCTGTCATCGCACGCACACACTCGACTGACAGTTCTTCAGTAATCAGACTCATGTGATTCAGTCGCACTAACGCCGAGCGACTGTGTTGCCAGATCCTACTAGAAAATTAAGCAAATCTGCCTGGCTAATAAAATACAAGACAGATGATCCTCCGCTTAAACACAATGCAAAAATACAGTACCTACGCTTTTCGACACTATTCTAAACACATTTCAAACGAGATCCGAAATGTTGATAAACAAACAGAGAGTATTCAAGAGGATAAAAATATAGAACCGAGTCACTCATCATCAAAAGGACCTGGCACCCCGGGTGAATTCATAAGAATGGTGGGAAATGTAGTTTTTTTTAAACACAAGAGCAAATCCTTTCATCTGAACCATTTTGACACTTGAACTGAAACAAATATTAACAGAAATATAATAAATTATGTTTTATTTTAGCTCGTTGCTCAGGATCTCATTTAATTACATTAGTTATAATATAAAACTCTAAATTGCACAACATTTAATACAACTAAAATATAAAACTATATACATAAAGCAATGATAATACAAAAAAAAACTATTTAAAAAGACAAAGGCGTATTAATGATATTAAAATAAGACTGAAAATTTTTGGTCTGCACTTAAAATGATGAGCTTGATGAGCATATTATGTAAATATGTTTAAAATGTTAACCAACTTGACAAAATGCTACAAAGGTATTAAAAAATAAAGTTTAATATTAAATTGCTAAAAAAAAAACAGTTTTTTTTTTTTAAATTATTGTCTCATTATATTTAACAATATTTATAATATTGCTGACCTTGTCAGTATTTATGATATTTATAAGTGTAATAATTGGATATGTTCCCAGGCAAGTTGCTGAAACTAGTGAGAAATGTATTTCTCAAACACAGCTGCCTATTGAATATATTAAGTGAATATAAATGATATTTAAAAATATTTGTCTTCCCGTGAACAAATACACCAAACAAACATCAATAAAATGTATTTATTTATTTATTTTAAAGAACTATTCACAAATCTGGCACAAAAGCCAGGAGCATTCAAAATAAATGTAGCAATTATAAAACAGCAACACTATTTTATAACTGCCTAATAACAAGAAAAACAATTATTAAATAATAAATTGCAAGCCATGTCAATCTTATCATCGAGCATTAAAAACAAAAACAATGACAGTACAATCTTTGCACAGAATCTGTAAAAATAGGGATTTTACTAGGTCATAACTACCTGCATATATTTTGTTTAGTGGTAAACTTGACTTGCATTATCCCATATACCCTTCCCCACAAAGCCATTTCTAAAGACATGTAGAGACGTTACTTTAATCCTTTCCACTACTAATTTGGATATCCAAAGCACTTAGTGTGGTCAGAGAAAATCCCTGCAAGCTTTGAGATGCATTCTCTTGGCAAGTAAACGTTTGGCAGTGGAGACGTTCTCTAAGGTTCTCTCAAAGAGATTTGGGGTGTTCACAAATATCACTCAAAACGCCTGAGGGTGTCATTTCTTCATTTTCCAACATTCAGTAGAGATACTGATGGCCTGCGATGAGTAGATCACCACTGAAGAATTAGTGCAAGCCCTGACATTTAAAGAGTCAATCCACCTCAACATAAAAAATCGTCATCATTTGCTCATCCTCATGTCGTTTCAAACCCATATGACTTTTGATCATCCTTGAAACACAAATGAAAATAGAGATTTTTGCTCCACCATTAAATGCCTGTTCACCCAAAACACTGAGCATCCACAAGAACCAATAAAGTAAATTCTCGAGTGTCAACTTCCTTAATTACCAATAGGGTTTGTTCTCTATAATCATGTGACATGAACCAATGTCTTCGACAAGAACGAAATAATTGTGGAACTTCCAGAGGAACCATTGGGGCTTTTCACCTTTGAAATATATCCAATTTGTTTTCTTCTATCCAAAACCCCAGATAAACAAAATCTTGGGTTATCTGTAATCTTGTTTTACACCACTGATACTATACCTGGAGTTAACGAATAATCCTGGGTATTCATTAACAGACGCTTCACACTGTACATACTGTATACAATCTAAAACCCCAGGTTAACCTTTTTATGTCCAGTGTCACTATTGCTGTTTGGACAAACAGCAGTCAACCTTTTTACACAGCATTTCCAGATCTTTTTGTCAGTTATAAAAAATGATGTTGTGTAGGTCTTTAGCTGTTTGAGATGCACAAAGGAATGAAAACAAAGACAAAAGTACAAATGAATGAATCCAAATGACTGACAACTATGTGCACGGTTTTTTGTACACTGTAAAAAAATGCTGGGTTCCACACAATTATTCATTCATTCTTTTTCTTTTCGGCTTAGTCCCTTTATTTATCAGGGGTCGCCACAGTGAAATGAACCGCCAACTTATCCAGCATATTACTTTCACAGCGGATACACTGCTCTGTTTCACACTGAACAAAGTTACAGTAACTCCGCAAATGCAATGCTAAACCTGCTCTGGAGCAGTTTCATAACTCCAACTAAAATATGGTGACGTTTTTTTCAAATTAAAGGTGTGATACGTGATTTTACCTGTGGTTAAAATTGCTATTTAGAATGATAATATGGGGTTAAGCACAGTGTGAAAACACATAATGAAGCTCATTCTCGAGTGGTATAGACTGACGTTTCTCCGGTGGAGAAGCGCGGACCAGACGTGTGTTTTACATTTTTTTGTGGTCAAAAAACACAAATCTTAGCGAATACTTGCTTCACAGACATAAGAAATATATTCACATCAAGCTTGAAATCTGTACTTTTAAATTAAGCAACTGCACTTGACAACAAAAGTTTTTTGGTTTTGTAATCTGTATGAAACAAACGTCAGCTACAGTTCATCCCGTTAAACGCACATCACATGACAGCAACTACTCGAAAGCCCTGAAACCTGTAAACAAAGAGTCACTGTAATTTCTGAGGAGATTCGCCATCAAGACCAAGTTGTGAATTACTTCAGAAGACCAGCGTGATCAGACAATCTTTATCCAGAAGATGATAATGTGTAGAACAGCCATAAATGAGGTTGGTGTTGTGATTTTGTTCCTTTCGAGTGCGCATTCGCATTAGCTCGGGCAAACTGATAAAATGCAGATTTTGTTCGACTAGAACGTTTAGAAACAAAACTTATGAGACAGTTGTTGTTTAACTTTATAGGTGATCAAAATATGTAATGTAATCTTAAGCTTGGCAAACAGTTTTGGAGAATTTAATGTTTCCCCATTCAGACAGAATGCCCAAGCATACTGCCCGAGAGGCGTTTCAAAAATGGCCGCCAAATGAAATGACTTGCCTTAAAGGGACTTTGCACACAACACAATTGAGTTCCAAAAGTACCAATGAGGTTCATTCTTGAGCATCACATGACATTCCACAAGAACTAGGGTTGGGCGATGTTGACCAATTTAGCATCGTACGATGTCTAATGTGAAACATCGCGATGGACGACGGCATCGTCTTCATAGGCGGAGGTGAATAAATTATTTATGAATAATTAATTAATTCATAATGAATTAATTATTTGTAGCCTACTGTTTCAACTACCTTCCCAGAGATGGGTTGCGGCTGGAAGGGCATCCGCTGCGTAAAATCGTGCTGGATAAGTTGGCGGTTCATTCCGCTGTGGCGACCCCGCAAGGGACAAAGCCGACAAGAAAATGAATGAATGAATGAATGTTTCAACTACCTGGTCTTTGTTTTACCCATAACCAAATCATAAATAAATAAAGATAAGTTACACACAAATTGCCAACTGTCAATCACTTTTTCCGCGGGACTCTGGCATGAGAAGGCAGAGTGATCCGTGTCAGTCATTTGTTTGGTGCGGTGGATGGCGGAGGGGTGACGCGGACGAAAGTGAGCGGCGCGGGGGGTTGCTCGTGGACAAAAGTGAGCGGCGCTGAGGTGTCGCGGACGAAAGTGAAGAGGGCTGGGGACTCGCGGAACAAAGTGAAAATGAGCAGTGGACAGGGGAGGAGGGCGGTTGAGGAGGAAGATCGGTAAAATGAGGTGCCGGATCCGGCGTGTTCCGGCACAAATTAAGCCCTGGATAGAGACAAGATTAATTAAATATCACGTTAAAGAACTATAGTGAGACGCGATCCACTATCATCCTTGATAAATTGTCCGACGTACACTGTTCGCTGGAGCTCAGACGAGCGCATGACAGTGTGTGTGTCTGTGGCTCTGTGTGTGTCTGTGGCTGTGTGTGTGTGGGTGTGGTCACGTGATGTGCGTTTTCAGTGGACGGAGGGCTGTTCAGAAATGCTAGATGAAACGCCAGTGTGGACGTGGGTCATTTTCGTTCTAAAATGCCATTTTAAAACTGTATTAAAGCTGTATTACTGTAAACAGGACCTGAGTGTGTATTTTTCATGAGCAGGTTTGCGACGGGGGCGGGGCGATGGATCGCGATGCTGGCTTAGCATCGTGATGTCTATCGGCCATCAGCGATGGACAATGGCATCGTCTATCGGCCCAACCCTAACAAGAACCACTAGTTTCGTCATGCGGTGCTGCACAGACTGATCGTATCTGAAGCGGTGCATGCCAGTTTTCAAATTTTGTCCAACTTGAGACGGCGTCAATGTCACATCACTGTTACATGTGGCATCAAAGTACAGTTTTAGGTTTATTTACTTCAGTTTGACTAATATATGACTTTTTAGAAAATAATTTAAGTTTTTACACCATCTTTCTCTAATAAATCATGTTTACCAAGAAATTACAATTAGTTTCAATGTATCGCTTTTTAATTCGTTAATTTTCTAGTGCAACCTGTGCATAGGTTTATTTTGAACCTTTTCTATGCAGATGCTTTACTGTATTGAGCTGCATAACCCATTTAGATAATACTTTTTATTGAATAACTTGAATAACATTTTTAACATAACATGGTCTTCATTTATCATTGATTTATTGTCTTGTTTTATCTACCATGTACACATAGTGCTCATTTTATTGACCGCTGGCTGAAGTTGTAACACGCCTAGTTAGATTCATTCTTGATGGTCATGTGACATATTTGAGCTTTAATGGCTATATATTATTTCCTATTTATTTTCACTGATCAAAGTTTTTTTGCATTCATCCTTGAATGTATCTTTTACTACTGCATATTTTATGTCTGTAAAGTGCCTTGAGATGCTACTTTTAGAGGCGATATTTAAAAATAAATTTATTATTATTATTATTATTTATATGCTAATAAATACCAAAAATGTCTGGTCATCATATAAAGCAAGCTTGTGTCTTTCGGAGACCTTAATTAAACTGCCAGTTTCACATGGATATTTTGAACAGTTAAAGTGTGAGAGTTTTGGGTGAACAGATAATCTCAGATTTTATTTTAAAAATATCCTAATTTGTGTTCTGAAATTAAATGAAAGTCTTATTGGTTTGGAACATCATGAGGATGAGAAAACTGTAGACTATTCATTTTGGTGTGAACTAACCTTTTAAGTTAGCATAAAAGACCAGCAGAACTGCTGTAAAACTTTTATTTGTTACGTGAGAAGTCTGGCCACCTGCATCTTCACCTCCTCATCTGGATGAGAGAACAACAGCGGCAGCTTCTGGTGGAGCTGAGAGGAGCCGTCCAGTAAAACACAGTAGAGAGAGTCTGGTCTCCTCCTCAGCGCTTCTGCCACCTGAGCTGAAGGTCTCCACGCGCGCAGATTACCCACAAAAAACAGCAGGCGGAGGAGGACTGACGTGCTGGTGCACCCGTCAAACAACACGATCAAGGAGGCTGGAGCCTGCAAACAGATTTATAAGTTACTGAAGAGGTGTGTGAAAATAGAGTGCCTATAGAAAATCATCATACCCCAGTGAAAATCTATAGCTTTACAAATTACATTCAAAAGACCTTTGGGATAAAGTTGTAGAAAGGCACAGATTAGGAGAAGGCTACAGAAATATTCCAAAGGCTGATAAAAGTTATTTGGAATGTGATTTGATTTCAGGCTGTTTGACAAATAATGTAATTATTTCAAAAGGGTATGATGAATTTCTATAGGCACTGTATGGAACAGATCTTAAAATTAAAAGAAGAATTAAACTATTGCTGACAAATTAATCAAAATAAAAAACAAAACTGTGACAGTTTAGTGTGACTATAAAATTGCCAAGATTGTAATTAAATTCAATAAAATCACATAATATATATTTTTTCCAGTAAAATAAAATTATGACAATTATTTCCCTTTAAATTATTTCATTTAAAATGGTACAATATGGCACTTTTATTATTTACAATATTAATATTTTTATTTAACAATATACTTAATAATACTTTTTAACTAATAATTAGAATCATAAAACAATAATGTATTTATGAGGATATGAATTATTATTTCTTTACTTAAAGCATGATAATATTAAAATTAAAAATTAATACAATTTTTAATATATATATTTTTTTTTATTATTATTTTTTATTATAGAAAATTGCAATTGAAATCTACCCCCAAATTACGCAATACCAAAATAAAAGTTGAAATAATGGTTTAACCTCTTAATGGGCTCTATGCACAGCTAGAGTTGTAAAGCTAACGATAAACTTCCGGTGAAAGCTTAATGTGACTATTTTCAATTTCACAAGGTTGTTTTTACAGCATTGATGTTCTAATGTAATCACAATACATTCAGTTAAATAAACATAAGCGTTCATTTAGTTGTTCAAGCGTAAATCGAGATGAAAGTCCGTTGTAACCACTAGCGCCGTCAGTAGCAACAGGCTAGTTCAGAAATTCCATTGAAAATACTGGGGTAAAATAAACTGCCAGATCTTAAAGACATGGCGGGGGAAATGGAATTTAATGCAGTGCCTCTTGTCTGACCAAAGACCCACTTCATATCGTATATCTAACAGGCAGTGAAGATCGTTTATTTTTTAAAGTATTCAGACCTTAAACGTGACAATTTGGAAAGACAGTTCACTGGAAGCCCTTGGGCTGCCTGGCTGAAAATTAGTCTGTGTGCGTATAGGCTATTATTTAAAAAAAATTATATTTCCTATTGTTTAATTGTATAATTTAGTAATTATTAAAATTATAAAATAATAAACACATGTACATTATTTTGTTTATTTATTTACTTTTAGTCATGTGCCACTATTATTTTTCTTTCATAGATTGTTTTGTTTATTTTTTTTTTTTACATTATTTCATTAAATAATTAATTTTATTATTTTATTGTGAACCCCTACAAACAATAAGTGCAAATGTAAAGCTTTTTTAATAATAAAAATAAATATATTCACAATAATTTAAAACTACAGTGTTGGAAAATGGATGCAGTGAAAAAACACTGCAATTCGATTCTTTAAAAATGTGCAAACTGTACAGAGCCAAAATATGTCATGGCGACAGAGAGCCTTAAAATAGATATAGGCATCAACAGCAGGCAATGAGACAAACTAGGCCACCTAGCAACCCATGTGAATATTTATAGATATTTCTATTAATAATCATATTGTGTTCAAATGAGAGAACAAAAAACCCACAGCTGAAACTATAAAAGATGTTTATTTACCTGAGCTTGCACAATATCATCCATCAAATCTGGATTGGAGGAAAGATTTACCAGGACCTTTAGCACTTGGATCTGCAGAAACAAATGAAATGTTTAGTATAGCTGATTGTGTACATAATAGACAGTTCAAGTGAAAATGATTAGCCCTCCTGTGAAAATGTATTCTTTTAAAAAATATTTCCCAAGTATTGCTTAACGAAGAGAAGATTTTTTTCAACACATTTTTTAACATAATAGTTTTAATAACAAATTTCTAATAACTGATTTCTTTTGTCTTCGCCATAATGACATAATAAAGTACACAATATTTTACTAGATATTTTTAAATTCAGCTTAAAGTGCAATTTAAAGACTTAACTAGGTTAATTAGGTTAACCAGGAAAGTTAGGATAACTAGGTGGACTGCAGAGGACAACAGTGGTTTGTTTTGTAGACAATCGAAGGAATTATTTTAAAGGGGCTATTAAATAATTATTCATTAATTTTCCTTCAGCTTAGTCCTTTATTTATCAGGGGTCGCCACAGCACAATGAACCACCAACTAATATTGTCCTTAGTTTTTTAAAAACAGCTTTTATTCCAGCCAAATTAAATAAAATAAAATTTTTCCTAGAAGAAAAAAAACATTATAGGAAATACTGCGAAAATGCCCCGAGTCTGTTAAACATCACTTGGAAAATATTTAAAAACCATTTAAATTTTCTTGGAGGGCTTATCATTTTGCATGTCTTAAGTTTGGGATAAGTGTGGTTTTATAAAAGTTTTTTAAAAAGCACTTCCTCCTTAAGCTTGCAGTTATTTGATCAAAAATTGTAAAATATTTTAACTCAAAATGTAAATGATCTATGTGATTTAAAGCTGAATGCCCAGCATCACTAATTGTCCAGTCTTCAGTGTCACACGATCCTTTAGAAATCATTCTAATATGATGATCTGCTGCTAAGGAAACATTTATTATTACTATAAATATTATTATTAATAATATCTGGGTTTAAAACTGTTGGCCTTCTATATATTTTTACAGAAACGGTGATAAGGTCATTCAAAAGTACAATTAAAATGTATTTTGACTAATCAAGAACATATTAAATTGTTCAAGAGCGAAAGTAAAGACATTTGTAATGTAAAAACCTTTATTTATACATGGTATTTTGCTATTATTATACATTTTTTATATTAAACAATCAGAAACAGTCAATTGTAATCAAAAAATATGAAGCAAGAAAAAAGTTCAAAACTGATCATTTTAACAATTGTTATTAATGACTGTGAACCAATAATAATTGATCATAACAGCAAGTCATCACATTTGAATGATTTATGATTGATCATATGACACTGAATAAGAAGTAATGGTGCTGAAAATTCAGCTTTCAAATCCCTGAAACAAATTACATTTTTAACTACACTGAATAAAAAAAAAACAGATATTTGTATTTCTAATCATATTCACAATTTTACAGAATCTATTGTACTTTAAATGAAAAATGTAGCCTTGGTGAGCAGAATAGTTTTATTATTATTATTATTAAAAAATCTTACTGATCCCAAACTGTAATGCATATTTGAGCAGACCACGACTTTACTCTAGATCACCTGTAGGACTTCATTGCTCACTACGAGCAGCGACAGGAGAAGGGTGATGGAGGTCTTCATCAGATGCTGGTGGTTGTCGGTTACTGAGAGATTAGTCAGTAATCGGAGAGCTGCAAGCTGAAGGTCAGAGTTCACTGGTGACATTTCTATCAGCTGCATCACCGGAGGGACATAAATCTGAACAACAGCAAGAGCAAAAACATGTTGTCCATAAGAAAAAAATAGAAAAACATGCATGGGATAGAGTGTTATTTTAGAAAAGTCTCTTTGTTAAAGTAATTCAATAAAAGAGATACAAAAAAACTATTATGACAGAAACTGTTCCCAACTACTGTAATAAATAAACAAACAAACATACAAACAAACAAACAAATAAAGGATACAATACACACATTTCAAAACAATGTTCGTCTAAATTTCAACAATTAATTTACATGTTTGTCATAACACATCTATAAAAGGTATAATTGTTTTTTATTTCAGTTTTACTTTCAGTAATTGTATTACATCATCCCAATTACTTCAGTTAGCTACAAACGCAACAATTTGAAGAATTGTTTTTAATAAAGTTTTATTAATATTATATCATTCTTATTTTATTTTATCAGTTTTATTTATTATTATCATTTTTTCTGTTGAAAAAAATTGTGTACATTTTTGAATGTATATCTATGATTATTTTTAAAAGTAAAAAAAAAAACAATTTGTAATGTTAATATTACATTTGATTTAAAAACAATTATAGTAGTATTCATACATTTATTAAATTATAAATAGGTCAAACTATATATTAAATTATATACTCATTTTGTTGTCCACATTAAACGAAATTGTGATTTCATACACATAGAAAGCAAACTAAAAGCATAAAACAATTGCACTGTAGAATATATACAGAAAATACAGTACATGATCATACCAAATTGTATTTTATTTTAAATGTTAAAAGATTTTTGCTGAGAAATAAGTAAATCCTAGTTATTTGAAGTATAGTAATAAAGTATAAATATGATTAATAATCAGTTATTTTCTTATTTTACATTTAATTTATATATAAATATACATATGGGGATGCGGTGGCGCAGTAGGTAGTGCTGTCGCCTCACAACAGGCAGTTAAAGCCTCGGCTGGGTCAGTTGGTGTTTCTGTGTGGAGTTTGCATGTTCTCCCCGCATTCGCATGGGTTTTCTCTAGGTGCTCCGGTTTCCCCCACAGTCCAAAGACATGCGGTACAGGTGAATTGAGTAGGCTAAATTGTCTGTAGTGTATGAGTGTGAATGAGTGTGCATGGATGTTTCCCAGAGATGGGTTGCAGCTGGAAGGGCATCCGCTGCATAAAACATATGCTGGATAAGTTGGCAATTAATTCCGCTGTGGCGACCCCGGATTAATAAACGGACTAAGCCGAAAAGAAAATGAATATATATATTTGGGGGCGTCACTGTGGCACAGTTGGTAGCACGATCACCTCAAAGCAAGAAGGTTGCTGGTTCGAGCCGGGACAGTTGGCCAACTGTGTTGAGTTTGCATGTTCTCCCCTTGTTCGCGTGGGTATCCTCCAGGGGCTCTGGTTTCCCTCACAGTACCAAGACATGCGCTATAGGTGAATTGAATAAGCTAAATTGCCGGATTAATAAAGGGACTAAGCCGAAAAAAAATGAATGAATGAATGAATATATATTTGTAATTGTTCTAATATGCCTGAAAAGGTATTTTGTAACAACTTTGCCTTGTCATTTAAAATTTGCATTAAACTGCATACAATTATTAAGAATTATGCAAAAATATATTTACTTATTTTTTTGTTTAATATTAATATTTTAGCAAAAATTATTTTTAATGACTTTAGATAATAACAACACTTATCCAAAAGCAATGCACTGAGATTTAAAACAAAAAATACAGCATTTCTAATTAATACCTTCAGCTGCTCTTGATTGCGGATGTTCATGCTTAAGTTGTTCAGAGTGTTCAGAGTCTGAACACGAATCTCAGGAGAAGGGTCTGACAGAAAACCTGCTATTATGTGAAGACCTCCAAATTCTCGCAGAAGATCCTAAAGAAGAAAAGCAAAAGATGCATCAACTGTAAAGTGCTTTTTACTCATTTATAAGTCAAAACATATAAAAGTATATTAATTACAATATCTACACAAGCAATTAAAATACCTGGTTTACTGTGAAGGCAGCAGAATTTCCTAATGTTACGAGCACTTTTCTTCTTTCTTCTGGGTTTGGGCTGCTCTGCAGAAGAGAGAGGAGCATACTGAGATGCCGAGGCTCCAGGCTGGCAGCAGATTTTGAGTGAATATCACCTTATGAGGAGAAAAAAAAGTTAAAAACCACAAGCCAAAAGATGTAGGCCACTTTTCTTCTTTGACAGAACATTGAAGAGGATTTCTACCTAAAATGGTTGTGCTTTTTGATGTATAAAATGCAAGTCAACAGCTCTCTGCACTTTTAGAGTCAAAAACTTTGATGCTGCTAAGCCTAATGGAAATATCATAGTGATTGAGGTAAAGTTGGTTTCATATTCACACATTGTGACTTTCTCCTTAATAATTTAATTTCATTAAAGTAATCTCTCATTCATTTATTCATTTTCTTTTTCGGCTTAGTCCCTTTATTAATCTGGGGTTGCCACGGCGGATCGAACCGCCAACTTATCCAGCATATATTTTATGCAGCGGATGCCCTTCCAGCTGCAACCCATCTCTAAGAAACATCCATACACACTCATTCACTACGAACAATTTTTTTTAGCTTACCCAATTCACCTGTACCGCATGTCTTTGGACTGTGGGGGAAACCGGAGCACCCTGAGGAAACCCACACGAACGCAGGGAGAACATGCAAACTCAACCGCTCGAACCAGCGACCTTCTTGGTGTGAGGCAACAGCATTACCTACTGCGCCGCCTAAAGTAATCTTTGATAATTCTAAATAGGTAAATTATATAAGCAGCTAATGACTATCAAAGTACAACATTGTTCACAGTAAATCAAATATTGCTAATGTTGTTTTGAAGTGATACTTACAAGTGACTCCAGACCGAATATTCAAAGTATTGTGGTAAACTATATACTGTCACAAGATGTCATTGAACGATTGTGCGAATATGAAACCAACTTTCCCTCAATATAATACTGCCCGTGATAGTAAGTGATGCCTGATGCAGAAGAGAAGACAAAGGCGAACAAAGTCGTTTTTACCATTACTTGGCACATAAAAGTGTTCCTAGAGCTTTATATGATTATTGTTTATCCACTGAAGTCACATCATGATATGTATTGACAATGTTTTTGGTTCCTTATCTAAACTTAGAAGGACGAGAGAGCTCTCAGATTTCATCTAAAATAGCTTAATTTGTGTTCAGAAGATGAACAAAAAGTTCAGGGTTTGTAATGACATGGCATGATAGTGAGTAATTGATAAAGAAAAATAACAACAGAGGATAAGAAAATAAATGAATTTTCATTTTTGAGTGAGATAACACTTGACTAAATTTGTTGTTTTTAAATAAAAACCCATTTGTTGTTTTTATTTTCAAAATGCCAGTAGCCACTGACTTGAATTTTATGACACAAGGACCACAAAAACAGATAAAATCTTTCATGTTAACGTTACACTTAAGGTTAAACTGTTGATCTGCTCCTCTGGCTAGACCAGTTGAACGTTCACTGACTGAAAAAGAAATCTTTTAGACTCTTCTAGAGCTATCTATAAACATTTTTAGCTTTAATATCCAACATGAAAACCATTTAAAATGTCAGTTAACTTACTAGACTCAGTGTCGACAGAAGGATCCAGATTATCATTCTTACTGACAACTTTAAATCCAGATACTTTGGCCATCAAACTTCCAGGCTGAATATTTACAATTTTCGCAGACTTCTTTTTGTTTACTCCTCCATCTTTCGTACGACCAAAGACTAGTTTATAAATGCCATATGAAGCTCCGGCTCCTGCCACAATCCCCAGCAGAGCCTTCATGCTGCCGAGCCGGGCTATGACATTATCATCTCCCATCTCCCAGATTTCAGACATTAATGCAGAAACTGTAAACACATGGTGCTCGTGCAGCAGGATAAATAAAGATGCCCACAGTTCCTGATCACACTGACGGTTCCTGCCATCAACCATCTGCCGCCTACTGTATAAGTGGACGAACAAAACCTTTCGCGGAGTTAAGCGTTGCGGTCATAAACGACTTCGGTGTTTTAAAGCACTAGTGTTATTTGAGTCACTGCTGCTATTGTAGCTTTCATTTGATATTTTCCATTTTAACTTTTAAATTGTAGTTGAATATATTAAAACTCCAGACTCTGCAAAAACAGATAACCCTATTTTTAGAGATGTCATGGTTTATGTTGTGCATGAACACAGTACAATTGCAAAAAACATGATTTATATATATAAAAAAAGACTAAAATGGATATTTTTGTAGTTTTCAGAAATCATGTTTTACATTAAGTATTGAAAATTTTGATTTATTTAAAAAAAAAACATGATGTGAACAAAAAATTAAAAATAACCTCTTCATATATCACCCTTTTAAAATATAAGACTGTTAAGAGATAGTGTCAATTTTACTGGCCATCCAATGGATAAAACAATAAAGAGATATAGTACTATAATCCAACTATCTGCTTTATATGGTTTTTACAGTGATTAGAGAGATCATCCTCAAGACGGGACTTTCTGTATGAAATTTGTACAAAATTTATACTAAAATTAAAGAGAAACACAAGTTTATGAATACCTCTTCATGTACAGGAGTAAAGGTGAATGAAGTGCAGAGAAGCTGAATTAAACTTGCTCAGAAAAACGCTGTTGCTGTCAAACATTGTTTACTTCACTTAGTCAGTTTAATGGTGAAGGGACTGATCAAATAGGCCTATTAATGGAGGTTTGTAAAAAACATTGTGCTCCCTTTTAAAGGTATTTTGTAGTATTTTCAAAATACAGTATTTTATTTTGATACATTTGTGGCTGTTGTATTTTGAAGTTTATTTTGATACATGTAAAATTGATGTATTTGGTATTTTATTTTAAAATACATTTCAATGTAGTTTGCCCATCCTTGTGTGTATATATATATATATAATATTATTTTTTTTTCCAGGGATGGGTTGCGGCTGGAAGGGCATATATATATGCTCCGATTTGCCCCACAGTTCAACGTCATGCAGTATAAGTATATGAGTGTGTGTGTGAATGAGTTTATGGGTGTTTCCTAGTACTGGATTGCGACTGCAATAGTATGATGTATATCACACACATTCATTCATATTACATATTATTTTTTATTTATTATTAATACCATTTATAAATCATAAATACAGTGCTCAAATAAAAATATATGTATATCGGCCTACATTAAATATATATTGTAAGTTATATATGTTATTTAGGGGATATCTATTATGTGTATGTAAAATTACATAATATATATTTAACTTTTATATTATAAAATATTACAGTATATCAATTTTGAAATTATACTATAATTACCCTTCTATCTATCTATCTATCTATCTATCTATCTATCTATCTATCTATCTATCTATCTATCTATCTATCTATCTATCTATCTATCTATCTATCTATCTATCTATCTATCTATCTATAAACTGTTTAAATGTCAGAGTGCTTAAGAAAAATAAAGCAACTACAACATTCACATTTTTTCTTCCTTCTTTCTTTGTTTTTTTTCTTTCTTTAAAGAAAGTATATACATTTATTGTACTGTGTTTATTGTAGTTTACCTGTAGAGTTATTTCATGTGACCAACCAATTGTTCAGGTTGCCAAGTAACATGAAAGGTAAATATCGACAAAAGTGTCTCAGGTTATTGTTACACTGACAGCAGGAAATCATCTAGCATTCACATTAACTACTCTATCACCGCTTTTATGATGGCATTTTTGCAGGATTCAGATCCGATTTTTAGAGACTACATTATTAAACATTCACTTCCTCAGATTTACAAGGTGATTTACATTTTTTTTTTAAAATAATTTAATTTCATTTTAAGTTGTAACTTTATTGCTATTTACATTTGAAAAATATTTTATTTCATATTTACAGTGTATTTTTTAAATATTTGTAATATTTTAGTGTATTTTGGTTTGAAGTTGTTGTTGTTGTTGTTATTACTATTATTATTATTATTATTATTATTATTATTATTCCATTTTATCCAGGCTTTACTTGCTGGCTTATGTATCTCATGTCCTGAAGATCCTTTACATTTTATAGAGGAAAAAATACTATCAATCCTACAGGATCAAGATTTTGAGATTGTCTGGTATGTTGGCTTCTTTATATATTTGTTTCATTAATTTATAAATAAATCATGCCTTTTTATTGCAAAATCAAGTTCAAGTTAATATCCCTAAATGTGTTTTATATATATATATATAAATATATATTTCAGGCACACATTTATTGACAAAGACAAACAAATCTCCTCACTGGCAGGAGGCATTGTGAATTATATTTTTGGATATCCAGAAGACGGCCTGGTAAAACACTCTTATATTTTTATTCAGAGTGAATGTTTATGAGCATAAACTCATTTATTCATTTTCCTCCCTCATAGAATCTGTCACATTTGCTGGAGAAAGCTTACACTTGTTACCACACCAATCTGACCAAAATGTGTTTCACGTAAGTCTTAAAAGTACACAATAAATTATTTAAAAGTTAGCTCGTTTAATATCTTGTCTTTTTGTATTAAAGGGGTTGGAAGAGTTACATCTGGCAGAAGAAGATGAAGGCTGCCCGGCTTATTGAGAGAATGGAGGAGGCTGAGATGTATCACACACAGAGAAGGATAAAACTGGGTTTCATAAAGTGGACAGCATGGATTCAGTTTCATAAACAGCGATGGAAAGGTATTCAGCTTTCATTGTCTATAATACAAACAGATGTAATTGGAGATACTTTAAATATTTTAGAAATTCCAGTCAAATTTATTTATATGAGTGCTCTTGGATGCTTGATGCTGATTCCTTGATAATAATTGTGAAGTGAAAACGGGAAAACTCACCTGTGAAATAGTACAGTAACCATGTAATCTGTAAAAAGAAATAAGAATTCTGGTTATGAGCATTTTAAATTCTAATTAAAAAAATATAATTGCAAGTCATTTTTGGAATATGATAAAGGTATCCAGATTACATGTAACCCGTTACTGCCAGCAGGTACTGTTTATTATACTTTAGCGCCGCTAAAAGCACAACATGTTGAATTTATAGAACACTATTATATATTTTGCTGACTTATGTACTTATATTATGCCAAAAGTTTTGTTTAATGTTCAAATAATAATAATAATAATAATAATGTTTGACACCATAAACCCTTCATTTGTGACAACTTGATGATTCCACACTCAGTCACGACATCGTCAAACTATGCCTTTGTTTGTTGTGAATGGACGCCCTCTAGAGCGGTGAAAATTACATACTGTGCCTTTAAAATGCTTGATTTTGATTGGCTGAAAATTGTGAATCAGTGGGACTGAGATGTTGAGGTGAATTTCAAAAAAGCCTTTATAATCAATGTATTAATTTAATCACTGAAGGGTTTATAATTTATATTTTAGTTTCAGTGTATTACTGTAGTGATGACATCATGCTTTTTACATGCTTTATGTCTCCATGTTATACTGTTTTTTTATGAGGAAGTGTTACCATCTCATGTTCATACTGTACAAAGAGAGCATGTGAAAGTCAGAAATAAAAAGCCACTGCTAAAAACGATTCGTTCGGTCTAATGATTAAGCTACGCACTCAAAGCTACCAAAACAAACTTTTTTCAGTGGATTAATTGTTCACCCAAAGAATTACAGTGTGTGATATGCAAAACAAACATTGTAAATTTTGATTTCACTCAGACTGAGACTCAGATCCATAAAAAGGCCTCAAGGTACAACACTGTGTACTTAACGACTTTAATAAGTTAAAGAATTATAGCATTTCTCAATTTTTTTTGTCTTGGGTTTCTCAATACAACTCTCTGATTGATTTTCTGCACAGCATCATGGGATAATTTAGTTTTTCCGCACAAATTATGTGATTAAACATGATAATTTTTTTTTTATAAAAATGTTGAATTAATATGAATAAATGGTTTCAACAAAAGACAAAATTAGCAAACTAAAACATTACAGAAGTCAAGGGAAGCTTTTTTCCAACATCCTTTGTGGAGGATAATTAAATAATAGCAGAATTTTCTTTTTTGGTGAACTATCCATTTAAGGCCTCCAGAACTTTTTAAAGTAAATTGATCTCTCACAGTACTTCACTTCATGAATTCTAAAATGACATTTTGCTAATAAGGTAGCAACAGAGACTTAAAATGCAAAGCTAGTGTCAAAAGACAGACACATACCTTGAAATGCCAATGTCTTGAGTAGTCATTGTATAAGTGGTGTCATTTGTAATATCTGTTACAATAAAGTTAGTAACTACACTGAAAAAAGAAATCATTAATTGGATTTACTAAATTGTTTTAAGGTAACTGGTTACAAACAATTTATATGGGGTGAATTTAAACAAACCATACCATATGCATTTTACCATATAAATTTAGTGTGTTGTTATTTTTTTTTTGTTTTCTCTATATATCATGTAACATGGCATTATATATTTTATCCAGATGCAGAGAGCAAACTACAGAGGGTGCAAGAGTCTGTTCACTGCAGAAAAATCATCACGGCTTGGCGTCATGTTGTGCAGGATGCTAAAAGAACAAAGGAATACTTTAAGGTATAATTATAAAAACAATCAGCTAAACCCAAATGCATTGAATTCATGAGATATTCAGCTATTATACATGTCTGTTCAGAAACTAGAAAGAGATATGAAGAAAAGCCAGAACTCAGGCAAACCACAGGGCGATGGACAGGACAAACTGTCACTGCTGCCCAACAGGCTGTATCTCAAGGTATCACTTGACCACTTACTGTTAAATAATTGGCAAAAACTTGCAATCAGCTGTGATTGAAATGAACCGTTTGGTGCAGATCTTCCAAAGTCTAGGTGTGCGAGACCTGCTGAAATGTGCTCAGGTTTGTCAGTCATGGAAAGCGATCACTCAGATCAGCTCACTGTGGACTGAGGTTAGTGCAGCTCACTTAAAAACTGTCAAATTTGGCTTTTCCCTTTTGAATTTAAAAGTGCATGTTTAATATTTGTATACATCAAATCTTTTAGAATATAGTGAAAGTATATAGGAAAATCAATATATTTGCCCTTTTTTCAAACAAAATGATGTTATATTAATGTGGATTTTGTAAGCATATTGTGTACTTGCACTTGAAAGTGTTGTTTCATTTGTGACAATGCATGAAAACATAAGCTGCTAATTCAATACAAGGCAGATCCAATGAAATGTTAGTAATGCACATCACCCTCATGTTGTTCCAAACTTGAATTACTTTCTTATGTGGAATTAAGGTAAAAGCAAATAAGATTTGGTTCCCATTGACTTCCACTATATGGACAGAAAATATAATATCAATTGGAATTTAAAATGAGGAAGATTTTATGGTAAAATTTAATGTTGGCTTGACAAAGATTGATAAATTATTATATTGTTAGATGTTAGAAAATTTGTTAAAATGAATTAGTATGTTTGTAACATGATTTAGCATGTTGTTAGTATGTTTTTATAGCAAGCGCTAAACTGTATGTTGCTAGCTAGACTTTTGCTTCAAACATAAATTAGCATGTTGCTCGCATATTTCAAGAAACAATCTGCATGTTTCTAACACATTTCTAACTCAAATTTTTGTTTCTAACATGAACTGGCAAATCATGTTGCTAGCAATAAGCATGTTGCTAGCATGTTTCCATTTTAGATGACCATCTTTCTAATATGAATAAAAAGTATTAGTATGTTAACTATGCTTCTAACAATAAGCCAGCTGCTAATGTAAATTCTACTATACTGTTAGCACAAATGAATTTTTAGCATAAAGTTGATAGCAAACAACTTGTCTCGAGCATAAATTACCAGTGTTATCCAGAATTAACAATGCAAGCATGTTTCCTGCATGGTTAGCACGTTGTATAGTTGATAGGCTTTGCTAGTTTGCAGGTAGTTTAAGATCTGAAAGTTAAAGTCTGGCAATGAAAGTCTTTGGGATTTCTTTATTTTGAGGATCATTTAGAAGTTATATTGCATAAACATTTTGATCAGCATGAGTGTCTGATGTGAGTTTGGTAGTTTCAGCTTCAAGCTTTAGAAATACTTTAGGAAGACCAGATTTTTATAAATGTGGTCTCAGAAGAAGAGGAAGAAGAAGAATCAACAACTATCCTGTAATCGATTTTTGACGTGTTTTTTATGGCAATGTAGCACGTCAGTTCGATGTTGTTCTGACAATAAGGTACTTTACTGTTCGTGCATTTTAGGGATACAAAATCCAGTGTAATCATCAGTGTGTTGATGTCAACTGGACACATTTGCATTTTTGCTGTGTTTTTTCAATGTTGTTTATGTCATTTTGACATGAAGGTGCCTGCTAAGTGTGCTAAAGGCTGCATATACAGTGTAACCTGTAAGATGTATTTCCACAGATTGATTTCTCTCCAGAGAGCAGTTGGATCACAGATCAGATGGTGGAGAGAATCCTGCGGCTTCACCGTGTTTATGTGATCTCTGTAAACCTGTGTGGTTGCAGCATGGTGCAAAGACTAAGTTTCAGACGCATTAGTACATTTACCGTCATTTGCCTAACAACTACATTCATTTTCTCTTTAGTTAACCTTATAAAGTACTGAATACTTTTATTTTCAAAGGTCAGTGCAGGAATCTTCAAGAACTGGATCTCAGTGACTGTCCAAATGTTAATGTAAGTATACATAGTCTTAGGAATTTGCTGCTTTTTTAATTTCCGGCTCTTCAAAACTAGCGTGTGTTTTGTTTGAAAACACACTGACAGGATGAAAATATGAAGATGATTTTAGAGGGATGTCAGTCTCTCCTCTGTCTTAATCTGGCCTGCACTCACATTGCCAACGCCACAATAAAAGTCCTGGCAAGGTACAAAAGTCTTCTGTTTCTCAGATCTTCAGACTGTACTCAACA
Source organism: Danio kyathit (assembly GCA_903798195.1). Taxonomy (NCBI): domain Eukaryota; kingdom Metazoa; phylum Chordata; class Actinopteri; order Cypriniformes; family Danionidae; genus Danio; species Danio kyathit. The sequence continues at coordinate 22,550,660 of LR812543.1, read as the reverse complement.
ACGATTAAAGTTTTTGATGTACTGAATGCTTTTTAGTAGATGCTGTGTGATGCTGCGGTCTCTGAATCTGGCGTATTGCGTTCATTTCTCTGATAAAGGCCTGCAGTATCTGACCACAGGGATGGGTTGTCGCAGACTCCGCCATCTTAACCTCTCCGGCTGCTCCCAGGTTAGTTATTAATATATGTATAACTCTTCCAGGCCAGCTATCATTTGATCTACTGTATCATTTAAAACAAGTATCTTAGGCTTTCTATTAGTTGGTGTCATTGGTTATATGGTGCATATGTACAATATATTTAATTTACTGCTACATGAGTTAAAATAAAGGTACTTAAAATTAGTTTTTAAAAGTTATATCATATACTGTAAGAACCTGTATCATATACTGTGATCAAATACAGTTTTCATTTTCTACTCTTAGATAACTGTGGATGGATTTACATGTATTGCCGACACTTGCAACTCACTTCAACAGATTGTGTTGAATGATCTGCCCACCTTAACTGACATCTGTGTGCAGGTAAGGGTTATTTATGGTGGCTGAGAGAGCTTAACGCGCTGCCAATTAAGAAGACACATGCAAATAGAAAAAAAAAAATACCTGCAAATTAAGAAAACATCTCAATCGGTTTGACTCACATTGCAAAGCCTCACAACAGAAACATAAATTAATATTGTACTACAAAGCCTCACAATGCAAACACAAATAGAAAAACACGCTGTAAATTGACAGAACACAGATCAAGGTCCATAATGAAATTCATAAACATTACAAAGTTTGTAAAACACCTGTGAATTGCAAAATACAGACACCAGTTAAATAACGGATATTTGTTTTACTAGATTAAGACAAAATAGTATGAAAAAATTAACTTAGTGATCTTTAATAAGCTTTTGCCACAAATATTCTTCTGATACTATTAATTTCACATCAAAATACTAGGAGTAACATTATTTTATATGTGTATGTACTGTATATGTATTTGTATATGTTATTTGATGTGTTTGGTTTCAGTTCTTTTAAACTGATGTTTTTCCAAACTGGAAGTGCAAACCATAATATGTAGAAAATGATAGATATGAAAATCTAGTCAATGAATTTGAACTGAATATTAATTATTAGTTGATTCATGAAAGGTATTTCTTTGTTACAGGTCTTAGTGTCTAGATGTCGTATGTTGACTGTGATTTCTTTACTGGACTCACCTAATTTGTCTGATGCGGCATTCAAAGCAGTCACTGAAGTGATCGACCTCACCAAGATCCTAATAGAAGGTTTGCATTTGTTTGCAATAATGTGGCAGAAAGACAAAATCACAGAGAATGTAAATAGTGTGTTCTGCATTTCAGGTAATGATGTAGTCACAGACAGCAGTGTGAAGGCTCTGTGCCTGAGCTGTCTGAAACTCTCTGAGCTCCATCTGTCCTGCTGTCCTCGCGTGACTGATGCCTGCTTCAAGACTTTAGGAAATCTGACAAAACTCTGTAACTTAAATATCTCAGGCTGTTTTAAGTAAGAGAACACATGCTAGAACAAATGCTAATGCTTTTTGTATCTATTATATGTAATTATACTTAAAATAATGTCATTTAGAAGATTTTCATTTATTTTCTATTATTATTTTCATTATTATTATTAAAAATACATTGTTAGAATTAATTAATTCATAAATTTTTTTAATATAATTTGTTGTGATTGTCAGGTCTAGTCCACCAAATACAGATTTCTTAAGTCTTCTGACAAAAAGTAAAAGTTTAAGAGATATCATTAGAAATTTTACTTATTTAATATAGTTCATTTATGTTTAGCTCAAACACATAAATGTCAACCACAAATCCAGAGAAACTAAGATTTTTCAGGGGAATTGAGTACATATCATTTTAACAAATTATTATAACAAAAATAGAAACATTTAGCATGGCAATAACTAAAGAAATGTTATTTCACATGTTTGGAAAAGAATATTCATGATAATTATTAAACATAATTAATTGAAATAACAGTAAGCCTATCTCACTACATAAACTACTTATTTTGAGTGCAGATGTACAGTAAGCTACAGTCATTTCTGCAAATGTGTTAGACTTCTGATTTATTTGCCATTATGGGTAAATGACTAGAAATAACAAATGGCGACAAACAATCAAGCTGCTTGCATTACAAACCAGTATGTGTATGACAATACATTAAATTTAAATAATATGATAGGAAAATACCTGTTTGCAATATCGAGCAGCATAACAAGCTGTTCTGTATACGACTCAAAAGGGATGTAAATGAATAAGACCTGGAAGACACATTTAAATTACAATGTCTGCACTGCTTTTACATGAATAATATGGTGCATGGATAGCAGCATTTGTGGCATTTCAGATTCTATGAAATTCTCTTTATCTTGAATCTAACAGAATTTTGGGTCCCACTTTATATTAGGTGGGTTAAACTACTATATGTGCTTGCATCAGAAAATAAATATAATACTTACTGTGTTTATAATGTATTGCAGAACAGTGTATTGGAGTGCTCTTGAGGTTTAAGGGTGGGTTAAGGTGTAAGGGATGGCCAACAGTGTATTTACAAATGTAATTACATGCAGGTATTTAATCAATCATAAGTACAATGTTAAAACATGTATTTACACAATAAGTACATTGTAACAAATGAATAATTTCAGTTTAAGTACATATTAGTTGAGGCCACCTTAAAGTGAAATTAAATTTTGTACCTGATCCAGGGTCACTGACATGGGTCTCCATTGCATCACTGAAGGACCGTCTGCCGGTCAACTGCGTGAGCTTGATCTTTCCTACTGCCTAAAGATTACTGACCTGTCCCTGAGGAGAATAACTCAGAAGTGAAAACGTTTAACACTAACACACTTTTACATCAAATTCCTTGTTAACACTATTTTAGGTCACAATTCACAGTATTACTAAATCATTAACTGACCCCACTAGCTTACTAAACTACTATTTAGCTGCTTATTAATAGTTAGTAAGGTAGAAGTTGGGTTTATGTTTGCAATAGAGATGCAGAATAAGCTCATCCTTTATAACTACTAATGAACAGTTAATATCTTAATATAGGCAGGTAATAAGCCAGTTAATAGCATGAATTGTGACCTAAACTAAAGTGTTAACAAATCCTTTACATACAGAGAATGCATAAACAAAATATTCATTTCCAGATGCATCAGTCTGACCAACCTGGCCTTGTGTTTCTGCGAAAACCTGACAGACAATGGGTTTGAGTGTCTGGACAAATGTTCTTCTCTCATCTCTCTGGACATCTCCGGCTGCAAAATACATGACAAAGTACACTTAACCTCTTTACTCTTATAATACCTTTATAGCTAGTTATTGCATTACATTACATTACATTGCATTGTATTATATTAAATTAAAGATGTTTTTTTTTCCACAGGGACTAGCTGCTCTGGGAGCAAACCCCAGTCTGAGAAAACTGACCGCAGCCGAGTGTGTTTTCATTACAGATATTGGAATAAAGGTTTGTCTTATATTTGATCACTTCAGCGTAATAATGTTTGATATACCATGCATTTGAATTTTGACATATTCTTGTGATGTATTCTGGTGTTTATGCAGATGTTTTGCCGGCTATGTCAGCGTCTGGAGCTTTTGGATGTGTGTCAGTGTGTGCGTCTGTCTGACCAAGCAATTAAAGTCCTTTCCTTCTTCTGCAGGACCATCGCCATTGTCAGAATAGCTGGATGCCCCAAAGTACTTCCTTAATTCAGCCATTTTAAAACTATCTCTGAAATAAAGGTATGAGAGCTGTCACTGAATTTCAAGTGGTAATCTTTTGTATTTTTGGGGTACCAATATGTTCCTTTGAGGTACTAATATGGACCCTTTGTAAATGTGTAACTTTTGTAAAGGTACCACTAAAAGGACAGTTCTCACACCTTTATTTCTGAAACTAAATAAAATGTGCAAAAAATAGCTTTGTTAGAAATAATTGTTAAAGTCAGCTTGAAAAAGAAAGGATCATAGCCTCTTCTGATGTAGAATCTTCTTGATTTTGTCCCTCTGAAAAGAATTGGATTATTTTACCCAGGCTTATTCTGAAAACGTACCCCTACATACATTTCTGGAGAGCGCCAAATACGTCCCAGGAGGTATGTTTTTTTGCAGTTTTTGTTTTCGCGAATCCACCAGAGGCCGCTGTGTGCGCTTTTTGAGATCTCAAATTTCTCTTGCAAATGCCATTCGTGCCTGCTGTACTCACATAAATCCACCAGAAGCCGCTGTCGACTGACTGAATGACTGAGTGGTTGACTGACCCACCCTCCTCCTTCCCTAAACCCAACCAATAGTGTTTTCAAAAGGACCGATTGACCAGTGCCCACCCACTTCTCTAAACCCAACCAACAATATTTTTAAAAGCAATCCAGAAAAAGAATTTTTACCACAATTTTTTTTTACCACATTTTGACCCTGTTTTTTGCTTGCTTATTTTGTTTTTTGGCTTTCTGGAACTGTTCTTCGCCATACTCGAACACTGTCGTCGTGGTCAACTCCTCTCTGCATCTCAAGTCCACCGACGTACATGATGAGCCACTGGATAAACTGGTAACAGCGGGAAAGCCATTCATATGGAGGTAAGCGGTCAGCTGGTAAGCACGCAAAGAATTGGCATCGTTCTGTAGCGTTCATTTCAACATAGGCTCATGGAGAACACGAATTATGTAGCCAGAAGTACATATGGCTGCATTTCGTCATTAAAACGAACCCTACAGGGCGGTATAACGCTGTTCCTGTTCGCGCTTAACAACTGACCACTTACCTCCGTATGGATGGCTTTCCCGCTGTTACGGTGCTTTCATTCAGTGCTTTTGAAAACACTTTTGGTTGGGTTTAGGGAAGGAAGACTGTGGGTCAGTCGATTGGTCAGTCAGTCATTCAGTCAGTCAGTCGACAGTGGCCTCTGGTGGATTTACGCAAGAACAGCAGGCGCGAATGGCACTCACGAGAGAAATTTGAGATCTTAAAAAGCGTACACAGCGATCTCTGGTGGATTTGCGAAAACAAAAGCTGCAAAAAAAGAAAAAAAAACGTAGCTCCTGGGACGTATTTGACGGTCTCCAGAAATGTATATAGGGGTACATTTTCAGAATGAACCTACGTTGTATCTATTGGATTGATGTCGTTTGCTCTTTGTCAATCTCATTTTAATTGAAGTTTACGAAGGCACATTGATTGAGTAAATTAATGATGAACACAGACAATAATACATACGGCCACAATATGATCAGTTATGATTTCATGATGATTTTTTCAGAAATTTTCATTTTATATAACTTTTTATTACCAGATAATACATTTTATGAAAATATTTTCATTTCTTCATTCATTTTCGGCTTAGTCCTTTTATTAATCCAGGATCGCCACAGCGAAAGGAACCGCCAACTTATTCAGTACATGTTTTACGCAGCGGATGCCCTTCCAGCTGCAACTCATCTCAAGGAAACATCCATACACACTCACTCACTCACACTCATACACTACGGACAATTTAGCCTACCCAATTCACCTGTACTGCATGTTTTTGGACCGTGGGGGAAACCGGAGCACCCGGAGGAAACCCACACAAACGGAGGGAGAACATACAAACTCCACACAGAAACGCTAACTGACCCAGCCGAGGCTCGAACCAACGACCTTCTTGCTGTGAGGCGACAGCACTACCTACTGCGCCACTGCGTCGCCCTTTATGAAAATATGTTTTTATATTTTTTAATTACATTTTTAAATTGAAGTGTAAGTTTAGGTTTTTTCTGAGAGTACAATTGGTAAAAATTATCAGTCTGTGAAATTGATTTTTTTTAAAAAAATATTTCCAAAGTGCCGTTTAAAAGAGAAATTCATTCATTCGGTTATTTTATTTTCGGCTTAGTCAATTTATTAATCTGGGGCCACCCCAGCGGAATGAACCGCCAACTTATCCAGCATGTTTTACGCAGCGGATGCCCTTCCAGCTTCAACCCATCACTGGGAAACATCCATACACACATATACACTATACAGACAATTTAGCCTACCCAATTCACTTGTACCGCATGTCTTTGGATTTGTGGGGGAAACGGGAGCACCGAAAGGAAACTGATGCAAACACGGGGAGAACATGCAAACTCCACACAGAAATGCCAACTGACCCAGCTGAGGCTCGAACCAGCGACCTTCTTGCTGTGAGGCGAACGTGCTACCCACTACACCTCTGTGCAGCCCATTTTTAAACATAACAGCTATAATAACTAATTTATAAAAAAATAATTTATTTTTTCTTTGCCATAATGATGGTACATAATATTTTACTGGTTATTTTGCAAGATAGTATTTAGCTTAAAGTGCCATTTGAAAGCTTAACTAGGTTAAGTAAACTAGGTTAAGTAAACAAGTTACAGTAATTATAGGCAAGTCATTGGATAACACTGGTTCGTTTTATTGCCAATCAAAAAATATTTCTTAAGGAGGCTGATGATAATATTGACTAAAAAATAAATGAAGCAGCTTTTATTCCAGCCAAACTAAACAAAATAAGACTCCCCCCCCCCCCCCCCCCCCCCCCCCCCAAAAAAAAAAAAAACTTGAAAAATATTTGAAACAGATTTCAGGCTAATCATTTTGCCCTCCACTGTATATTTGAAGGTCATTAATGAAATAATTAAATTAAATTACAAAACAGATCTAGTTCCTCAGGTATTTGGACCTGTACATTATCTGCTATATACATATTAGCTGAGGTTATGTTTTCCTCTGCCAGATGACAGATGCAGCAGTGAAGTATCTAACCAGAGTTGGTCATTTCCTGAGAGAGCTGGATGTGAGTGGTTGTCCTCTCTTGACTGACCACACAGTCTGCTTTCTTCAGTGCAGCTGTTTGCATCTGCGTTCCATCAACATGCTTTACTGCAGGAACATCTCCAGGTGGGATTCCATCATACTCAGTAATGATGAGAGCTAATTAGTGCCAACACAAATACATCAACACAATACAGTTTTAGATGCATTACTGTTTAAAATGTTGATTTGTAACCTCAGACAGGCTGCTCTGAAGCTCCAGCGCCGTGTCCAACACTGGAAATACAGTAATGATGACGGGCCTACATTCTGAATTAATGACAGCTAGACTGGAGAAACACAAGCTGGGTTTCCATCACGCTGTTAATGCACAGTTTGGAGTATCACTCAAAAACAATTGATGCCAAATACATGTATATTAAAAATTCCTTAATTTGCATAAAATGTTTACGCTTGCTTGAGGTGGTTTTGGACTTGTTGAAAAACGGTTAATGTAAATAATAATAATAGTCGAATAAACTCTGATATACACTCAAAAATTACTTTTACTGCTTTTTCAAACTACTTAATAAATGAGTTGAAAACACAGTTCTTAAGTTTGTTTGGGGACAACTTAATTGTTTTATGGGTACTACTTTTGAATAATGGTCTATTACTGTAGTTAATGTTAGTATATTTACTAACATTAAGTATGAATCATCTTGTAAAGCTTTTATTAATAGTGCAACATTGACTAATGCATTATTAACATGCAAATTCCTGCTTGTTCACATTAGAAAATGCACTTTGAGTTAATATAAAGTAAGATGAACTTGTGTTATTTAACTCAAATAACATTAACTAACGTTAACAAAGATATAATAAATGTATTACTAATTGTTTGTTCATGTTAGTAAATAAATACATTAACTAATATTAACTAATGGACTATTATTTTGAAGTGTTATCGTTGTATGTTCAATCCGCTTACATTTGTAACGATTAAGTTAACTTAATCGATTTGTATTGGGACAACATGAAGAAATTATGTGGAACCCAGCATTTTTTTAGCGTAGCATCATCTGTCTCCATTATGAATAAGCTGAGAGTTTGTAGTGCTACTGATATATGTGATTTTTTTGAAAATAATAATCACTGTACTTTTACAGAGACAGATGACGTTTTATTTCTGCATTTTACTGTACTCCTCCAGGTGCTCCGGTTTCCCCCACAAGTCCAAAAACATGTGTAGGTGAATTGGGTAAGCGAAATTGTCCATAGCGTATGTGTGTGAATGAGTGTGTTTGGATGTTTCCCAGTGATGGATTGCAGCTGAAAGGGCATTTGCTGCGTAAAACATATGCTGGATAAGTTGGCGGTTCATTCCGCTGTGGCGACCCCAGATTAATAACGGGACTAAGCCGAATGAAAATTAATGAATGAATTTTACTGTACATGTTTAAATGGTCTATAGCAGCCCATGCGTCATCGCCACAGACTTGGATTTTACTCGGATTTACTAATCCTAATAAAATTGAATTGTGCCTATACGTGTTAATAAAGTAAGCCCACAGGCGCTTTAATATTTTAATTACATCAAGATCACACAATGGTGACTGTAGAAAGAAAGAAAAAAAAATAAAGAAAAGAAATAAACTTCACAAAACCATGAATGCTTTGAGCTGGACAATGCAGAACCATTATTTTCCGTTAACATCATTTCCATCTGAGTAAAGTGTGTTTGCTCAGCATGCAGATCTGAATGAAAAGTAGACACTAGAACAAACTGCTCTCTGTTTCATTTTTGCCTGCATGTCACACAGCTTCATGATAATAACGATTTATCTCTGTAGTTTTACTAATGTATCTTTGCTTTGCTCATATCTCTACAGTGTGGTTTTGTGTATCTGCATGTTTGGCGTAGGCTACGCTCTATTGCAAGGCTTCATTCTGACCTATTTAAAATGTATATATACACATATACAGTTGAAGTAAAATTATTAAATAAATATATAAAATAAAATAAAAAAATAAATAATTTTATATATTTTTTCAAATATTTTCCAAATGATGTATAACAGAGCAAGGAATTTTTCACAGTATTTCCTATAATATTTTTTCTTCTGGAGAAAGTCTTTGTCATTTTTTTTGACTAGAACAAAAGCAGTTTTTTTAAAAACCATGCATAACAAACCATCGTTATACAATGATTTGCCTAATACACTAACTTGTGTAGTTAACCTAATTAACCTAATTAAGTCTTTAATTTGCACTTTAAGCTGAATACTAGTATCTTTAAAAATATCTAGTAAAATATTATTTACTGTCATCATGGCAAATGTTATTAGGAATTAGTTATTAAACTATTATGTTTAGAAATGTGTTGAAAAAATCTTGTGGAAAAAATATTCAGGAGGGCTAACTTCAACTGTATATGTGTGTGTTTTGGGAGGTGGGTGTATGTACGTATGTATGTATGTACAGTGGTGTGAAAAAATGTTTGGCCTCTTACTGATTTCTTTTTATTATTAAGGGAAAACAAAATTGCAAACTGCATAGCCCTGTGTGAAAAAGTGCCACATTTAAGAGGTTAAAGCAGTGGCGGTTCAATAAGCTTGGCCCCCCCCTCTGGCCCCCCTAAATTTCAATAATATCATGCGTATTTTTGTGTCAAAACGCCATGGAGAAGCGAGATCAGCCATCGGTGGCAGACTGTGGAGATATGACTGAGGCCAGTGTTGCTAGATGTAGCTTACTGATTCCAGCACAAAAACTATTCAAAACCCGCCGAAATGCACATACATGCATGCAATCGAAGTCAAAACCGCCCAGTTCGTCAAAAGTTAACCCCCAAATTGACACAGGTAATAAAAAGATTCAGTCATGTTCATGTTGTGAAACACTATCAAAATGTCTTCTGTTGATTATATTAGACTTCTGTTGTAAATAGCGATTTTAACACTTTTAATATAGAAAGTCCTCGGCTATGCAGAGGCTATAATTAATCAGAAATTAAGCGTACATAGTTTTACTTTAGGAAAATGCAATCTTGAATTTACAAACAGTCGGCAAGCACAGGAGAACAGATGTAACACAATGATTAAATTTAGTTTTCAGTCCCGCTCATGTAAAGGTATAATATTCAACTCGTTTAGTTTTGCCTTCATTTATTTTTGTTTTCAGTTGTGACATCAAGCACGAGTCTTCAAACACATGATTATTTACAACACGTTGTTAAACAGTTTAATTTTTAATAACTAATTTTTTATCTTTCCCATGGGGACAATCAGTGCAAAATATTTTAGTTATTTTGCAAGTTGTATTCAGACAAAGTCCCTATTCTGTAGTCTTTGATTCAGATTAAAGTGTAATTTAAAGACTTGTTGACTATAAGTTAGAATAATTAGTCAAGTTATTGTATAACTGGTTTGTTGTGTAGTCAGTCAAAAAATATACAGTAAATTTTTCTTAAGGAGGCTAATAATACTGACCTTAAAATAGTTTTTTAAAAAATTTAAAACTGCTTTTATTCAAGAAATAAACTAAAGAAATAAAACTTATTATGACTCCAGAATATTTTTTTTGTTTGTTTTATAGGAAATACTGTGAAAATCTTCTTGGTTTGTTAAAGATCACTTGAAAACATTATTTTAAGTTAACAGGAGGGCAAAAAAGTTGACTTAAACTGCGTCTGTTAAAGTTTACAGGTGCAAAAATGAGCCTTGATGTACTTGAACATCAGAAATGTCTTATCCTGCTACAATAAATCAAATAAAATAAATTAACATGGAAGATTATCTTGAGTTTAAGTTATTTAATTAGCTGGTTTATGAAGGCTGCAGAGTGATACATGAAAACAATGACTTCGAATAATTGTTTAAGTATTTTGTGATTTATGTTAAAGTGTGCCCCCTAAAAGTACAAGTGGCCCCTGCCCCCCCCCCAGTTACTCTGGTCTAGAACCGCCACTGGGTTAAAGAAGACCCCAGAACAACATCCAAAGAACTGCATGCCTCACTTGCCCAACCAGTTATTAGATTTAGGGGCAAACACTTTTTCACACAAGGCTATGTAGTTGTATTTTGTTTTCCGCCAAGTAGCAGCTCAGAGACTTTTGTTGTTGGGGGTGTACGGTGGTCGAGAGAGCTTAACGCGCTGCAGTTTAAGAAAGCACATGCAACTACAAAAAACACTAACAGATTAGGAAAAGATCTCCATTGGTTTGCCAGCATACATGTTGCAAATCCTCACAACACAAACAAATAAAGAAAATGTGATGCATTTTCTCACAATGCAAACAAATTAAGAATACGCACTGCATTTTCACACAACACATGCAAATAGCACAGAACACGATGGAAATGTTTCAAGGTTACCCAAAAGCGTGACAGACTCTGCTATTTAGGTTATGGTTATTGCAGCTAATTATATACAAAAGACCATCATGTAATCATGTAATCAGGATGTGGTTAAAATAAGCAAAAAACTCACCTTTCAAAGATCACCTACAACTTCACTGAGCAATACTCACAGCGTGAGCGTGCAGCATGAATTCTTTATTTGTTTGAATTGTAAGAATTTGCAACAAAAATGCTGTCAAACCGATGAAGATCTTTTCTTAATTTGCTGGTGTTTTTTGTGGCAGTGCGTTTAGCTCTCTCGGCCACCGTAGGGGATGCTATAAAATAAACTAATAATAAATGTTATTAATAAATAAGGGAATTTGCCAATAGTATCTGGATGCAGCCTTTATGATGCAAGCTGAGATTGCTTCACTTAGCGATGCAATGCCAGACACAATGCACTCAATGGAGTGAGTGACGTCATTGTGATGGGTAGGGTTAGGGGTGGGGTTAGGTGAGCGCATTAAAAAGCATTGGATGCAGCTCAGATTGCATTGCACCAGGTCTGCATCCAGACCCCTCTCGAATTTGCAGTAACTCACCCTCATTGGTCAACTGAAACTGGACTGACCGATAGACTTGACACAGAGGAGTTTAAATAGGATTTGCTGGTCGTTTGAAGACCTTGAAAGTCTTAAGAAGTAAGAAATAGCTTTTCAAATGCTGTGAGTTTAGATTGCTGCAGTGACAGGTCAGAAACAGCCTAATGTTCTTTTTTAAGATTTGACAGTGCTATTAATAGGATTTTATTAGAAATAACTTTCTCTGTAGTTTTTCAGAGACATGATGTTTTATTTGTGCATCAACATGTATAAATGGTCTAGATCAGGGGTGGGCACACTCGGTCCTGGAGGGCCGGTGTCCTGCATAGTTTAGCTCCAACTCTAATCAAACACACCTGAACATGCTAAACAGTGTCTTCAAGATCACTAGAAATCTATAAGCAGAAGTGTTTGATTAGAGTTGGAGATAAACTTTGCAGGACACCGGCCCTCCAGGACCGAGTTTGCCCACCCCTGGTCTAGATGATCGTCATGTGGCCTTGGATTTACTCTCCGAATCCTAAAATTAAATTGCAAATAAATGTTGAAGCCTATACTGTACAGCCTTATACAGTATAGCCCAAGCTATTTTAATTATGTTGAGATCACACAATCATGAATGTGTGTGTCCATGTACAGTAGGACCATCATTATCAGTTTCTCGGTTTGCATAGCAGATCTGAATGAAAAGTAGGCACTAACAGATGCTCTCTCTTTATTATTGCCTGCATGTCATGTCACACAGATAATAACTGTCCATCTCTGCAGTTTCAGAAATGTATCTTTACTTTGCTCGTATCTCTACACTGTGGTTTTGTGCATTTGTATATTTGACATGGGTACTTTCTTTTGGCAATATAATCTTATGTACTTTTACTCAATTCAATGGTTTAGGTCATACTTAGCTGATCGTTACCAGTTTGTGAATATTAATGGACAGCTTTCACAAGTCAGGCCAGTAAAGTACGGGGTCCCTCAAGGATCAGTTTTAGGCCCTTTGCTGTTTACAATATACATGCTTCCCCTGGGAGACATTATTAGAAAACACGGGATCAGCTTTCACTGCTATGCAGATGATACTCAATTATACATTTCAACTAAACCTGATGAGATGTCTGAACTGTCTAAGCTAACTGAGTGTATCAAAGATGTCAAAGACTGGATGACCAACAATTTTCTTCTCTTAAACTCAGACAAAACAGAATTATTACTTATTGGGCCTAAATCCTGTACATGGCAGTTCTCACAACTCGACCTGCAATTAGAGGGATACAAAGTTAGCGTTAGCTCTACTATAAAAGACCTGGGTGTCATATTAGACAGCAGTTTAACTTTCAAAAATCATATATCCCATGTCACAAAAACTGCTTTCTTCCATCTGAGAAATATCGCTAAATTGCGAAGTATGCTATCCATATCAGATGCAGAAAAGCTAGTTCATGCTTTCATGACTTCTAGGTTGGACTACTGTAATGCTTTGTTTGCTGGCTGCCCAGCATCCTCTATTAACAAACTTCAGCTAGTGCAAAATGCAGCTGCCAGAGTTCTTACCAGATCTAGAAAATATGATCATATCACCCCAATTTTATCCTCCTTACACTGGCTGCCTGTTAAGTTTCGTATTGAATTTAAAATATTACTCCTTACCTATAAAGCTTTAAATAATCTAGCTCCAGTTTATCTAACCAACCTCCTGTCTCGCTACAATCCAACCCGCTCTTTACGATCTCAAAACTCAGGGCTTCTGGTAGTACCTAGAATATCAAAGTCGAGTAAAGGAGGTCGAGCCTTCTCATTTATGGCCCCTAAACTCTGGAATAGCCTTCCTGATAATGTCCGAGGCTCAGACACACTCTCACTCTTCAAAACTAGATTAAAGACCTATCTTTTTAGCAAAGCATACACTCAATGCACTACATAGCGGTATGACGCATGATGTGCCCCATGCAGCATTTTGCTTCTTGTTTATATACACTATGAACAGCAGCTACGCTAATTATTCTCCTTATTCTGTATTTCCACCTGGGGGTACTCATCTTGAGGCCCTCAGACTATGCAGCGCCACTGATGCGATCCAAGACCAGCGACGAGATGATCCCAAGGTTTTCTGGACCAGGCCGTATCCTGCTGTGGTGGTCATCGTGGAGTGAGAGCATGAGACTGATTCCTGTGATGCTCCAAGGACTGACGAGTCTTCGCCGAGGTCCACCGTGCTTCGCCTAGACTGCAGCTCTGCACAAGACGTTTGGCCATAGGGGAAATGGTCCTGCCCAACCGAGCCTGGTTTCTCTCGAGGTTTTTTAAATCTTCGCTTTCGCCAATTGGTGAAGTTTTTTTTTTTTTTTTTTTTTTTTTTTTCCCTCGCCGCTGTCGCCACTGGCTTGCATGGTTCGGGATCTGTAGAGCTGCGCATCGATGGATTTGCTCTTCAGTGTTTGGACTCTCAGTAGTGATTATTAACCCACACTGAACTGAGCTAAACTGAACTGAACTTAATCTCTGAAATTTGAACTGACACTGTTTCAATTCACTATAATCTTCCATGTGAAGCTGCTTTGACACAATCTACATTGTATAAGCGCTATACAAATAAAGATGAATTGAATTGAATTCTTATGAATTGGTATTCGGATTTCATTTGTATGAATATTCTGTAAAATGTAACTATACATTTGAACAATTTAAACTTGTTTTAAAATATCTTAATTCCAATAAATGTGTTCACATTGCTGAAGGAAAAGCAGTTGGACGAATAGTTGGATATGTTTATGCCTAAAAAAAGGCCTATTTTGACTCAATACACTGATAAATAAGTATTGAATTCATCATGTTTTTTTTCCTGTGAATAATATTTCTAAAGGAGCTGGAACATGGAACTGAACCATATTTTTGGTAAAAACCCAAACAATACACACATAAAAATAGCACAAAACAAAAAAAAAAAATCTGTAAACGAGGTATGTGTAATAACAAAGGAGAAAGTACTGATTTACTGAAATTTATTTAATACTTTATATAAAAGGTTTTTTTTGGTGACGGCAGCTTAAAGACGCCTCTCATATGGAGAATGAAGTCACATGAATTGCTCAGGTGTGAGTTTTTCACAGACGTAAACAAAGTGTAAAATATTGATGGTTCTGTGGGTCTTGTCTATCAAATCTGAGCTTTATTTTGTATTTTATATTGGATTCAAATCAGGTGGTTGGCTGGGCCATTCTACAGCTTGATTTTTTTTTCTCTGAAACCATTTAAGGGTTTCCATGGCTGTGTTTTGGATCATTGTCTTGCTGAAATGTCCACCCTGGTTTCATCTTCATCATCCTGCTAATGTAGATGTTGGACCGAAGCAGTGAATATTAATGTACATTAAGGAAGGGCAGAGGGATGCTGAAAAACTATTAAGAGATTTGAGCTGCTGTCTGGGCTTTCACTGCCTTTCTACACCACCCATTCTTTATGTGTTCAATAGATTTTCCCTGCGTCATTTAATTTTATTACACATAACTTCATTTGTGAACTAATTAATTTTGTTTTCTTTGCATATATGGATTTCTTTGGTTGTTACCAACATCCAAAAATTTCAAGCCAATGGCACCTTTAGAAATGTGTTTTCTGAGAAAAATAGTGACGCATTCAATACTTTTATTACCCGCTGCATTTAAAACATCCAATTTAGAAAGTTCTTTTGTATTTACCTATTTACACAATACACTTAACATTAAAAAGAAACCCAATGACAGCAAGTATACATCTAAAATAAATTTGTGACTGTGTAGTTTTATAGCTTTTGCCATATATGTATTGAATAGACCCAAAATACAGTACATAAACAGTAAAGTCTTATTGTGACAGCTTTAGACACAGTGGTCTATTTGGAGTTTCCCATGACATTTTGTCACCACATATGGGAATGCATTTGAAATGTAGCTCACAAAATTGCACATCGTGAAGCATGAGTTGGAAAGGTTTCCCCTCAAGTAAAGAGTTTAACGAGTTAATACCATGGTGATAAACCAACACAATCTCACGGCAATTCGTAATGTTTTGATTTAGTGGCTAATTCGTATGAATTAGTACAATCTAATTCGTACAAATTAGTACGATTTGTACATCACCCAATGACTGTTGGGTTTAGGGGTGGGGTTAGGTGCCACGCCTCGTTTTTAAAATCGTACATTTTCATACGACTGGACTTGTACGAATTCCTACGAATTAGCCACTAAACTGACAAAACGTAAAATACTTACATTTCCTCGTGAGATCAGGCTGGATACACTTTTAAAAATAGCACAGTGAGATGGCTTTAAAGTTATGCGAAATTTTACAATCAATTAAATGCAAATTGTTAAAACAGAAAAAAGTAATTGTTTTTGTTGTTTGGACTGACATTTTTTTAATTACATTGTTTGTCTACAGTAATTTCAGTTAAACATCTCTGGTATTTTGTATATCTGCATAATTTACACTGTGGTCCTTGGTCCTGGTTGTGCAGTATGGACAAAAAAAAAAGAAAGAATGAAAAAAAAAAAAAAAACATTTGGATTACAATTTTTTTTTAAATGATTATTTAGCAGTTTTGTTATTATCTAGTAATGCAAACACAATTTGTTGTTGTAAACTCATGCTCTGTATACTTGTAATGTCTCATGTTTCCTTATGTCAGTTCTTGCAGCCTCTCACACACAGATTACAAAATAGTATTAAAAAGCAGAATAAGAATTACAAATCGACATATATAAACTTTTGAGCTGGTACTTTTAAATAAATCTTAATTATTAGGTTATTCATTCATTCATTCATTTTCTTGTCGGCTTTGTCCCTTGCGGGGTCGCCACAGCGGAATGAACCGCCAACTTATCCAGCACAATTTTACGCAGCGGATGCCCTTCCAGCCGCAACCCATCTCTGGGAACATCCACACACTCATTCACACTCATACACCACGGACAATTTAGCTTACCCAATTCACCTGTACTGCATGTCTTTGGACTGTGGGGGAAACCGGAGCACCCGGAGGAAACCCACGCGAACGCAGGGAGAACATGCAAACTCCACACAGAAACGCCAACTGACCCAGCCTAGCCGAGGTTTGAACCTGCGACCCAGCGACGTTCTTGCTGTGAGGCAACAGCCCTACCTACTGCGCCACTGCATTGCTATTAGGTTATTTATTAGGTTATTAATTGAAGTTACTATTTTGTCTTGTGGCGAGTACTTTTTTCTTCCAGGATATTTTAAAGAAAGCTTTCTTTAAATGTATTTTATAGAAAATACCAACTAAAAATAAGATATAAAATCAAATATAGAAAATAAAACTAACCAACATGTATTTTGCACAATACTCTTGTCAAGCAATAACATCATTTAAAGATATTTATATGTATTTTATGAGAATTCATGTGTTATCTAAATGTAGCTTTTTAATTTAATTATAGAGGTTTAAATGCTTATTTTAGGTTAATATAAAAATGTACTGTAAATAATTTGGATAGATGAATCTGAATGGTTTTGAAGCTTGATGTAATATGAATCTTGGTCTAGTTTTGATGTAAGGTGATGTATGAATAAAATAGTGTATAATATATTTCAAATAACAATCATTACACTAGGGCCGCATGGTGGAGCAGTGGGTAGCACCTTCGCCTCACAGCAAGAAGGTCGCTGGTTCAAGCCTCGGCTGGGTCAGTGGCGTTTCTGTGTGGAGTTTGCATGTTCTCCCTGTGTCACGTGGGTTTGCTCTGGTTTCCCCCACAGTCTAAACCCAGGTAGCAAAGAATTCTGGCCCAGATTTGGCATAAAGCTGGCACAGTAGACATTCATCAGGCTCTGGCTTACAGCATGAGGGCCAAACATGGCCCTGGTTTGGCAGAGGTGGCACCGTCTTTAAGGCGACAGAATACTAGGGCCAGATGTAAAATGTCGTATTTGGCCCAGATGTACTGATATGTGGGCCACGTAAGTTTGGCCTATCTTGACCCACATTTCAAATATTCAAAATATCAAGTCGCTTCGAGAAAAGCATGCCCATACCGCACCTAAAGCGCAATGCTTTATGGGTTTATCAATTTTATTGCAGATATAGTCCATGTTTGGTCCTTGTCTGGAAGCCAGACTTGGTCCAGTCATGTACCGTAATTCACTGCAGCATGTGGGCCAAACAAAAGCTAATTGTGTGGGCCAGAGCTGGGACAGAGATATTTTGCTATGTGGGAAGACATGCGCTATAGGTGAATTGGGTAAGCTAAATTGTCCGTAGTGTATGTGTGTGGATGAGAGTGAATGAGTGTTTCCCAGTACTGGGTTGCAGCTGGAAGGGCATCCGCTGCGTAAAACATATGCTGGGTAAGTTGGCGGTTCATTCTGCTGTGGCAACCCCAGATTAATAAAGGGACTAAGCCGAAAAGAAAATGAATGAATAAATTATTACACTGCAATTACCTTTATAAGGAAAATCTCATCATAACTCTGAACTCATCTGTCCCAACTCAATTTTAGCTTAAATCCAGGATCATAATTACTGGATTCCATTTGAAACCATGTAAATGTTTTAATTTCTGATTTTCGAAAAAAATCAGCAGTAGTGACTTGCCTGTTAAAACTGACGAGACCCAAAAAACAGGACATTTATGGAATAAACAACAGGTATTCAGGGTAAACTAACTTCTTATAAGGCACTGCAACACTTTGTACTAAGAGTTAAATAAGAGATGATTGGGAAATGAATGAGGGGTGTGACAAACGTCTGATCAGATGAGAAATATGAGGAGATAATGGAGAGGTGAGACATTATAAAAGGAGACTGCGAGATACACAGAGAACTAAACTATCACAGACATCCACAAACCCAACCAGTAAAAGAGTCTGAGTGAAGATGGGGTGGAAAACCTGTGTGACTTTACTCCTGCTGATGTGTGTCAGAGGTAAGAACTTACAGTCTTATGGTTTAAGATCCACCTGTGCATTTTTAAATTGAATTAGCTATCTTCCATCGAAGGTGCAGTAGGTGATTGTCTTCAGAAACATTTTTTTGTTGTGCTGGTTAAAAGTCTCTTCACATTCCAATAGTAATGATTAAAGTAAATGATCTAAATTGTATTTATATGTATTTTTATATTCTGGGTAAGGCATAAAACTAAAAATGTCCATCTAATTAAATAGTGTCGGGCCGACATCTCTCATAATTCCGAGAAGTAGCTCAAACTGTCTGTCAGCAACAGCAGATTTGAACAAGTGCGCAGCATAGCTTTGCCGTTTGTGCATAGACGTGCTGCGCGTTCATGAAACAAAGAGAGAGAGAGAGCATGAGCGGTAAAATCATGCTGAATCAAAACTTTTTAAAAACCTGAATCAATATTGGAGTTATCTTTGCACGCTGGAGGAAGGATGACCTCATGGCTGAAGGAATTCTTTTAGACAGGTAATGTTCTGTTTTAAAACTATTTTAGCTTCACGCAAGGCTGATGTAGCTGTTATTGTTACAAATGGGTTAACGTTATATGCACAGAAGTGTTGTTTAGCCACTGAAATCTTCCGGCGATAGATTGATGTGATTTTCAGTTTCATAAGGTACCTTTTACAGCATCGATAATGTGGATTGTATTTTAATAACAAAACACAAGTAAATAGCGCTATTTTGCCTAGCCTGCTTTACTGAGCTGAAGTTGGTTTTATCACATTAGGCTCGTTTGAGGTGCGCCTCGCCTTGACTGCAATGTAGACGAGAGCAGGCAGCAGCAGTAAGAGGAGGGCTCAAAAAATACATCAAAAGTCGGACACTTCCCGAATCTTGCTGTTGTGCCGCCTGGAAACATCACCAGTGGTGGAGATCGCGTTCGCGTTTTCAATCGCAAACAAACGACCTCATGAAAAAAATAATATAGTAATTTAAAGTAAATATTATAGTTATTGCAACCCAGTGGCGCAGTAGGTAGTGCTGTTGCCTCACAGCAAGAACGTCGCTGGGTCGTAGGTTCGAAACTCGGCTGGGCTGGGTCAGTTGGCGTTTCTGTGTGGAGTTTGCATGTTCTCCCTGGGTTTGCGTGGGTTTCCTCCGGGTGCTCCGGTTTCCCCCACAGTCCAAAGACATGCAGTACAGGTGAATTGGGTAAGCTAAATTGTCCATAGTGTATGAGTATGAATGTGTGTGTGGAAGTTCCCAGAGATGGGTTGCGGCTGGAAGGGCATCCGCTGCGTAAAATCGTGCTGGATAAGTTGGCGGTTCATTCCGCTGTGGCGACCCCGCAAGGGACAAAGCCGACAAGAAAATGAATGAATGAATGATTATAGTTATTTTTATAGTTATTTTTGAACATCTTTTTTTCAGTATTGGGTTATGTTTATAGTTGTGATACCAGAGCAACTATAGAATTTAAATAGGCTATTTTTATAATATGGTTCAAAAACATGACTATTGCTATCAATTACTATAGTATTTTTTTAATGTGGGAGTGAATGCAATTGAAATTTCACTGTTTTTACAAAAAGATGGTCACAATTACAGAAGATGAACAACTCATTACTTAAAAGGGTTTATTTAAAATATAAATCTGTATATTCAACAGTGGTAAATGTTAAACGAATGTCAAAATAAACTGCTTATACACCAAGAAAGCTTTCGAGAAATCTCATTTGGCTACATTATAAATTAAGTAGCTGTAGCAAGATGCTTTTGAGTGACAGGTGTTTGTTTGTTTATTTATAAATGTTTATAAATGTTTGTTTGTTTATTTGTTTTGCTAGAAATGTCTCTAGAATTTGCCATTTCATTGAACAAGTGGTCCATTTCTATAGTCATTTCAGGCTTTCTGTAGAGGGCATAAGGAAGCAAGACAAAATTATTAGCCCTCTTGTGAAGTTTTTAAAAAATGGTGTTGCATCAAATATGTAAAACAGATTTAGTTTTCAACAGTTTTATAAACTAATTTCTACTAACTAATTTGTCTAGTCTTTGTCATGATGACAATATTATATTATATATTTGACATAATATTTTGCTAGTTTTTTGCAAGATAGTATTCAGCCTAAAGTGCAATTTAAAGAGTTAACTATAGATTATTTATGTTAAAGAAAAATGAGAAAAGCCATTGGACAACAGTAGTTTGTTCTGTGGACATAGAGAAATTCTTAAGAGGCTAATTATATTGACATGCTTATTAGGCTTATATAAACAGCTTTTACTCCAGCCAGACTAAAATAAACAGCCTAAGACTTTCTCCAGAATAAAAATATTAGGCTGTAGGAAATACTGTGAAAATTTTCTTGGTCTATTATACATAACTTTTGACTTCATATACATATGTGTGTATGTTTTGTTTACTACACCCCTTTCACTTCTCATATGAAACCACACAAAGATGAAGCATAATGGCAAAACAGTCTGATTACCTTTGTATGTATGCATATACAGTATGTATGTATTGGATTGACTTTTATGGAATAACATTGCATAAAAATTACAATAAAAGTAAAAATGACAACAAACAGGACTTTAAACTGAGAGAGAAATAAAATACAGCACATGCACATCCTAATGATTTATTTGTAACATTTAGTTATATTAGATAGATCACATTATGTTTTTACAAAGGTGTGTTTTGTTTTTGTTTGCATGTAAATCTAAATGAATAACCGTATGTAATTCTCTTTATGACTTTTTTTTTAATTATCAACAAAACTACAAAAAAGGTATACAACAAAGCCAGGTATAAACCTTAATAAAAACAAGATAGAGAATAACGTGTAGGTTGGCAGTCTCATTCAATAAGCATTAAGCTGTGTCGTCAGCCAGTCGTTTCCTTCATGCTTTTGGTGAGCGCAGTCTTTAGAGAGCAACTGCTGCTGACTGCTCAATCCGAGGCATACGCCTCTCGATCACGAGAGTTTTTTGGCGCACGTCAGCGTGACATCAGAGCGCAACTCGGACACATTTCTAACCGGCATGCATCTTGCAGTGATCACTGGTGATCGGTTCTGTGCAGATTTAGGCCATCTCAAACGAGCCTATTGGTTCATTTTTGAACAATGACGACCTGTGACGCTCCCTATATTGTTTACCAGGCTACTTTGAATATTCGCTCTGAAATAGCATGTAAGTATAGCTATAGCTTAATGAGTGTAATTCCTGCACGCCGTTGAACAAGCACTAGTCGCTTTTAACACATGAGAGAGGGTTCTGCTGTCATCTTTAAGGTGCGGGTGCTCGTATTTCAGGGGGCGTGGCTCTGGACAGCAGGAGAGGGACTGTGGTTTGCTAACCGGTTAGCATTGTGGAAGACCACCTACTGCACCTTTAACATTAAAAATCAAACTGTCAAAATCAACTGTTGCATAGTCAGTTCCATAATTAAGTTTTTTCCAATTTCTACACAATGAAACTACTAAATTTCTTGATGCTTTCCTTCATAATGTGTTCCACACTCTCTCTTTTACAGCAGATTCACTTTCTAATTTGCAAGGTAAGTGCTCTTATCTGTCTTGACTTTGAATCATAAATATCAATTTGTTTTATTAGAAATTGTTAGGATGCTTTGCACTTTTTGTGTCAGTGTGAACAGGCTCTCTCTCGCTTTCTCTCTCAGTTTGTGGACGGCCAAACCCCACATTAAACCCTCGTATTGTGGGTGGTGTGAATGCAGTTGAGGGGGCGTGGCCATGGATGGTCGGTCTGCACAACAGTCATGGTCATTTTTGTGGTGGCTCCCTCATCAACAATGAATGGGTGCTGACAGCAGCTCACTGCATTGTTGAGTAAGACACATCGACACAAATTATAATCAATGGCCTTATTTGGTTGGTGGAAATGTTCTTCAAGTACCAGTTTTTCTACTCTTGTTTTCTCTTCCTTGTATACAGTGAAACCACATCCAGCATGATAGTGTACTTGGGAAAATGGAGAAGTTATGCAGCTGATCACAATGAAATCGCCAGAACTGTCAGAGACATCATTCCCCATCCCTCCTACAATAACAGAACCAACAATAATGACATCGCTCTACTGCAGCTGTCAGCTACAGTTCAATATACTGACTACATTAAACCAATATGTCTAGCAGACGAAAACAGCAACTTCCCTGCTGGCACCAAATGCTGGGCCACAGGCTGGGGTCATATTGGAGTTTTGGGCAGAGGTGGTATAATAGGCAGAACCACAGTGTCTGTGCCTTTACCTCGTCCTGGGATTCTGCAAGAGGTTGAGCTTAAAGTGTACAAAAATGCAGACTGCAATAGTATTTGTTATGGACAAGTCACCCCCAACATGATTTGTGCTGGTACACGACGTGGAGGCAAATCAACCTTTTCTGTATGATGATCAATGAGATTGTTCTAATCAAGACTTACTCTACTGTATATGCACACATCTAAACACACTACAAACCTGAATGTCCAACCAGACTGACTGTATGTTGTCTCTATTTGATGATACAAATACAATAAACCAAAACAGTAACTAAATAACATAATCTCTCTCTGTAGGGGGACTCTGGTGGTCCACTGGTGAGTAAGCAGTGTTCAGTTTGGGTTCAGGCTGGTGTTCTCAGTCATGGTTATGGATGTGCACAGCCCAATCTTCCTGAGGTGTTCACTCGCGTCTCAAAGTATAAGCAATGGATTACAGGCAATGTTGGTGGAAACCTGCCTGGATTTGTCCTCTTTGACACAAGATGTTCTCTTCGCAGTAAGATTCCACTCCTCTCATGCCCCCACACACAGTATACAGCAACACACGCTTCTTTGACTAATGTGTGTTTATGTATTTTGTGTAGAAGGCTTATGCTGCTTTGGATAATTAAAACTGCTGCAGTGAATATGTATATTGATGCTCTGGTGAGTCACACCACACACACTTGTTCTTATATCCTGGTGGGGACTCTCATCATGTACACACTCAAATTTAACTTACCTTTCTCAATTGCTGGACTTGTTTGTTTTTGTTTTCAAGGCTATACTGTACCTGCACACCTGCCTATATCACATGATGAAGTCTCTTCTTGTCTCCTGTCTGTGAGACTCTATTTCTGGCCAATGTTGATCTGGAAACTCCTCAGTGTTAGTACTGCAAGACTTTTTCTTACATTTCTACACAAGGGCTAATATTGAACAGTTCTCTTCAAGAACAACATAACCTGATGTGACAAGCCGTCTGGCATTCCACCACCACTACAGCTGTTGCATTGCTTCAAATATGTTTAATACTTTTTTCATGATATTAATGACATTACACCATGGTGATTAAATCATGATAGAAAGAGTACTTCATTGTGTTACAGCATGTGCTAAAGTCTTTATGGAATTATTAAAATAGTTTAGAACTGCACGCTTGTGTCTCCTACTGTCTTTTTTTTGCTTGTGAACGTAATCATCAACCAAATTAATGGACAAAGGAAAAAGAATTACGAAAAAGTTACTGAAGTAGGGAGAAAACCAACACACTGAAAAAAAATATTCATTGGATTTACTACATTTTTGAAGGTAAGTGGTTGCAAACAATTTATACGGGCTGAGTTCAAACAAACAAATTAAGTTGAACATATCTACATTTCATTTGTTTGTTTAAATTCAGCCCATATAAATTGATTACAACCTCTTACCTTAAAAAATGTTGTAAATCCAATGAATAGTTTTTTTTTCAGTGCACCAAAATGTTTAAAACACACTCTTTTTGAAATAAATGACAATTACAGAAATAAATATTCAAATTTCAATGTTAATTTCTTCAATCAATCAATCAATCAATCAATCTATCAAACTTTACTTATATAACTCCTTATTACAACCAGGAAACCGCCCCAAAGTGCTTTACCGTATTAAAAACAAAAATTAAACATTAAAACACGTAAAATAGTAAGAACACAAGTGTCAAAAAAACAGCATTTTGTACTAACAAATATCAAAAGCAAGTCTAAATAAATAGGTTTTAAGTTGTACTTTAAACAGTGCCACATCTGTGATGATGCAAAGTTTTAAAGGGAGGGTATTCCACAGTTTTGGACCTGCCACTGAAAATGAAAATGAAATCTCCCATTGTTTATACCTGGATCTGGAGACCTCCAGCAACAACTGACCTGCTGATCGTAGGGCCCTGTTTGGTTTATGAACCTTTAAAATCTCACATAAATATGAAGGTGCAAAACCATTATTTGCATTAATAACAAACACGAGTATTTAAAATCAATTCTGAATTTAACAGGGACACAGTGAAGAGAGTAAAAGACAAGTGTAATGTGCTTACGTTTGCAACTATTCGTCAGCATGCAAGCAGCAGCATTTTGCACCCGTTGTAACCGATAAGGTAAGGTTTGGTATATTCCATAAAGTGCATTGCAATAGTGCAGACGAGAGCTGATAAAAACACGAATGGCTTTTTCTAGATCACGCTGGCTCAAAAATGTCTTGACTTTGGCAAGAAGGCGAAGCTGAAAAAAAGCTTGCCTTGAACACTGAATTTACCTGTTTATCAAATTTTAAACTACTGTCCAAGTTCACTCCCACTCTCTTCTAATGCCCCAGCACTTGCCCAGAGAGGCATAGCATATGCATTTGTATAAAAACATAACATGTCAAAGTAAAACATAATTTTCTAAACTAAACTCCTCAATGAAAGCAATGTCATGATGTCTTCTTGAATTACAACAGTCATGAGCTTATAGTTTAAGTTGTCTGGATCATTCTCATTCTTAAATCTTTGAGACTGATCTGCGCTTTTCTCAGTTTTTTGACATTTTGCACTGAAAGGTGTCGTTCAAACATTAAAACAGAATCCTCATGTTACACTCTGTTTAGTTTTTCAACTAAATTATATGGTATTTTATATTAAACACTACCATAAGGTGAAACCATTTCATATCCATTTGAACACAATATGTTACTTCTTCACCAATATTAAATACGATATTGCTGTCTTTTAAAAAGGTAGTACTTTAGATAGCAATTTAATAGAAAGGTGGTCTGTGATTTCAGGCTTTTGAGGGGTATTAAATATATAATTCTTTATAACAACACATTTTTAATTGTTTACCAAATAAGTGAGTTCTAGCCTAACTTGATTTGCCTCCAGATATTAATTTCCAGAGAAACTACTTTTTAGGGCTGTTTTCTTCTAACATGAAACATGTCATGTGATGTTAAATGATAAAATTTATATTTAATAATTTATTTCTTATTATCAATACTTAAATACTAAACTCAATGTGCCTGGGTCAGTGACAGATGAAAGAAAGACAGATTAACAAAGAACGAAAGACAATTATTCTAAAAAAGGTAACATGTAGAAACTCTCAACCATGAAACAATATTTTCCTCATGTCAAAATAAGCACATGTACAGTACATATCATAGTATTTTACTATGTAGTATTTTTTATTTATTATAATGTAATGTTTATGTATAATTATTTATTACTTTGACATTGTTATTTATTTAATCTGAATGTAAAGTATATGAATTATTACTTCAAATATACTCAGAGGCCTTTTTTATTTATTTATTTTTTATGAGAAATTGTTTTTAAGAGAGATTTTTTTTATGAGAAATGGCACGTATAAGCCTGGGTTGGATTTATTAGAAATGGTACTTTTTTGTGTCACTGTTAACAGTCTCTCTCTCTCTCTCTCTCTCTCTCTCTCTCTCTCTCTCTCTCTCTCTCTCTCTCTCTCTCTCTCTCTCTCTCTCTCTCTCTCTCTCTCTCTCTCTCTACATTACATTACATTAAGGAAGTGTTCAGGAAAAACAAAAAAACCGAGTGCTGTTTAGCGGCAGGTGAAGTTGTGGGTTTTGACAGTGTGTTGTCGGCTTCTAGAATGAATAGCGCTATAGTTTTGTTTTTGAGCACAGTGGAGAAAGCAAACGAATTAGTGGAGCGTGGTTTAGTGATAAACGATATGCTGACTTCTGTGCTGCCGCTTTCAATGCCGTCAAAAAAAGTGACATTGTCAAATGTACCATCGTTTGTTAAGATGACTTTCTAGTAAATCTGTTGTCTCGCTACGGAAAATTGGTTTCACCAATTAAAAAAATAACACTTGGGAACGTGTCTCCACTTTTGAAACATGTAGTCTCCTTCAGGAGATATGCATATATGATAGTGAAAGATAACTCTGAACTTGATGTGTCTTTCAATTTTCGAGTGGACGATTTTGATTATTTAATTTACGCAACAACAGATAAAATGAGGTGTTATCACTGTGGCAGAACGGGTCATTTGGCCCGTCTTTGCCCTGAGAAAGGTGAAACGTTTCAGAATGATGATACAGTCAGGCAACAGGTGGAAGAAGGTGTAGGAAAGGTGCAAACAGTTTTACCTGAGGCTAACACAACTGTTATCAGAGATGTGCAGAGACAATTACCTGGTGAGTTAATTGTGAATGATGCCGTTGCCGTATCAGAGACAATGGTGGTTTCTCCTTCTACTTCTGAACAACAAAGTGAAAATCTAGATATAATGGAAGAAAGTGAGATACAGATTCTTAGTGTTGAAGGTGATAAAAATGCAGCTGATGTAGTTCATGGCACAACTCTTATAAGGATTGGATTCACAGACACAGTCATTTAAAGTGCCTTTAAAAAGAAAGAAGAAAACTGATTGTGCTTTGAAAGTGGTCAAAAGAGTAGAGATGAATGAGGTGGCAAAAGAGGAAGAGGAAGAAAGTGATGAGGATTCATCTGATAATAGTAGTATTATCTCTCAAACTGAGTATCAAATTTGAAGCTATGATGCACAAGATATTAGGCATTTCCTCAAAGTGAAAAAAAACAAAAGGAATATTAAGGCTGATATTTTTTTCCCTAATACACAGTTATTTGTGGAGAATTCCCGGAGTTTTATGAGTAAGGGGTGTTTTACAGAC
Organism: Danio kyathit; assembly: GCA_903798195.1. Lineage (NCBI taxonomy): Eukaryota > Metazoa > Chordata > Actinopteri > Cypriniformes > Danionidae > Danio > Danio kyathit. The sequence continues at coordinate 22,523,069 of LR812543.1, read as the reverse complement.
AGAGAAGTTTTTAGGTTGACTAAAATTGTTTGAAAAATTAGCAGTGGTTTAAGATATAATGATGAAGTGTAAAGTGTTAATGTCCATGGGTTATTTTGTTTTTGCCCTTTATTATTGCAAGCATGAGCAACATCAATATTGCATCTATAAATGTCAATGGTGCACGGGATGCCAAAAAATGTGCAGCAATTTTTTAATTGGTTAAACAAAAGAATATTGATGTTGTTCTACTACAAGAGACACATAGCGATGTGAAAAATGAAGCATTGTGGGCCATGGAATGGAATGGACTCTCTTTTTTGAGTCACAATAATTCACTTAGCGCAGGAGTAGCTGTTCTTTTTTCTAAAGGTTTCACTCCAGTTTCATCTGAAGTTGAAGAGATTTTAAAAGGGAGAATTTTAAAGATTATAGCTGTTATAGAAAATAAAGTGTTTGTGTTTTTTTGTGTGTATGCTCCAACTGCTACTAAAGAGAGAATAGTTTTTTTAGACATCTTATGTTCAGCTTTGAAAAAATGTATTAATGATGATTATTTAATTCTTGGAGGAGATTTCAATTGTACCGAACAAGATATGGATAGAAATCATGTAGAACCTCACGTGCTGTCACGTAAGAGGCTCACTCAGCTTATTAAAACCCATGAACTTACTGACATTTGGAGAATGTTTCATGGGAAAAATAGACAATAAAGACCCATATTCGTGATAGTTTAGTGTCCTCAGCAAGATTAGATAGAATATATGGTTTTAAGCATCAGGGTAATGTTTTTAGAAGTTGTGGTATTATTCCAGTATCTTTTTCTGATCATTGTATGGTTCAGTGTTCGTTGTTTGTGAGCTCGGTGAAGTCGAGGAGCACATATTGGCACTTTAACACTGCTCTTTTGAGTGATAAAATTTTTAAAGATGCTTTTGATTTTTTTTTTGGAAAGATTTTAGGAATACAAAATTAACTTTTAGCTCATTACAGCAGTGGTGGGACTATGGAAAGGCCCAAATTAAACAATTTAGCCAACAATATACAATAAATGTGACCAAAAATATTGATAATTAATGATAATTAATATTGATAATTGATGATTAATAAATGTAAAAGAGATGGAAATTATTAAATTAGAGGAACTTCTAGAATCCACTGGAGATTGGATTTTTATAAAATGTATTTCAGAGGAAAAGGCTAAATTAAGTGATTTAATGGAGATGAAAGCAAAGGGGGCCTGGGTTAGGTCAAGATTTCAAAGTGTTGATCAAATGGATGTTCCTTCTAAATATTTTTTTGGCCTTGAGAAAAAAAATGGTCAAAAGAGATTTTTTTCATTCATTGAGGGCTGAGTCAGGGAACATACTGACTGAAGAAAATGAAATGCGTAAAATAATTGTTACATTTTACAAAGAGTTGTATAAAAGTGAACTCAAAATGGAGCAAAATTCAAGTTTGTAGTTTTTAGAAAATTTATCTCAAGTTTCTGTTAAATCTAATCAAGATTTAAGTGGTATTTTACGACTAAATGAGTTAGAGAAAGCACTGAAGAGTATGCAGCCTGGGAAAGCCCCAGGTATAGATGGACTCCCAGTTGAGTTTTTTAAAGTTTTTTGGTCTGTGTTGGGGGAGGACCTGCTTGAGGTTTTAAATGACAGTTTTGTAAGAGGCACTTTGCCTTTAAGCTGTCGCAGGGCGATTCTCACCCTCCTACCAAAAAAAGGAGATCTCACAGACATAAAATGCTGGAGACCAGTGTCAGTATTGTGCAGTGACTACAAAATTCTCTCAAAAGCTATTGCTAATAGACTTGTAGGAGTAATTGAAGAAGTGATTCACCCTGACCAGACTTATTGTATTCCTGATAGGTCTGTTTTTAATAATATATCATTTATTAGGGATATTTTTGACATTGTTAAATGTAAAGAGCTTGATGTAGGTATTATCTCTTTAGATCAGGAAAAAGCTTTCGATAGGGTGGAACACCAGTATCTTTTAAATACTTTAGAAGCTTTTGGTTTTACAAAAGATTTTGTGGAAAAAATAAAAGTTTTCTATAATGATATTGAAAGTGTTATTAAGGTTAAAGGTGGCTTATGTGCTTCTTTTAAAGTAAAAAGAGGTGTAAGACAGGGCTGCCCTTTGTCAGGCATGCTGTATGCTGTTGCTATTGAACCTTTCTTGTGTAAAGTGAGAGAAAGTATTAATGGATTAATTTGACCTTTTTCTAAAAAAAATGTTCATCTGTCTGCATATGCTGATGATGTGGTAGTCCTAGTTAGTGATCAAAAAGACATAGATACTGTGGTAAATATTTTAAAAGATTTTAAAGAAAAATCATCAGCCAAAGTAAATTGGGCCAAAAGTGAAGCTATATTGGCCGGTCAATGGAGAAAGAGTGTACCAAAGCTCCCAAATGGTTTGGCTTGGTCGAAAGGAGGTTTTAAATATCTTGGTGTATTTCTTGGAGATTAATCTATTGTAGAGAAAAATTGGGAAAATGTCCTTGAAAAAGTAAAAGGAAGATTAAATAAATGGAAGTGGTTAGTGCCAAAGATGTCCTATAGGGGACGCACTTTAATTATAAACAACCTTGTTGCCTCATCCTTGTGGCATCGTTTGGCATGTCTAGATCCTCCTATACGTTTACTTTTGGATATTCAAAAAGTAATAATAGACTTTTTCTGGGAAGGTTTACACTGGGTTTCACAAAGTGTGTTATATTTATCAAAAGATGAAGGAGGACAGGGTCTTATAAATGTGCAAAATAGAATTGCAGCCTTTCGTATGGGTTTTATACATCGCTTTTTATATGATTCATCTAACTCATGTTGGAAAGCTGTTGCATGTGAGATTTTAAGGAGTTTAGGGGGCTTGAATCTTGATAAGACTCTTTTTTTGATGGACCCTCAAAAAATCTTCACATCGGATGCACCAATTTTTTATAGGAACATTTTTAAAGTTTGGAACTTGTTTGATATTTCTGTTGGACCGAATTCAGAAACGCTTCACTGGTTACTTCAAGAACCTTTAATCTATGGGACTCGTTTTGATGGAGTGGCAAATGGTTTTTTTCCTGCAAACAATGACAAATTAATCAAAAAAAGATGTACAACAGTTGGACATTTAGTCAACATTGTTGGACCAAACTTTGAGAATATTGAAGAGACAACTGCAAGATTGGGTTTCAAATCTATTAGGCTGGTTCGTCAAATGATAATAAAGTGGCGATCAGCTTTAACAACAGGAGAATTAAAAATTCTTGAAGATTTTGTCAAGGTTTGATAAAACCCAATGTAGATGACCCTTTTTATAATCTAATTTTGTCCCCAAAGCTGGATAACTGTGAAGGTCCTTTCTTAGAAAAGAAGGAGATATGCTTTGGTGATGATGCTTTTAATGTGAAAGAGGTATATAAAAGCTGTGTTAAGGTTTTTAATAGAAAGGTTTTAAATAAGAAAAGTGTTTCAATATGGCGAAGTGTCCTTGGGCTTGGTATGGATTGTAGGCCACATTGGAGAGCAATATATAAGCCACCGTTACCTAAGAGAGGGGGTGATATTCAATGGAGAATTTTACATGGTGTGATCGCTGTAAATGCTTTTATCTCTGTGATAAATCCTGAGATTAGTCCTGATTGTCCTTTTTGTACCGGAAGAGAAACAATATTCCATGCATTTATGAATTGTTATAGATTAAGACCTTTATTTGATGTGTTGATTTTGTTGTTTCAGTCTTTTAATGAGGTTTTTTCAATGGAGATGTTCATTTATAGGTTTAAATATGTTAGGAGAAGAGCTTCTGAGTGTCAATTGTTTAATTTCATTTTGGGTCAATCAAAAATGGCCATCTATGTGAGTAGGAAAAATAAGATTGAAGGCATTTCTAGTCAAGATGTACTGATGATTTTTATCAATCTGATTAAGTCAAGAGTAATCACAGATTTCAATTTTTTCAAAGCTATGAATGATTTGTCAACCTTTGAATTTAAATGGTGTTGTAGAAACGTTTTATGCTCAATACATGAAAAGATGTTATGTTTTGCACCATTTTTGCAGTGATGGAGTATTTTTTAAATAATGAAAATGTAAGGAAGTAGAGTTAATTTGTGCTTGTATGTGTTTGTGCATGTATGAAGGAATTAAGTACCTGTGTTTGTTTTTTAAATATTGTATGAATTTGCTTGTTTTTTGGCTGTAATAAAATGATTTTTTCAAATTCAAATTCTCTCTCTCTCTCTCTCTCTCTCTCTCTCTCTCTCTCTCTCTCTCTCTCTCTCTCTCTCTCTCCATTTGTGGAAGTCCAAACCCCAATTTTAAAAAGGGATGTTTTCTTAAGGGATATGATGTACAAAAACCAAACCATGCACTTTATAAATGAAAAATAAATATTCATATTCATGTGCCTTTTCTGTAAGAAATTAACTATCAGGGATTGCAGAGCATCTTAGACTGATAATGAATTATAGGTTATTAGAGAAACAAGGCAAAGAGAACAACAAATAAAACTGAGTTTGGACAATATGTTCATGTCCTTTAACAACAACTCTAAAAAAAATAAAAATGTGACTTTATAGGAAAAATGAATATAACAAGTCTGAGAACAGCATTGTGTCGTGTCAATGAATCAGGAATCACACAATCGTATTGCAGGAATCTTGTATTTTCCATAGTGTCAAAATTGGAATTTTTAAAATGATTGAACTTTTGAATGAAGTGTTTCATTTTGCAAAAGAGCTGAGTTTTGCTGCTATTTGTGTGGGAATGTGTAAATTGTGTAAAATTAGACTGAACACTAAATAAGGTCAAATAAATAAACCACTAAATAAAGTATTTTGAAGAAAACTGAAAACCATCGACATATTTGTTTTTTATTCTATGGAAGTCAATGGTTACAGGTTTTCAGCCTTCTTCAAAATGTCCACTTTAGTGTTCAACAGCATAAACAAAAATGTTCAAGTTTGGATGAACTATCCTTTTAATATCAAGCGGACATGCGGAAACCACATGATTTCCACCTCAGTAGAGTGTATTTGCATAGCAGGACATGCAAATAAAAGGTAGGCACTATAACAAACTGTCTTTTCCATTCCTGTCGGTTTAATTTAACTGTTGTACCTGGTCTAACATTATAGAAAGAGAGCAAATACTAAATGATGATAATGAGAAATGGAGGATGATTCTGAGAATGATATTCTGAAGGACAAAATTAGTACAGTCCTGCATCTTAGCAATGAGGAAGATGTGGGTGTTTATATCTGTGACGTTACTCGCATGCTTCAAAGGTAGGATGTTATTTAATCATTTCATACAGCTGTGCTTATTGCTTGGTTATATATTGTGAGTGCAAAGTATTAAATAATTAAAGTTTCAACATCTAAATCACACAGAGAAAAATAAAAACTAAACAGTTAAACTATTGAATAAGTATTATTACTGATGTATTTGATAATATACATACATTTGTTATTGATAACCTAAATGTGTGCAGTACTGGTTCAAAGTTTTAATAAGATTCCTGAAAAGTGGACCTATATTAAAGCTGCGATATAAAGAATTTCAAAAGCCAATAATGAGGAAACATTTAAGTATGCTTAATGTATAGTATGTTTGTATGTTTAGTATGTTTGTTTAAAAAAACATAACTAAACATTTATGAACTAACGATGATAACTATTATAAATGTTTATTAAGAACTAGTGATGAGTTAAGGCATGCACTAATCATGAACTAATTTTAACTACAACATGTAGAAACATTATAAATGTGTGAATAATGGCTTCCTTAATTACTTGTTAGTGCATGTTTGTTAATTAATCTGTTAATTAACCATTTAGTTTAATCTAAATGTAACCACCATGAACTCTTGACCTGTTTATGTAAATTTATGTCATCACTTAAAGGGGTACATTATCATTACCTCATCTTTAACTACTCATGAAGTCCTTTGTTTAACCTGTTCATTGTGATGTAGACAGAAGACTTTTCTATTGTGTTTCAATGTTGTGTTTCTATTGTGTTTCAAGAGTTCAGATGCAAAAACTTCTAAATGCCATCTGAACTTTTCCTCTAAAATTATAATTTTTATCATTTCTACCTGTGTAGGTTCAGTAACATCACATTTATGGCAAAGAATAAGTCCTTTTCCTGATCTTTTAAGTAAAATAACTTAACATAAACAAAAAAGGCTGAGAAAAATGAAATTTAAGACGGCACTTAGAGGTTGCATCTGAACTCTTCATATTTACATATTAGCACATCATTATTCACCTACTGTTATTGTAAAGTGTTACCAAAAAATCTAGACAGACCTTTTCTGGTTACTATAGATTTTCTCTTTTAAGTCGCACACCTTGACTTTATCTTAGCTGATTATTTTAAGACATTATGGCCCAGTTTCACAAACAGGGCTTAGCTTAAGCCAGGACTAGGCCTTAGTTAAATTAGGCTATTTAAGCCACATTTATAAAAATGGCCTTAGAAAAATATATTACTGGTGTGCACCTGGAGAAAAGAAATGACACTGATGTATTTTAAGACATCTCACTGCAAGTTATTTTGAGTTGAGACAGCTCAAGCATGCAATTTAATCTTGACTAGCCTTAAACCTTGTTTGTAAAACCGGGGGTAGATGTGTTACATAATAGAGAGGCTTGTTAATCTATCACCCTGTGTCTTTTATTGCAGATTCTCTCCCTCATTTGAATGGTAAGAGCATCTTTCCCTAAGAATAGTTACAGCATAATATTTATTGTAGCACACATGTCAGGTGCCCTCAGAATATGTCTGACATTTCATCTTAAATTATCACACAGATCATTTATTAGACCATGCTATAAACACACACTTTTGATTGAATTTTTTGTCTTTCCTTAAATGCAAATAAGCTGCCATTTACAGCTTTCCAAAAGAGGGTGGAGTCTGTGTCTCATATACTCTCTAGTCAAATCATCTGATATTGTCATGTTTATTACACTGTTTATATATACACTATGATGTACATAGTTCCAGTGATGCGTAATTCATCAACAGAATAATATACAGTATGCATTCGGTACATGGACCACTTAATTATTGTAACTGTTCTACTTAGTTTGTCCACTGTTTCTTCACAGTCAGAGTGGAATGATTCTCTCGTTGGCAAATGCATTCAAACAGCCACAAAAACCAACAACTTGGATTCATTGTTAAATGTTACAGGGTGTGTTACTGAAGCGCACGATAGCACACTATGTTTAATCTTTGCCATATAACACACTCAAAAAAGTTGTTGAATGAACTTAATTAAATTAAGGAATACTTTATCACAAAATGTAATTGTGTTACTTCAACCGATTTGAATCAAGTTATTTCAGCCTATTTGAATTGTGTTAACTTATTTAAATTTTTATATTTTTTATTTTGTTAAATACATTTTAGGCATATAGAAATGTTAAATCTTTTTCATTTAAATCCCCTTTCATAATAATTTTTTATTGGTGTTTAACAAAACAATACATCATAGTATACAATACAACATAGGAAAAATTACAGATTGTCTTATTTTTCTTATTTTCCCACTATCCCCTCAAAATAAAACTACTTAAATGTATGAATTATAAACAAACATATCCTCTGAAAGAAAAAAATAATAATAAATTAAAAATAAAATTCAAATAAAAAAAAATTCTAAAAAAAAATAATAATTGAGCAAGTTTACGATAAGAGCAAAAAATAAATAAATAAATAAAAAATGTAAAGTTCACATTAAGGAGTCAATATTTCCTCTTTCTAATTAATTACTGTGTATTATATCTGATATCAACTGAACAGGGTAAGCCTTTGATATAGTCTAAAACAGGGTTCCAGGTCTTGTAAAAGATTTGAGAGAACCTGCAAGAGAGATCCTCTCAAGTTTTATGTAACTAAAGATTTCTCGGATCCACATGTCGTGTGATGGAGGAATCACCTGTTTCCATTTGATAAGAATGGCTCGTCTAGCTAAAAGAGTAGAAAAAGCAATAACCTGGCGAGATGCAACAGTCAAGTCACCTCTCTCTGATATACCTAAAAGGGCTGTCAAGGGGTTAGGGTCTAGATTTATGTTAATAGATTTATTGTGTCAAAAACACTAAACCAGAAATTTTTCAATTGAGGGCAACTCCAGAACATATGGAGATGGTTAGCAGGAGACTGCTTACAACAATGACAGGCATCACTTCTATCAGAGAAAAATTTGGCTAATTTGGCATTGGTTAAATGAAGGTGCTCTATGGAGCACCTTACATTGCATTAAGCCATGTCTGGCGCATATAGAAGAGGAGTGGACCATCTTTAAAATATCCTTCCATTGTTCTTCTGTAATGTTAACACCAAGATCATTTTCCCAAGATTCTTTGAGAGAAACTATAGGATTTTCATTTAGTGTACTTATTAAATTAAAATTGCTGATATTAAATGTTTCGGACCCATATCTAAACTGAAAAAACAGTCAAGATGGTGTTCAGGAGGGCGGGAAACAATTTCTTAACAAAGTGTCTGACCTGAAAGAAACTAAACAAATGACTGTTGGGGAGATTGTGTTTAGTGGATAGAAATAAAAAGGATGTGAATACCCCATCTTTATATAAATCCTTTACCTCAACGAATCCATTAGCAGGCCAAATGCGAAAAATGTTATCAAATCAAGATGGTGAGAAAAATGTATTGTTCCAAATAGGTCCCTTTAATAATCAATTTAACTTTCCTGGAACAAAGTTTTAAAACTCATTTGCTTAATGACAGAGAATGATCTCAGAACTGGCATTAGCACACTGAGTGATGAAGCAAACAATATTGTTGTTTATGAAGCTGCAAACACCTAAAGCATGAGCGAATAAAGGAAAGCCTGAGGAATAAACTCAACATAGGCTCATTCTGAAAACGTAGCCCTATATACATTTCTGGAGATTGCAAATTATGTAGCCAGAAGTACGTATGGCTGCATTTCGTCTTTCAAATGAATGCTAAGGGGCAGTATTATGCTGATGCTTTTCTTGCTAACCAGCTGACCACTTACCTGCATGTGGATGGCTTTTCCACTGTTACCAGTTTGTCCAGTAGCTCAAAACGTACGTCGGCGAACTTGAGACGCAGTGTGGAATTTACCACAACAATGGGGTTCAAGTCCAGTGAAGAACGGCTCCAGGAAGCAGGTAAAACAAAAACAAAAGCCAAAAAATAAAGTAAACAAGTAAATAACAGGGTGAGAATGTGGTAAAATCTGAAAGTGTGGTAAAAATCAGTGGGCTTTTCTTTTTCTGGATTGCTTTTCAAAACACTGCGGTTGGGTTTAGGGAAGAAGGAAGGGGGAGGGGGGCATCAATAGGGGCTTTTCCAAAATACTATTGGTTGGGTTTAGGGAAGGAGGAGGGTGGGGGTATCGGTTGGTTGGTCAGTCGGTCAGTAAGTTAGTCTGGTGGATTTACATGAGAAGAGCAGGCGCGAATAGCACTCGCGAGAGACATTTGAGATCTCAAAAAACTTACACAGCGGTCTCTGGCGGATTCGCAAAAACAAAAACTGCAAAAAAAAACATATCTCCTGGGACGAATTTTGCTTTCTCCAGAAATGTATATAGGAGTACATATTCAGAATGAGCCAGGGTTTAATAAACTCTTACAAGTTTAGTTCTTAACTCAAAACTCCTTAGATTACTTTCATTGTCAATATCTCCCCCTCATAATGCAATCCACCGCAGAGCATGGTGGGAACGACAACTCCACTAACCTGGTATTTGTGCCAGCACAATTCTTTCATGTTGTCCCAACACAAAACAATTAAGTTAACTTAATTTTTACCAAATGAAAGTGGATTGAACATAAAACAAATACATTGTCCAATAAATACAAGAACTGTGTTGTTTCAGCTCATTTTAGACCAGTAGTTTGAACAAGCAGAAAGAATCATTTGTTTGAATGCATTATAAATTTGGTTTGAAGGTTGTAAAAAAAATGATAAGAACAATGTCCTTATTCAAACACAAACTCATTGCATTGTGCGTAGTTTTGCAGAAACAAAAGCTCCTGCTCTTCCTATTGTATTTCCTAGTGTATTTTCATGTTCATATGCAAATTGGATGAGCTTATTTTGCAATCGATAGTTTGTTAAAACAGAAGAAGCCAGTACTGTACTTACACAGTCTCAAAGAAATCATTTAAGTAGTCGAAATCCGAGAAAATTATGATTTAAAACACCAATTGAAAACATAATTGTCTTTCTCTCAGTTTGTGGGCGTCGGCATTTAAACACTCGTATTGTGGGTGGGGAGGATGCACCGAAGGAGGCGTGGCCATGGACAGTTAGTCTTCACAGCCCCAGATATGAAGGTCATTTTTGCGGCGGTTCCCTGATCAGCAGTGAATGGGTGCTTTCGGCTGCTCACTGTTTCTCTAGGTCAGAACCGCATAAACACATACTCCTCGCTCAACATTAGCCTCTTGTAATTTATTGTGTTCTTTATGGTCTGTATTCAGTGTCATCACGTCGAGTGTGCTCGTGTACTTGGGAAGAAGGACACAACAGGGAGTTCATGATCATGAAGTCAACAGAACAATCAGCAAGCTCTTCATTCACCCGTCCTACAGCAGCGACAACTACAACAATGACATCGCTCTCCTGCATCTGTCCGCTTCAGTCAGCTTTAACAAATATATTAGACCTGTGTGTTTAGCAGCAGAAAACAGTAGCTTTCCTTCAGGCACCAGCAGCTGGATCACAGGCTGGGGACAAACAGCAGCTGGAGGTATAGTATCACACCAAAAGTTCCTTCACCAAATAACAGTTACCTAGAGTTACATTTTAAGGTAAAGCGCCCTCTAGCAGATGTAAAAATAATGACAGATACATATGATCAGCATAAGCAATCAAAATGCAGGTACTGTACATTTAAAGTCGGCATGAAATGGAAGTTAAAGTACATGTGAAATCAAAACTAACCATATTGATTTTGTTAGCTTACATTAGTTGTGTGGTGAACAATTCTTCCGTGCATGTCATTAAGAAAAAAAATTGCTTGCCCCTGTAATCTAATTCTAACTCTTCTTATTAGAAGAGTCAGGCAGGTTCACACAGGAACAGATGGTAGCATGTAGATAATCTTAAAGAGTAATCGAAAAACAGGTATAAAGTTATGGCAGGTGGCAAAACAAACATGAACAATGAAACAAACAAGGGTCAAAAACACAGCTAGACTTGACAGGAAACGCTTACATAATGCTCACTATAGTGGAAACAAGACTCAGCCAGGATGTGTGTGTGTCAGTGGAGTGTTTATAGTCCAAATAATCAGTTATGACAAGCTTTGGCTGTGTGTAATCAAGAGGTGATCTGAACTGGTGTGTGACTGCAGGGCATGATGGGATGTGTAGTAATAACTCTCCCAAAATCATTTTCTTGATATTTCTGAATGAAATGCCTACTTTACTACGTTTAATCAGCTTGAAGTAGAAAAAAAGCCACACCCACTGTTTTCTCAAAATGTTTCTTTAGTAACTGTATCACAAAAAAAAAAAAAAAAACTTTTTTGTACATGCAGATTTTAAGATTGTACTTTTCCCCAGATCATGACATGCATAGAATTAAAACAGTTAAAAAAATAAATAAAAATAATAATAATAAAATAAAATAAAAAATAGGGCGGTGCTTGATTTTGTCTTCTGGGAACCAAATGGATTGTTGGAAGATGGGTGTTGTTAACAAAATGGAGGAATATTTTGAATGCCAGTTTGCACTGGGGTGAATTACTGTCCACCAGAATCACTGTCGGCAACCTCTGGTGCTAAATGATTTCAGATGCCAGATGTTGAAGAGAACGAGCGAGCTACATTTTACAGATGGAATCATATCAATTTTGTTCGAAGCAATGAAATGACACACGCACTAATAGCCCCACCCTAAAAGCATTCCATATGACCAGAACTTAAGGAAAGTCATTTTGAGAGGGGAGGGAAGGTTATGGTATTTGATTAAAGATTATGAGGGTAAATTACTTTTTACAATATAATGAAGTACACAGATACATCATTTGTAACAATCACTACTAAATACATATAAAATCAAGAAAAGTATGTTTTGATTTCATTCTGACTTTAATTTGTGTGGATTATATAGACCCTTACTCACTGTTTTTCCTATTACAGATTCACAGAACTATTTACATATGTGAAAATGATTCGGTCCATTTAAGGCATGAGTAATGCGTGTTTTATCTGTGATCGAGCCCATAATTGTTGTGCTGCCACTAGACAATGCCCTACCAATCAAGTTACACAATTCACAAATTTTAGCACTAATGAAAGCACACAATGCATTATGTATTACATGCAGTAAGGACACTATTTCAGTAAATTCTCTTATGGGTCATTTTCAGGAAAGAGACAAATGACCTGTCCACCTTATAGTAAGTCAAGAAGAACTTCCAGACTTCAAGACTTCCAGTTTCATTCACTTCCATTGATTTTATCTGTAAACAAAACAGCTTGTTATTCTGTTTGTTGTTGCAAACTGGCATTTTCTTATTATATTTTTATTATATTGCCATTATATATTATATTGTCATAAACACACTGGTTTGTAGCACAGGAAGTTATTGCCATTTATTATTCCTAGTCATTTACCCAGAGGCAAATGAATCAGAAGTCCTAGAACAGAGAAAGAGCTTACTGCTTACCCACTGCAAAATAAGGTGACTATGGTTGTATAAGTTTGAGGACATTTTGCAACACACTCACTACAAACTGATGGCCATGTTTGTGTTCGCAGTGAATTTGTCTCATCCCGGGACTCTGCAGCAGACCGTGGTTCCAGTGGTAATTAATTCAGAGTGTAATAATCTGCTTGGTGCCTTCATTACAGACAACATGATGTGCGCTGGTTTACTGCAGGGTGGAAAAGACACCTGCCAGGTACAACAGTCAATCATATTGTTACAACTTGTGTGCACATCAGGAATACGCGTCATTAAATCAATAAAAAAAATTCCAATAAAACAAGAAAAATTATTGAACTGCAATTCAATGCTTTGTGTCATATGGCAACATTTAATTTTATCAAGAATTAATTTGGCAATCTGAATTGGAGTTAACTCAAAGTTTACTCCAGGGATGTTATTTTAAATCTTGATTTTTAATCTAATTGCAAGAATCTTTTGTAAATGTATTATTTAAATTTTATAAAATTACAATGGTATATTTAAAATGACCCTAAAAATTATTTTTAAAACTGTAAACATGCAGGGATTCACCGGTGTAAAAGCAAAGACCTACCCTGTTAACCATTTTTGTAAATTACACAGTATTTGAGAGTGATATGAACTGTACTTTACTGTATGTCACTGTATTTTAAAGTTGCATTGTGTAAATGACTGTATATTTTAGATTTTGTTCAAGATATAAACTACTGGTCAAAAGTTTGGGGTCAGTAGGATTTTTAAATGTTTTAAAATATGCTTATCCTGCTCACCAAGGCTGCATTTATTTAATAAAAAATACAGTACACATTGTGAAATGTTATTGCACTATAAAATAACTGTTCAAAAGTAGTTTAATTTAATTGAATAATTTATTCCAGTGATTTTAATGAAGAATTTTCAGCTTTATTACTCCAGTCTTCAGAGTCACATGGTCCTTCAGAAATCATTTATATTAATTATTATTATTATTATTAATATTGTTATCATTAACGATAATAGTAATAAAAGCAATAATCATCAGAGTAATAATTTAATTTGAAACTACATGCAATAAGCAGTTATTTAATTTTATTATTAAATATTTAACCATTTTTTTACATTTAATAAAAAAAAAAAAAAACTGACCCCAAACTTGTGAATGGTAGTGTACATACAATTGTGTAAATACATATACAGCAAGATAAATGGTGGTGTAAATTGAAATACAGTGTTTTTGCTGTAATTGATTTAAAGTAAGTTTCTGGTGAACTGCTGCAGTAAGTTACTGTAAATTCTACAGAAAACTGTTAACAGTGTACACAGGCAAGCACACATTATATACATTATAAGCATGTCTTCTTTAAGCATCAGTAAACAATGGTATAAATAAGATGTATTGTACTTGTCTGATCAAATTTAATTTTAGGGGTTAAATATCTATTTAAAATGTGACTTTACTTGATTTTACTTGTTGTAACTCATATTTTCTGTTTCTTTTTTTTCAAACTTTGTCCTTTTAGATCAGTTTATATTCATATTTAATGTTTTGATGTTAATTACTGCAATTAAAAAAAAAAACATTGACTCTCACTCTCTCTTTAGGGGGACTCTGGTGGTCCGATGGTCAGTCAGCAGTGTTCAGTGTGGGTTCAGTCTGGGATCATCAGTAGAGGTCATGACTGTGGTCAGCCCTATGAGCCTGGAGTTTACACACGTGTATCACAGTATCAGAACTGGATCATGAACTCCATCAACCAGAATCTTCCAGGATTCATCACCTTCAACCCTCTGAACTCATGCTTCTCTGTTAGTCAAAGTACACATCTATAAACAATACATGTTTATGCACATCATAATGAAAAACAGACTTGTCGGACAGATGCTTGTTTACATGCATAATTTGTGAAGCCCTATTTATTTTTCATATCTCTGCAGGTTGAGACGTGGTAACATAAATTCACACACCTGCATTACATCCAGAGAGTATTGTTTTATTAATTATATAAATTCAATTCAATAACCAGCTCTACTCATGGATATGAACTCAAACCGCAAATAATGCTAATTAAAAGGAAAATAATCTAATAAACCTTAAATTATTACCAAAAAAGGGAAATAATAAAATAATGACAATATTTCTGTTAATGGCAGATTCATCAGTGAATTTTAATGTGCATGTAGAAATAAATGCATTAAAGAAAACAAACTAGCGAACAAACCAAACCAAAGGCAAAGCAGTGTCAAATAAAGGTCCAATCCCAAGTCCACCATGCAAATAGCAGGCTTTTAAAGTAGCACAAAGGCACTGCAGCAGACAGTGTAGCCAATGGTCTGTAAATCAAGATAAGGAATAGGATGAATAACTCTACTGATTATTTCTACCTTTTTTTTATTTTCCATAAGCAAATATAACACAGTTCTTGCACATAAATGTTTCACTAAAAGCACATAATTAAATTCAAGTCTTCTTTTGATAATAATTTCCTAGTTTCTGCTAACAAATACCTGACGTTTGTTTATTTTTGTCAAAAAAACATTAAATTATGAACTAATAAAAATAAATTCTAATAGGATTTGTTGTTAAATTATTTTTGAATCAGCAGCTTCATTTGTGTCATTATTTATTCAGTCAATTGTTTTGAATGAATCAGTTGAATGAAGAAATCAATGCTTCATACTGGCAGTTTTAGTAAGTTTCATATTCAAAATATTTTCCTATTTTCAAAGACTTAATTGTTCTTCTTTATTGACATAAATCGGTCTTGGCAACTGTATTGCAGAGTTTAGCTACAACTTGCCTAAACACAGTAAGACCTTAATTAGCAGGCTCAGGTGTGTTTAACTGAAGTTAGTGTGAAACTCTTCATTACAGTTTTGACACCGCTGATTTAAAACATATCATAGTATAATTCATGCAAATGTAACTGCAGTATAGGATAAGCTAAGATGTAGATATTTCAACTGACAAAAAATCTGTGAATATATTGAATAAATTATATATATATATATATATATATATATATATATATATATATATATATATATATATATATATATATATATATATATATATATATATATAGTTGAAGTCATAATTATTAACCGCCCTGAATATTTAGCACCCCTGTATATTTTTTTCCCCAATTTCTGTTTAACGGAGACATTCTTTCAACACATTTCTAATCATAGTAGTTTTAATAACTCATTTTTAATAACTGTTTTATTTTATCTTTGCCATGATGATAGTAAATAATATTTGAGTAGATATTTTTCAAGACACTTCTATACAGCTTACAGTGACATTTAAAGGCTTAACTAGGTTAATTAGGATAACTAGGCAGGTTAGGGTAATTAGGCAAGTTATTGTATAATGATGGTTTGTTCTGTAGACTAGCGGGAAAAAAAAATAGCTTAAAGGGGCTAATAATTTTGTCCTTAAAATGGTGTTTAAAAATTTTAAAACGTCATTTTTAAAAACGTCATTCATTCAGGAAATATTTAAAAAAGAAAAAAAATTAAAAGGGGGGCTAATAATTCTGACTTCAACTGTATGTATATATATATATATATATATATATATATATATATATATATATATATATATATATATATATATATATATATATATATATATATGCAATATGTTTGCAATATGTTTGCAATATGTTTGAAAAGGTCAACTCGTTTGAAAAACCAAAAAGGTCACTGGTTTGAGTCCTGACTAGACCAGGAAGCCTTTCTGTGTGGAGTTTGCAGGTTCTCCCCGTGTCCACAATCCAGAACATGCAGTATAGGTGAATTGAATAAACTGTAGTGAATAAGAATAAGCTGTAGTGTGACCCAAGTGTTGTACTCTCAGTTCTGGGTTGCAGCTGGTAAGGCATTGGCAGTTGATTCCACTGTGGCAACCCCTGATAAATCAGGGACTAAGCCAAAAGTATAAGCCGAAGTCAATTCTAATGGATGTTTTGCCTGAGTTTTTGTTGCAATTACACAATTTAAACCACCGGGTGTTCCTATCATGTGTTGTTTCGAACGCTTAAAAACAGTAAATGATTTTTCAAAGCAATTGGTTCAATTGTTTCGAAGCTTTAAAAAGCTTAGTTTCTCCCATCACTAGTGAGTGGTGCTTATAAAATGTGTCTCTAATGTCTTGCAGGTCTGAGTCAAGTGTGCCCTGCCTTTGAGTGAAGGTCCTGGCCCCCTGATCGCCCATGGGGGCTAGCTGCAGTACAAGTCATAAGCCCACCTCGGTGTTAATGAACGAGACTTAAGCCCAAATAAAAAAAATAATTACACTTGCAATGTCCCGAAAGATGATTTTGGTCAATTAAGGCACTGGTTATCATGCTGATAGGTGCAGATCTTCATTTTTGTAAAGAGTATGTTTTTAGCCAGTAATTCAATGCTATAAAAACGGGGCGTGTCATTGTGATCGACAGTTTCTCTAAGCAGACCGTTCAGCTTCAGGAGGAGATTGAAGTGTTATTACTCCATTTCTGTGTTATTTTACCATGATAAAATGAGTTGTTCAGCAGTATGGATCACTGTTTTGGTAAGGTCAGGGCTTGATTAGGCTTTATTAGTTTGCTGAAACATGCCTAGCCATGACAGGGGAAATACAGGTGATCGTTATCTAGAAGTATTTCTCTTTATGGGTCTGAAATAATAATTAGGAAGACAAAACTAATGTTAGCCTATCTCCACATCGATCTCCTAATGTTATTTGAACTTGATTTAAAGGATGTCTCTGACATTTTGAGTTTATGTTATTGAGTTAATCTACTTAATTTGCTGTTATAAAATAATAAACATAGAAACCGAATCTTGTATAACAAATGGAGCTGTAAATATTACATATTATTTATATACTTCATGTATTGTTGGCTTTTTATTTGAAAACTCCTAATAAACATTAAAACGAGTGTAAATTCCTCTTTGCCAGATATAATTAAAGCATCGAATAAACCAAATGAAAACGGAGGCAAAAAAATGATATACAATATACAAGCGATGTTGCAGCAGCTGATAGACATCGGTTGATGTATTAATACTTCTAAGTTTATTGTACAAATTGACAAGGATTATTTTATATAATGCAGGGATGGGATGTGTAAATATTCTGTTGATATTA
Source organism: Danio kyathit (assembly GCA_903798195.1). Taxonomy (NCBI): domain Eukaryota; kingdom Metazoa; phylum Chordata; class Actinopteri; order Cypriniformes; family Danionidae; genus Danio; species Danio kyathit. The sequence goes on along the minus strand of LR812543.1, from coordinate 22,505,266 downwards.
AAAAATCTTGCTGTATTTATCTTTTATCTTTATTGATTTTTCCCGAATGGTAAATCGTTATATGATGTTTATATTTTGAGTCCTGTTTATTGCTAGTTAAAAATAAAAACCTTTCTAAAAATGGATGTGTTGTTTATATGGTATTGTCCATATTTTACAAGTGATATTTCTACCCCGATGAAGATAACAAATGCCAACAACCCTGTTATAAGAAAAATATTTTCTGTGTTCATAGCTGAGTCTAACTTAGGCTTAAGTCTATGAAAGATATATTGTTTTTATTAAATTATAACAGCTTTGTTATAGTGCAGATACGGACGGTCAAATGAGAAGCTCGGGGGGCGTGGTTGATTTGACGTACAAGCGTTTGGTTGGAAGCTTGATTCCGCGACTCTGGCTCCATCAAATAGTCCCTTCTGCGCATGCCCAGGCTCCAATTTCAGCCGTCTTTTGCAACAGTTTATGCCCGTCACAAGGCGTATCGTCTTCAAAGCGTTCAATGGGAAAAGGCGCTGTTGCGTCGTCCATATGTTTTACAGTCATTGGTGTGAGCCTAATCAGTGTTCGGGTCATCTGTATCAGGTGTGTGAGTGTAATGAATGCAGTGGTTTGTGAAGGGTGTAGTTTAGATGAGTGGCAGAGGTGCAGGATGGAGTGTCATCTAGAGGAGCTCATGGCTCTCCAGTTGATAACCATAACACTTTGCTTCTGTGAAGCTCCATAAAGCCCACAAGACCTTTAATTTTTTTGTGTGTTTTCTGTAAATGAGACAATTTTTATCAATTTATTCCATTGCATGATTGCAGTGGAATAATATGAAACCAGATTAAGAACTTAAGCCAAACCTATCCAAAGTAACACACTTAACAAAAAAGTTTGTATCATCATTGTGTTTATCATAGCATTGTAAAAACAAAACAAAATATAAATATGGATTATCCCAAGGGATGTGATGTAATGTAATGTGTATTTATATAGCGCATTTATTGTGTATGGCCATACACCCAAAGCGCTTTACAATCATGAGGGGGGGGGGGGGGGGGGGGGGGGGTCTCTCCACACCACCACCAGTGTGTAGCATCCACTTGGATGATGCGACGGCAGCCACAGGACAACGGCGCCAGTGCGCTTACCACACACCAGCTATTGGTGGAGTGAAGAGACAGCGATAGAGCCAATTTGGTGGATGGGGATGATTAGGAGGCCATGATGGGTAAGTGCCGATTGAGGGACTTTGGCCAGGACACCAGGGTTACACCCCTACTCTTTACGAGAAGTGCCATGGGATTTTTAATGACCACAGAAAGTCAGGACCTCGGTTTAACGTCTCATCCAAAAGACGGCACCCACTGACAGTGTAGTGTCCCCTTCACTTTTACTGGGGCATTAGGACTCACACAGACCACAGGTTGAGCGCCCCCTGCTGGTCTCTCTAACACCACTTAACAGCAGCAACCTCAACAGCAACCTAGTTTTCCCATGTGGTCTCCCATCCAGGTACTGACCAGGCTCAGCCCTGCTTAGCTTCAGTGAGTAACCGGTCTTGGGTTGCAGGGTGATATGGCTGTGGCCTGTATGATATGATATGGTGGGGAAAAAACTAGATGGAAGAAAAAAAAACTGGGTGGAAGAAAAAAAAAACTGGGTGGAAGAAAAAAAACGAGCGGGAGAAAAAAAACAGTGATAAGAAAATATATATTTTAAAGTTTTTGGGTTCCCTCGCAAAGATGTTTTGCGTTCCCTCGCAAAATTTGTTCCACAAACACTTCCTGTTCACTTCACACATGTCAAACCTCCCGTTTTTGCCGGGATTCTCCAGTTTTTTGCCATTCTTTCCCGTTATCATCCTATCATTAAGTCTTTTCCCATATTTCTCATGTATTTGTAATCTTGTAAGCATGCTGAAATTAATAAAACAAATGTCTGCATTCACTTTCTTTCCATTAAAACGATCGATCGTCCCCCTTCATATGCAACCTCTGAATCAGATGTATACGGACGCGCTCCGTATGATAAACTGATTCCAGATCAGCTTCTGTACCAACACAATCTCACAGCAATTCCTAACTTTTTGATTTAGTGGCTGATTCGTATGAATTTGTACAATCTTATTCCTACAAATTAGTACGATTTGTTCATCATCCAATGACATTTGGGGTTAGGGGTGGGGTTAGGTGCCACGCCTCCTTTTTAAAATCGTACATTTTTGTACGACCAAACTCGTACGAATTAGCCACTAAACTGACAAAACGTAAAATACTTACGTTTCCTCTTGAGATCAGGCTGTCTGTACACACCATTTAAAATGACACCTCTGTTATCAAACAAGAAAAGAGCAGCAAATGAATCTCTCGTTTGGTTTTGTTTGATAACAGAGGTGTCACTGTAAGAATGCACAGATCTGTAATGAAAGTATTCCATTACTTTAGAAACTGTTTGTGCTCATTTAAGAGAACATTAGTTGTGTTACATATTATTAAGAACTATTTGTCTTGTTTAAACATACACCCGAATATCCCAAAATGTCCTGCACTTTCGCTTCTCTTTAAATGGCGTTTACAGAAGCTGATCTGGGGATCAGTTTATCATACGGAGTGCGTCCGTCAGTCAGCGCTTATACCAGTCATTTGCTTATACATGGATTTGCTGATTCAGAGGTTGCATATGAAGGGCGATGATCAACGCACAGTTTTAATAGAAAGAAAGTGAATGCAGACATTTTTATATTAATTTCAGCGTGCATTCAAGATTAAAAATACATGAGAAATATAGGAAAATACTGAATGATAGGATGATAGCGGGATAGCATGGTAAAATACGGGATAATCCAGGCAAAAATGGGAGGGTTGACATGTATGAAGTGAACAGGAAGTGTTTGTGGCAAAACATCTTTGCATTCCCTCGCAAAACATCTTTGCGAGATAACGCAATCTTTGTGAGGGAACGCCAAAACTTTAAAAAATATATATTTTCCTATCACTGTTTTTTTTTTTTTTCTCCCACTCAGTATTTTTCCCCCACCATCACGTCCCTTCTGGTTCTCCGTAAAATGTAGGGTTACCTTTGAAATAAAACTTTTTTTCTATCTACTCCAATGTATGTGATCAGGGCACTCTTTTGAAATTAGAGATCCATCAGATCATTTATTATACCCTACTGAAAATGTCAATTTTAGGGTCAGAGTGAATTATAGCTGTTTTGGAGCCTGTGCCTTTATATGCAAACGAGCTGGTTTTCTCCACCCACTCTTCTGTCATGTCACTTCAGAGAAGGTTATCCAGGCTCAGATGTTGGGATAAACACAGCACAATGACAGACAGCTACTCAGACATGATGAAGCAGAGACCCACATTTCACAAGGGTTATTTGATGCAGTTGTTGTAGAGTTTATTCAGCAAGTGTGGGATTTGAATATTTAATGTTAGGAATTGTTTTTTTTTTTTTTTTTTTTTTTAAGAGTTTACAGATTAAGTCAGAATTATTAGCCCCCCTTTGATTTTTTTTTCTTTTTTTAAATATTTCCCAAATGATGTTTAACAGAGCAAGGACATTTTCACAGTATGTCTGATAATATTTTTTCTTCTGACTTCAACTGTATATCACTCCAATACTGTGGACACACTATACCTACACACATTTCTGTCCAAACAGCTTCCAGAAGTTGATTTTGCATGATAGCCCTATAAAGTTTGTACTGGTGAGGTGTTTTGAATTGATTATTGATTAGATTAAGCAGTATGTAAATGATATTCAGTTTCTATTGAAATTCTCTCATCGGACTATTCAAATATCCTGGAACAGAATAGCAAAGGATGGCAAAACCATATTTTTTACCATCTCTGCATGTCAGCAGATCTAAATGAAAAGTTTTTAACTAAAGTTGAACAACAACAAAAACATTTTCAAGTACATGGTTACTACATGTTCACTCTACATAATAGTTTACTTTTGCTATTAAATCTGTGCTTTGATTCTGTAAATGTCATGTTCTCTACTAATTTTAGCAATAAATGAAAAAAATGAAATAAATTATTAAATGCCAGAGAAAAAAAATAATAAAACAAATACATAAATAATAAAAATAATAATAAAAAAAAACATCTGAACAATACAAAATTGTACTTTAAATAAATGTTCTAAACTGGATAAATGTTGCTCATCCCCCAATGAGTGGTAGATTAACGGTTATGGTTTAGAGGCGGGCTTTCTTATAAAAATCGTATGTTTTCATATGAATAAATTCCTACAAATAAGCCACTTTTATGACATATTGTGAATAGTTTTGCTTTCTCAAGAAATTGGGCTGTTTGTAGAATAAATTATAGGTATTCAGGCACTCCCCATCAGGCACTGTAACATTTTTTTAAACAAGTGTTTCATCACATTTTTCAATAATTACCATACAACACAACAACAATAGAGGGCAGCACAGTGGGTAGCGCTCTCGCCTCACAGCAAGAAGGTCATTGTTTCGAGCCTCGGCTGGGTCAGTTGGCGTTTCTGTGTGGAGTTTGTATGTTCTCCCTGTGTTCACGTGGGTTTACTCCGGGTGCTCCGGTTTCCCCCACAAGTCCAAAGATATGCGGTACAGGTGAATTGGGTAGGCTAAATTGTCCGTAGAGTATGTGTGTGAATGGAAGCGTATGGGTGTTTCCCAGTAATGGGTTGTAGCTGGAAGGGCATCCGCTGCGTAAAACATGTGCTTAGGTTGGCGGTTCAATCCGCTGTGGCGACCCCAGATTAATAAAGGGAAAGGGAACTAAGCTGAAAAGAAAACGAATGAATGAATGAACAACAACAATAAAAAAAGCACGAAATAAGCTTTATAATACAAAGAAAATAATGGTAATAATAGTAGTTAAGATAAAAATAAATAAAGTTATTATTAGAAAACAATTAGGGCATGTAAACGTTTTTAACGATAAAGAGGCAGTCAATTGGAGTAGTGAGCATATTAAGCATTACACTGCTGCTCAGAATTCACATTATTTTGGTCCAGGTGATCAAGAAATGGTTGCCGTATATTGTAAAACTTATCAAGATTATCAATAACTCCATAACGGACTCTTTCCATGTGCAATATTTGAGTGAAATAAGTTACCATGTCTTAAACTGAGGAATAGAATCTGATTTCCAGAGTTTTAGAATGACACTCTTCGCAATAATCATTCCATAAATTATGGTGCTTTGTATGGACACTTTATAATCCAGCAGAGAACAAGAGTACCCAAATATAGCAATTTCTGGGTCAGGTATAAAGGTAAAACCATACATATCAGAAAACCATTGAAATATGTCACACCAGAAATCATAAAGTTTTGGACACATACAAAAATGATGGGTCAGGGAGCCTTCGGCAGACTTACACCAGTCACTAAAGGGGAGATGGTAGGAAAAATTCTGTGTAATATAGATTTTGAGTAGTGCAGTCTATGCATTACTTTAAATTAAATTAATTGATGCCTGGAATTAATAGAACAAGATCCAATTCTACTGAGGCTTTCCTCCCATGTACTGTATCGGTCTCAATCTGTATGCCCAGTTAGGCACTGTAACATTTTAATAGTATTAAAGATAGTTATGAAAAACGAAAGAGGGGTGTGACAAATTACTGGTCAAATAGGAGATAAGAAGTGATAATGAAGAAGTCAGACATTATAAACGGAGACTGTGAGAGATACAGTGGACTAAACTATCTGAGTGAAGATGTGGAGGAAAACGTATGTGATTTTGCTCCTGGTGATGTGTGTCAGAGGTAAGAACTTGTCTCATCATTTTAAATTCACCTGTGCTCGTATTACATTGAATAAGCAAGCTTTTGTTATCATTTTCATTATCATTAAACAGCAGACATGAATACACTCTTGTACAATCAGTTTAATAGTTATTTCATTTTTATTTTCAAATCTAAACTTAATGAAACTAAATGTCTTGATGCTTTCCCTTAATGATCCGTTCCACACTTTCTCTATTTCCATGTCAGATTCACTTTCTCAACCAGATGGTCAGTGTCCTTCTCTCTCTTTACATGTAAATTTGAAGTCACTTGGTGATCTATGCAACACAGGCTCATTGGGAATATGTGCCCAGGGCTACATTTTTGAAAACAGAAATATTTGCACAGGTATATGTGGCTGCATTTTGTGTGTAAAACAAACACTTCATGGCGGTACCGCTGACTCTGTATGGTACTCCGTATGCCCGCAAATGAGATATAATGTCCCGTAAATGGAGGTGAAATTCACACCTTCCCACCACCCCCCGCTCTTCATCTACGTTGCACACCTACCTCTCTCACGCACAAGAAGGACGTTGAGATTGGCTGAAATGTACACAGTGGCCTGGTAGATTTTTAATGAGCAATAAGTAACTCCAATGAGCCTGGGTTGGATTTATTATAAATGGTGTGGATGTTGTGTACTTTATGTCACTGTGAACAGTCTCTCTCTCTCAGTTTGTGGACGTCCAAACCCCAATTTTAACCCTCGTATTGTGGGTGGTGTGAATGCAATTGAGGGCTCGTGGCCGTGGATGGTCAGTTTGCATAAAAGTGGTGGTCATTTTTGTGGCGGCTCCCTAATCAATAATCAATGGGTGCTGACAGCAGCTCACTGCATCAGGGGGTAAGACACATCACAAACAAACTACAATCCATTGGTCTTGTTTTGGTTGGCTGGAATTTTCTTCATGTACCAGTTTTTCTATTCTTGATTTCTCTTCCTTGTATACAGTAAAACCACATCCAGCATGATAGTGTACTTGGGAAAGTGGAGACGTTATGCAGCTGATCACAATGAAACCACCAGAACTGTCAGATACATCATTCCCCATCCCTCCTACAATAACAGAACTCACGATAATGACATCGCTCTACTGCAGCTGTCAGCTACAGTTCAATATACTGACTACATTAAACCAATATGTCTAGCAGACGAAAACAGCAACTTCCCTGCTGGCACCAAAAGCTGGGTCACAGGCTGGGGGCGTATTGGCGTTTCGGGCACAGGTGGTATAATAGGCAGAACCACAGTGTCTGTGCCTTTACCTGCTCCTGGGGTTTTGCAAGAGGTTGAGCTTAAAGTGTACAGTAATGAAAAATGCAGTAAACGTTGTCAGGGACCCATCACCCCCAACATGATTTGTGCTGGTACACAAAGTGGAGGCAAAGGAACCTTTTATGTATGATGATCAATGAGATTGTTCTAATTGAGACTTTTACTCTACTTTATATGCACACACCTAAACACACTGCAAACATGAGTGTCCACTAAGACTGACTGTATGTGGTCTCTATGATACAAATACAATAAACTAAATCAGCAACTGAATAATGTAATCTTTTTCTGTAGGGGGACTCTGGTGGTCCACTGGTGAGTAAGCAGTGTTCAGTGTGGGTTCAGGCTGGTGTTGTCAGTCATGGTTATGGATGCGCACAGCCCAAGATTCCTGGTGTGTTCATCCGTGTCTCAGAGTATAAACAATGGATTATAGACAATATTGGTAGAAACCTGCCTGGATTTGTCCTCTTTGACCCAACATGTTTACTTCGCAGTAAGATTCCCCTCCTCTCATGCCTAAATACACAGTATACAGCAACACACGCTTCTTTGACTAATGTGTGACCAATATTTGTTTATGTATTTTGTGTAGAAGTTCTCAATAAAGTCTTCTGCTGCTTTGGATAATAAAAACTGCTGCAGTGAATACGTATATTGATGCTCCGGTGAGTCAAACCACACACAGACACACTTGTGCTTATATCCCAGTGGGGACTCTCATAGACATGTTTCTGGTCTACAAACTGTGTATTCTATCCCCCTACCCCTAAACCCAACCCTCACATGTAACAATCTGCATTTTTACAGTATCAAAATGCTTCATTCTGTATGATTTATTAGCATGCTTTCTGATGGGGAACTCACACAAGTCCCCATGAGTCTGTGTGCATTCAGGTTTAAGTCCCCAACGTGATACAAAAACAAGCACACACTCAAATTTAACCTACCTTACTCAACGAGAATGAAAAGCTTCTCTCAGTTGCTTGCTTGAGCAGTTTGTTTTTGTGTGTCTAAAGGTTAATGTTCTGGAGGATGGAGGATCCTCATCAAGTCTTTACCTGCACACCTGCCTGTCACATGATGAAGCCTCTTCCTGTCTTCTGTCTGTGAAAGGCTGCATTTACACTGCACTGTTCAAATGACTCAATTCCGATTTTTTTCTCCCATGTGGCACGGATCCACACTTTCTCTATTTCCCTGCCAGATTCACTTACTCAACCAGATGGTCAGTGTCCTTCTCTCTCGTTACATGTTAATTTAAAGTCACTTGGTGATCTATGCAACACAGGCTCATTGGGAATATGTGCCCAGGGCTACATTTTTGAAAACTGAGAAATATTTGCATGGGTATATATTAGGGTTGTGACGAGATGTCTACTCCACGAGACAAGACGAGATACAAGATTGGGCTCACGAGAACGAGACGAGACGAGATTTTAATACTATTTTTAAGAAATCCTCAATGATGAAATATATGAATGGAAAATAGTCTTTTATTCAACTGGGAAAAAAAACCCAAAAATCGCAAAACTACTTATGTGCTTTCTTTAAATCAACTTGTAATGAATGTTATTTTACTTCTATTTTAATGAATTATATGCAATAATGGACATGCAAACACTGCTAAATATTTAGCTAATAGCCTATGTGAATGGAAAATAATCTTTTTATATATAATTTTAAATATTAGCTAAATATTTGCTAATATATGAATGGAAAATAGATTTTTATTCAACTAAAAAAAAAAATTATCACAAAATACAAAACAGTTTAGGTGCTTTTTAAAAACATTGTAATAAATGGTATTTTATTTCTATTTAAATGAATTCTACGTCATAAAGTACATGCTAACACTGCTAAATATTTAGCTATAAACTCTACCGACTGGCTTCTCCCCTGTACAATTTCACATGATATATCGAACTTATTTCCACACACTGGAACAAATATATGTAATTTTTTGTATTTAATTTTTAATTTAATAAATGAGTTTCACATTCATTTAGCAAGATTTCATTCAGGCCTCGTGACTCTGACCTACTGGATGCGATCATGCGAATATGAAGGACTGATAGGAGAGTTGTTTTAATGGAGTTTAAGACCGCACGCAGAATAAAAAATTAAAAAAATCAGCTTTTCCCGGACAGCATAAACGTGTGTTCCGTGATGATGATGTGACAATGAGTCTCCAGGAGTTCATTCAGTGAGTGTGTGTGTTTGTTTGCACGCGTGCTTAGAGATGTGTGCGTCTGTAGTGCTTTACTGACTCGCTAGGTGTGTAGGTCCTGTCGCAAAATGCGGCTAAAAGTTCTTCATGGTGTTAATAGTTTGATTACGGCGTTTACATATCTGCACTTCAATAATGCGACTAAAATAGGAATACTCCACGTCGTAATTCCATTTGTGTTTACGACGATTATGCCTTTCAGCATATCTGAAGTGCTATTGCATGGATACGAACCATAATGTGTGAGGCTCCGGTTGTAGCCCATGTTGGATGCGGCACCTGCTGAACTCCGGTGAAAAAAGCGGTTACGTCACACCCGCCCACCCAACCGAGTGACAAGCGCAACTCTGAGGCCAGCCTGGGTTGCCAGGTGTGTGCAAAGCACTTTATTTGCAGATCAAATCCAATCCTGCCTCCAATCGTCAATGCTCATTTCACCCTCACGCTCCATCATAACATCACTACTCACGAGATAACTTTTCACCTCGACGAGAAATCTCGCCGGGATTTAATCTCGCGAGATCTCGTCGTACGAGATCTTGTCACACCCCTAGTATATATGTCTGCATTTTGTGTGTAAAACAAACACTTCACGGCGGTACCACGGACTCTGTATGGTACTCCGTATGCCCGCAAATGAGATATAATGTCCCGTTAATGGAGGTGAAAATAGAGGAATAGAGAAAAGCAATAGTATCTGGATGCAGCCTATATGATGCAAGCTGAGATTGCATCACTCAGCGATGCATGTCAGACACAATGCACTCAATGGAGTGAGTGACGTCACTGTGACGGGCAGTGTTGGGAGTAATGCGTTACAAAAGTAATGTATTACAGTAACCTATTACATTTTCCTGTAACGCAGTAGTGTAGGGCATTACTTATACATTTTCAGTAATATTTTACTCAGTACATGTTCAGTAACGCGTGCATTACAACAAACTTTTCGCTCGCAAGACATTAACAAATAAAAAATACCGCAGTTCTATTACCTGTTGGTGGTGAGTGAAAATACGTGTGTGTTGTCATTAATCTCCCTCTGGCTATTGGAACTTTTTACTTTGAACGCGGATGATTTCAGCCTTTGAGCTTGAGGTCCGGGGCTATTGGCTCAGCCCGGTTCGCGGTAACGTTAAGCCCTAACGCGCAGCGGAAAAGCAGCAAATAGATGAAAATGGCAGAAGACACTACATTCGCGAAATGGACCTACGTGCATATGGCGTTATTTCACTGACAAATGTCGTAAGCGCAGCATTACAAGTCGAGAGGGCATTAATGTAATACGAGCGAGCGAACGCGCCTCTGTCTGTGGACAAAACTTCTCGCGTGCAGCCGTGCACTCAAAACACTGGCTGGGCTGCTCACGTGAATGATCTGCTCTCGCTCCGTCAGATGATGAAGACTCACAATTAGTGCCTTGTGTTTCTTCCTCTTTTCGTGCTTTTGCTCTCCAGAGATCCTCCTGTTAAATTGTTATCCCAAGAATGTTGATATGGTTTATATATTGCTACACTATTTACCTACAGGTTAAGGTAAATTCTATAATAAATACTAGTGTTTTTGAGTGTTAGGTAGGTATACTGCCTATGTTTTATTTACTAGTATTATTTACAACATGTTAATGAATGCTTCAGCATACTGTAGTATTAAGAATAGTGAACTGATAAAATGAAATGCAAAGTGTAGTTTTACTACAGTAAAGTGTGGTGAATTGTAGTACAATGTACCCTATATTGTAAAAAAAAAAAAAACTACAGCACTGGGTCATTTGTTTATATTACACTTGTTGTGTTACCATAGTAACTATAGTATTACCACAACAGATTAATTGAAGTACTTTACTATAGTACTGTTCAAAACACAGTACATGCCATGTGTTCAGGGGCCCTGTGGAACAGCTCAAAATGAAGAGGATGACAGGGAAAATGTCCTCCACAATCTCATCAACAATGTGGAAGACAGCAGAGACGAGTTCACTTTATTTTAGTGCCATGATAAAATGAGATTGATAGTGAGATTTATTTGAAGAGTGAATAGTGCAGTGGACGATAATACCTTATCAAGTTTTTCCCTATTTTCTATAACAGTTACATTTCTGCTTGCGTTCGTTATATTTTAGTTTAAATGTTTTTTATTTGACTAGTATGGTGCACCTTTTAGATGTTTAATAAATGTTTTTTTTAAATAAAATGTCTTCTTTACATCCAACGTCTCTGTGTCTTTAAGTGTTTAAAGCTGGAAATATCTCATCATATAACATACAGTCAAAAATGTTATGGTTTATTAGATTAAAATTGAATAATTTAATGTGTAAGTCTATTTTAGCATTTTGGTTATTGTTAATAAATAGTGCACCAATATAAATCATATCAAAAAGCACGAATAGAAGAGGCAACACAAGACACAATTGTGAGTCTGTATATAATCTCACTGAGCAAGCAGTGTACTGAGAGCGCGCAATAAAATTTGTGTGTAAGCAGTGCATATTTAAGAGAACGTGAGAAAATTTGCACATGATTTTTGAGAGCTCGCAAGCAGTTTTGTCCACAAACAGAGGAAATAGGTGCACGAGCATTATATTGAGAAAGCTATGTTCATCATGCTCACTTTGTGCATGACAGTTTTGTGTTGTGAGCCACTTGAATTTAAAGTGAATACAATAATGGCAACAATAAGAAAAGAAAAAAAATCTGCATTTTGTCATGGCATTGGAGTTTACATATAGGCCTGTTGTGTCTAATATGAATATAGTCCAGCTATTCACAGATATTGCCAGATAACCTCTTTACCTCTACCACACTTCTAACAGATCAATTGTGAATCTGACTGTCATTCTTTCTTGCATTGTCTTGAGCCTTCACGTTGCCAATTATATACTATATTGTTAGTAGCCTGGATAGGTCACAGTCATTGTGCTACATCATATCACTTTCTACTGGATGTAAAATCCTCTGCAGTACATTTGGTCGTTTTAGAATGTTAAGTTCTAATTCTGTAGTTATTTTGGTGAAAGTAGCTAAAAAGTAATATGAGTCATGTAACTACAATTTTGAGACAGTAATATTGTAATGTAAGGGATTACTTTTAAATAACAGTAACAAGTAATATGTAATGTATTTACAGTTTGGAAGTAACTTGCACAACACTGGTGACGGGTAGGGTTAGGGGTGGGGTTAGGTGAGTGCATTAAAAAGCATTGGATGCAGCTCAGATTGCACTGCATACAGACCCCTCTCGAGAAAAGAGTGCTCTTTTATTATCAGCTGTTAGTCAGCGTCCGCTCTCTTTTTTTTCTGGTCATTGCGCCTTTGTCACTTTTAAAAGATGATGTAAGCAGGTCATCAAAAAAAAATAAATAAATAAAAAATAAATAAATAAATAAAAATCGGAAACAGTCACAAAATCGGAATTGATTATTAAGATCTGCAGTGTCAATGCAGCCAAACTCTTCTGGCCAGTGTTAATCTGGAAACTCTTCAATTTCTGTAGAATTACACATATAAAACAGCTCTTTTAAAAAGTATAACATAATGTGACATCTTCTGTTCAACTGCTGATGAATTATGAAAATTGCAATATGGACGATTACACATGATTGATTGAAACATGATAGAAAGAGGGCTTGATTTTGTTGCAGAATGTAAAAGTTTTTTATGAGAATAAAAATTGGTTAGAAGTGTGTCTTTTACTGTGTTTTGCTTTTGAATGCACACAAAATATATATGTACAATGTTCCTATGGGGTGGCTAAATGGTTAGCATTGTCGCCTCACAGCAAGAAAGTCTCTGGTTTGAGTCCTGGCTGGACCAGAAGACCTTTCTGTGTTGAGTTTGCATGTTCTCTGCGAGGGTTTCTGTGGATTTCCTCCAGGTGCTCTAATTATCCTCACAGCGCAAAGACATGCAGTAAAAGTGCATTGGATAAAATTGGCCATTGTGTAGGAGTGTGTATGTGAATGAGAGAGAGTGTGTTTTTTTCCAGTACTTTGGTTAACTGGTGGTTTCAAAGGAAAGTGAGTGAGTGAGGGTTTATTTCTAGAATTTTCATGATGTGTACTTCACACAGGTGAGTGGCCTTGACAAACCACCTGTTGAAACACTCTTCTCTATAAAAACAATCCTCCTTCCTCATTACCCTAGAACTTAATTCTGAGCACGAACTGTTCCTTTGTATAATTAGTGCCTCTTGTTGGATAGCTAAATGGCTCTTCAATTGTGAGTTGTTTTGGACAAAAGCGTCTGCTAAATGACTAAATGTAATGGAACATAAAAAGGTCAATTCCAGATAATGAAAGTCAGGTATTTTGTTTTTTCGTCCAGATCATGGAAGGAGTTATTTTTATTATTGATTTTACTTTACATTTATCAAAATGTATTTTACATGCCAAGTTTGGGCTTTTTTTTTATTGCTTCTGCAACCATTATTCAGTTAAGCATTTAAAGTCTTAGATTATTGTAAAATAATTATTTAATGTATCAGTCAACGTTCGAATCGAATCGAGAAGATTAACAAGCCCATTGAAATAAAGAAATGCAAGTTCAGCTTTGTTTGAGCTTTAGTACGGTGTCCTACAAGATGAAAACAGCACTTGCTCATATATAGGTAATATAGAATAACATTTGTTCCTCATATTTTTTTTAATCAGTTGCATGTGTGCCATAGCGTCACTGACCCATTCTTAAAAAAAAAAAAATAAAATAAGAATAAAAATAAGAAATAATAATAATAATAATAATAAATAAATAAATAAATAAATAAATAAATAAAATTAATTAATTAATTAATTAATATATATATATATATATATATATATATATATATATATATATATATATATATATATATATATATATTAAAATCCATTCCTTAATGAATCAGCTATTTTGAACAAATCAGTTGAATTAATACTTGTAATAACGTGACTTGTACGCTCATTCAAGAAAGAAAAAAACAAAAAAAAACAAACCCCAAGTCATGTTGCAGGCCCTTTCATGGTCACACAAGGGTGGTTTTCTTTTCATCGATTTATTCAAAACAATGTGAAAAGTGCAGTAGGATAAGCAGGCAGGTGATATTCTTGGTTGGAGAGCAAACGTGTAACCAGTTCACAATGTAAACAAAGATCTTCATGCAATCACCAGAGTATAAAATCACTTCCCTGAATCATAGCTTGAGCATCCACAGGTTTAGGAGAATCGTCCTTTGGAGAAAGGAAACATCCACGGAAGAAGGTGAGCCAGGAAGAAGGTAAGGTGAACCATCTGACATCAATTCCAGCCACTGAATGACTGGAATCGAGAAGGCTTTATGGGGGACGTTAATTGCAGGTGCAGGTGTGTCCTATTAGTATTCAGGTGAGAGTGCTAGGGTGTGATGAGAGGTGGCAGGAGATGGGGAGTGATGATTGGAGCTAAGGGAATGTGATGGTGAGGGAGAATGGTGATTGCAGCAGCAGGAATGAGCCAGGGATGTGACAGCCCCATTATAGGATTATACACTTTTTGTTTATTAAAATCTGGGAATTAGTTAAAACATGTAAAGGATTGAGTCCAGCAAAGATCTGTGTTGAGCTCTCTGTTGTTTTCATAAAAAATGCTCATCCTCCAAATTGTAAACATTATTTTTCAAATATTGGGTGCATATTTAGATTGCTGCTAAGAGTTGTTCTAATTAAAAACCTCATCAAGGTATGGACTTTTCTTAGTACACAAGATATAATGGGATTCGTTTTTTTAGGAAGCAAAATAGAAACCATATTTTAATCTAAACCCATGCATGGAATTAGGTGACATTTACTAACCATCTAAGTCAGGGGTGTCCAAACTCGGTCCTGGAGGGCCAGTGTCCTGGAGAGTTTAGCTCCAACCCTAATCAAACACACCTGAACCAGCTAATCAAGCTCTTATTAGCTATACTAGAAACTTTCTGGCAGGTGTGTTGAAGCAAGTTGGAGCTAAACTATGCAGGACACCGGCCCTCCAGGACTGAGTTTGGACACCCCTGATCTAAGTTATGTAAAGTAAGATTGTTTTGGAGTATTTTTTTCAATAGTCATTTGAAGTGGATTGGATTCCAACCAAATCCTTGTTGGATTCTACATGGTAAACATTTCTAAACAGAAAACAGAATGTGTCATTTGTGTAGAAAATAAAAAAACACATATCACGAAACAGCAAGTTACTTCACCTACCAACACAAGTAAAGATAAAACAGCCTAAACACAACTGGAAAACTAAATAAAATCCATGATAGGGACACCAGTGTTATAAATTAAGCAAGGTTTTTACTGAATTGTCTTACTTTGATATTTCCTCAATCATCAAAGTAAAATCTATACTATCAGGCTTTCATTTCTACAGGCTTGAATTGACTTTTTACAATTTTTACAGTTGTTTTAATAAGTTTTATTACCTTCTCTATAACAAAACCATTGAATGTTGACAGCAACTTGCCGTTTTGAATAGATTTATCATTTTACAAAAATAATTCAGCCTTTAAAACATTACAAAACTATACATGGAAACAACAGTTTCTGATCCAGAAAAGTTATTTGATGCATTTATGACCTCTAGAATGGATTGTTGCATTAACAACTACAAAAATAAATTAAGTCATTTGTTGAAAAAAAAAAAGATTTGGAAGCTGAGGGTTGATCCTTGGACTAGAAAGATGTTTTGATCAGATGCATTTCTGTGGAAATATAATTCGGTGTCTTTATTGCAACTGCCATTCAGAACTATGTAAATCTGATGAAGCAGTAAAATGGACTTGTGTCTCTGCTATGCTGGAGAGTTTGAGCAGTACATGCACAACTGCTGAAATATAAGCAATTTCTGAATACAGCTAAAGACCACATACAGTAGTTCATTAAAATAAATATTAAGTAATCACTATCAATATAAGTTATCAGTGTAATGGCAAACAATAGTACTGTAATTACACAACTACAGAAGCGAAAAAAAAAAATAAAAATAATGCAATCACTCATCTTAAGCAAGTAACTTTGTGTGCTGCGTATCTTTTCCCATGCACTCCCAAAGTTAATGTTGATAGTTTCCTTTTGCACCCCAAAAGTAAATATATATAATTCAATAATAAACACTGAGCTGTCAAAATACATAGCCTTCAACAACCATTTAAATATATTACATTAACGAATGCTTCTTCTGAGCCATACTTAAAAAGTACAATAAAAATAAACCGTAAACTATTGATTGAACTGCTTTAAAAAGGACAAATGAAACATCATGTTAGAATATTAAACCATTGATATGGCTGAAAGAAACTGTCATTTAAGAATTGTAAATTGACAACACATGAAACAAAAAGTTTTTTGATTATGGCTAAAAGCAATTTGCCTTACCTGAACAGCAGTGTTAGCAATCGCGTTGATGAACATCTCTTTAACCACATTATTTCCATCCCAATAAAGTGGCTTTGCATGTCATAAGATCTGAATGAAAATTACGCACTATAACAAACTGGTGTCTTTATCTACTGTAATTTCAGTTGTGAGTCTGATCTCTACAGTGTGCTTTATGTATCTGAAAAAATTATGGAGTGTTCCTTGGTCCATGTAATGAAAGAACATATAATAACATAAATAAATGAGTTTTGCCCCATTTTTCATATTACACACAATTTGTTAATGTAAAGTCAACATTATCAAACTTATATTTAATAAATCTGCTATGACCACATAAAGTGGTTTCAATATTCATTTAATTATTAAAATTCATACGGTACAATCTATGTACAACCCCAAATCAGAAAAGGCACATTATGGAAAACGCAAATAAAAAAAAGATACAAACATTATTTAATGTGTTCCTCCATTCCTTTTCACACCACGTGATGAAGTATTTCAGGTGTAATTTTGTCTCACTCTTCCTGTAAACAAGTCTCTCGTGTCATGTTTTGTACTTCAAAATGTGCCTCGCATTCTCTGTCAAGTACCTGTATCCTCTTCCTCCGCAGCCAGGACTTTGTTGAAATATTCCTAGAAAAGATGTCTTCTTGAAGGCAACATATCTATGTACTTTTCAGCATTAATGGTGCCATCAGAGAAGTACAAGTTCCCCAGCGGGAGGGGAATGGAAAAGCTATGTGGAAACTTCCACTATGGGGATTTCGTCAGAAGCCAATCATCTGAAAGAGTAATAAAACGGGCCAATAAAATGCCAATGAGTTGGCGGCGTCAGCGTGCACAGCTGACAGCAATGACAATCAATATTGTATAAATATGCCAGCGGTGCATCACTGAGTCACCTTTTCGCTTTCAGAGCCTTTCACGCTTCTGAGAGAGTCTTAGTACAGGTTCCTCCAAGCTTCTTGACAGAGAAGAGAGAGAATGAGAAAGCAGGCTGCTTCTCCCGGTCTAGAGTGTGTGATACGTGGTGGCAGACGGTCGAGCTGGGCTTTCTCCCTTGCCTGGGCGTTCTCTGGGTCCGGTCCTTCTAGAGCAGTATGTATGACAAGTTTCCTAAAAGAGCAACAAAGACGTCGTTCCGACTGTGCATTTCTGGATGCAGTCGTTTCCTGTCCACGGATGATGGGCACGAGCACCGTGTTGCATGTCTGGGGGTTCAACATGTTAATGCAGTGCTCGCGGGCAGCGCATCCCATCACTGCGATGACATGACTGTTGCGCAGCTAAGATCGCAGCTTGCTCTTTGTCCCCCGCAATAGAGTTACAATGGGGGTCAATCCACCCCCCTCGGGCTTATGGACCCCCATTCCTCAGCGCGCTCCATCCAAGCTTTGACTGAGAGAAGTGTTAATCCTCCGGGATGATCGCCGTCTCTCTCGATGACACAGAGGACCAGATGTCCATCGCTGCATCGGAGGGTGGGCTGACATTTTCCGATGACAATTCGGACCCGCTTCCTCCCTCAGGGGTAGTAAATGAGGCTCTGGATATGGAATCTGATATGATGGCCGCGCTAACCCGGGCTGCTTTGGCGGCGAGGCTGGAGAAGGCTTGTCCCCCAGCTCCACCGCTGGACCGATTAGGGGTGTGCCGTGGAGGATAAAAAGGGGAAACCCTCTAAGCCTCCTGTCCCCTTCTTCCTGGAGGTGCACAGTAAGTTCACGCAGTGCTGAGGGCACCTTTTTCTGCCCGGTCTGCGTGCGCTCTGCCCTCACCTTCCTCAATGACGGAGCAGCCAGGGGGTATGAGGCAAATCCCCAGGTTGAGCGTGCTAGCATGGCCAATTTTGCCCATGTGATGCCCCTTCTTGGTGTGGTTAGCCTAGGCTCCCGTTCAAAGCGTGTAGGTTATCTGCGTCCTTCAGGGCCAGAGCCTACACGGCTTCTGTTTTGTTTGCTATGGCTGGCACAGGCATTAGCCAAGAGGCACGAGGAAGGTTCCGACCCAGGCTTAATTAAAGCACTGCAACCGATTTTGCTCTGAAAACACCAGGTCGTCTGCGAGTGCCCTGGCAAGGACGATGTCCACACTAGTGGTCCAGGAACGCCACCTTCAGCTAAAACCAAAGTTTGGTTTCTTAACACACCCATATCCCAGGCTGGACTGTTTGGCGACACCGAGGGGGAATTCACCACGGTGAAAGAGCAGTCAAGTGAAAAAAGTAAAAAAATAAATAAATAAATAAAACGCTCTCCCTGTCGTGTGCCACAGACGATCACCGCCTTAGGGCACTGCTAAGTCTGGTACGGATCACGAAGCGTCCCTGAGATGGGCCACACGGAGAAAACAGAGGTTGCTCTTTTCCTGGCGGAGGGACACGGACACCCATATCATTAACGTATGGCCGTATGGCTACCAAAAATTTATAAGAGCAATTTCTCCTTTCTTCGGGTGTGACAGCCCGAACACTGCCAGCATGGGACGCTATGCCTTCCAACTTGCAGGATCGTTGCTCTTCGCCACAGGCTCTGAGAGTGTCAGAGGACGGGCTTCCTTCCTTGTTGGCATGCACACTGGTCAGCCTGCGTTTTGGGTATAGGTGTCTGCTATGTGCGATTCCCGCTGGCGATCCCATATGCTTCACTCAGCCATGGTTAAGTCTCCCCTCTTAGGCAAGCTTATGTCTTCCCTCCCCGCTAACCATCCTTCATATATGTACTCCCCCTTCTCAGGGTTAGTCCATATGTCTTCTAGCCACCGGTCTCCCCTTCTGGGCAGCAGGTGGCCTCTGCAGCGTCCTCCTTATCGGGACTGCACGCTTTCCCAATGTATTGTCGTATCTTAAATTCCTAGAATTAACTAGGTGCATTTTACGACTCTCCAAAAATCTATCTAAACCTGTAAAGCTTCTCAGGTAAGTAAGATAAGTTAGGGCCAGGAGGCCCGTTGGAGCGCTCATGCCGTAGCCTGGCAAACTCTCACCAGTGACGTGGTAAGGTTCAATCGCTTTGGCATTTTCCATACATTTCCCCATAGTTTCCATATAGCATTGAAGTTCCCCTCCCGCTGGGGAACGAATCGGTTACCACAGGCGGAAATGCTATGTTCCTTCTCCACAGCGATTGTCCCTTAGCTGTTAGCTGTGAAAGGCTCTACAGCTAGAAAAAGTGACTCAGTGATGCGGAGCTGGCATCTTTATACAATATTGATTGTCATTGCTATATTTAGAAATCCCTACTTTCTTTTTTTATTTTTCATACTGTCCCAACTTTTTCTGATTTATAGACAGTTTAAAAACAAACAAGTTTTCTTTTTAACTTGTCTGAGCTGGTAGACAGCACAAATCTAAACACACAAAAAACTACAATCTACAACTAAATATTTAAATTAAATAAATTAAACAAACCTCAAAAGTAAGAATTTCAGTGAAGTTTATTTATAAACTAATTTCGAGAGGATCACATGCTTATGATTGACCATGGTGGGTCCCGCATTAGCAATCACATGATACACCTATCAGATGAATTAGAATATTTATAAATAGCCAGATTTTCCTTTATCTTGAAGAATCCTCCCATCCACCCCTACTCCATGCCCTCTTTCTTAACTAAATAGGGGGGAGCTCCCGAGACCTACCTAAGCAAAGACTCCCCTCTCCCCCGATGAAACGGGATGGAGCCCCGGGTTCGAGGATCTTCTAAGTTCAGGGTTCTCTCCTGGGACAACACGAAAAACTCGCTCTGACTTATCAACTATCGGCTAAATGTGAACTCCTGAATCTGATATAACCTTACTTAAAAGAGTCACACTCACTCTACATAATGTCATTTAGTGTAGAACATTTAGAAAACTACAATACTAAATGTTTAAATTAGAAACATAATTTTGTTGTGTATAAACACAATATAGAGCGACATGGTGGCTCAGTGGTTTGTACTGTTGCCTTACAGGAAGAAGGTACTGTAGCTGGTTTGAGTCCTGGCTGGGTCAGTTGGCATTTCTGTGTGGAGTTTGCATGTTCTCCTCGTGTTCACGTAGGTTTCCTCCAGGTGCTCCGGTTTCCCCCAAAGTCCAAAGACATGCGGTACAGGAGAATTGAGTTAGCTAAATTGGCTGTAGTGTATGTGTGTGAATGAGTGTGTATGGGTGTTTCCCAGTACTGGTTGCAGCTGAAAGGGTATCCGCTATGTAAAACATATGCTGAAATAGTTGGCGGTTCATTCTGCTGTGGCGACCCCCGATGAATAAAGGGACTAAGCCGAAAAGAAAATGAATGAATAAACACAATATCTTTTTAGAATATGTAATTATTATTACAAAATTTATTTGGTTATGTATTTTGTTTAGTTTATTTATTTTCAGTCATTATTATCTAAAGTGCAGATGCTTTAAAAAAAATGAAAATAAATAAACTCTCTACAACTGTCTTTTCAGCTTAATCATGTAGGACCCCATAATCCATTTCAAGTGGAAATAAGTTAAAAGTCTGGAATGTACTATAATTCAACTTTTGATATATTGAAAAGTAATGAAGTTCCATAAAACATTAAAGGCCCAACATACAGGACATTTTGAACCAAGAGTGCAAAGAATGTGAAGAATAAAAGATTATGAATGGGGGCTGTAACAAACGACTGTGCAAATGAGTGATAAGAAGAGATAATGGAGAAGTGAGACATTATAAAAGAGACTGCTAGAGACACAGAAGACTAAACTATCACAGACATCCTCAAATCCTGCCAGTGGAAGAGTCTGAGTGAAGATGTGGTGGAAAACCTTTGTGACTTTACTCCTGCTGGTGTGTGTCAGAGGTAAGATCTTCAGTAATAATAAAAATAGGTTTCTTAAAAAAAAATTTAAATGAATAAATTTAACAACTAAATGCATGATGCTTTCCTTTATAATCTTTAGCCCCCACTGCAGGTTCAGTTTCTATGTTGGATGGTAAGTGTCCTTTTCTCTCTTTCTTTTTCAAACTAAAGACACTATGTCACAAATTGTATGTAAAGTTGTGTAAAGATGTAATGGTGTTTCAGTGCAAATGGCAAGCATTAGTCTGGATGCTGTGCACATTTTGTTTCAATTCAATTCAATTCATCTTTATTTGTATAGCGCTTATACAATGTAGATTGTGTCAAAGCAGCTTCACATGGAAGATTATAGTGAATTGAAACAGTGTCAGTTCAGTTCAGTTTTCATAGATTAAGTTCAGTTCAGTTTAGCTCAGTTCAGTGTGGGTTAATAATCACTACTGAGAGTCCAAACACTGAAGAGCAAATCCATCGATGCGCAGCTCTACAGATCCCGAACCATGCAAGCCAGTGGCGACAGCGGCGAGTAAAAAACTTCACCAATTGGCGAAAGTGAAGATTTAAAAAACCTCGAGAGAAACCAGGCTCAGTTGGGCACGACCATTTCTCCTGTGGCCAGGAGAACAATCTTTCTCTCTCTCTCTTTCACACACACTCTCTATCTTTCTCTCTCAAGCTCAAATTTTTGCTTTATGTCTTGAATTTTTTACAGTATCACCAAAGCATTTTAACCATGTAAAAATCATATTATATATATATATATATTCATCAATTAATAAAATATACAATAAAGGATTTAATATTTTCTCTTTTTTTGGTGTATTTCAGGCAGACAATAAGAAAGTGCTTCTCATCCTCTGATTCATGTCGCAATCTTTTTTTTTTACGTCTTTATTTATTAGCCCAGTTTGGCCTATACAGGCAATGTTAGAGGTCCTTCTGTTTACATTTAATGTCTTTAATAAATTTCTGTTCTTCAGTTATACTTTTATCCCAGTTTTCAAAGTTTATTACTGGTCCACAAATTTCAATTGATGATTGTGTGAAATAATTTCATCAATTTTATTTTATTTATTTATTTATTTATTGTTATTTTTTATTTATTTACTGGTATCTTATAAAATGCCCTCCAGGCCCTCTTGCTCAAGGCCCCAAAATGGAAACTCAATTTACAGAAGGTATTTGTCTCTCTATATCTGTCTCTCTCAGTTTGTGGACGTGCTACTTCAAACCCTCGCATTGTGGGTGGTGCAGATGCAGGTAAGGGCTCGTGGCCATGGATGGTCAGTCTGCACAACAGTGGTGGTCATTTTTGTGGTGGCTCCCTCATCAACAATGAATGGGTGTTGACAGCGGCTCACTGCCTTGTTGGGTAAAACACATCAGACAAAACTATAATCCATCGATCTTTTTTGTTAGTGGAATGTTCCTGATTCATCAGTTTTTTTGTTTTTCTCTTTTTTGCTCTCTCCTTGTATTCAGTGAAGTCAAGTCCGATATCACTGTGTACTTGGGGAAATGGAAACAACAGGGAGATAATCCTCATGAAAGCAAAAGTGCTGTCAATGACTTCATTATACATGATGATTACGACAAAGATACCAAAGATAATGACATCGCTCTACTGCAGCTATCGTCAGCTGTCAAATTTGATGAATACATCAAGCCAATATGTCTAGCAGACCAGAAAAGCAACTTCCCTCCTGGCACTAGCAGTTGGGTCACAGGCTGGGGAGGTGTTGGAGTTAAAGTTATAAATAGCAAGAAAGGCATAACTACAGAGTCTGTGCCTTTACCTGCTCCTGGGACTTTGCGAGAGATTTCAATTCCACTGTACAGGAATGAAGACTGCAATAATCTTTGTAAGGGACCCATCACCTCCAACATGATTTGTGTTGGTACACTTATTGGAGGAAAAGGCCTCTGGAAGGTATGACAATCAGTGAGATCATTCTAATCAAGATCTTTATAAATACACATGCACACACCAAAACAGAGGTGCACAATCCTGGTGCTGGAGGGCCATTCTCCTCTAGAACTTACCCCCAACTTTCTTTAACATACCTGCCATGAAGTGTCTATACCTAGTAAGAGATTGATTAGCTAGGTCGGGTGTGTCTAATTGGTGTTGAGTTAAACTCGAGTTGACATGCAAGTGAAGACTGATCGCAACCACCTAGTTTGTCTAAGCTTAGAAAAATGAAAGATGAGAAAAATGATGCAAAATAAAAATAATGTAATGTAAAATATCTCTTTTTTCCTTCTGTGTCATTGTCATGTAGGGAGACTCTGGTGGCCCAATGATGAGTAAGCAGTGTTCAGTGTGGGTTCAGTCTGGAATTGCCAGCCATGTTTATGGATGTGCTCAGCCCAACAAGCCTAATGTGTTCGCCCGTGTCTCAGAGTATAAGGAATGGATCTCAGACAGAATTAAAGACAACCTACCAGGATTTGTCTTCTTTGATCCATCAATCTCATGCGCTTCTGGCAAAGTACAGTATTCCTCTCATACCTACTCACACATTTACACTCAATCTTCTACCATAGTATAGGGGAGCGCGGGGCACAAAGTAACACAGGGGAAAATATAACACGGTGTTTTAAGGTATTTGCTCAGGATTAACCATGCTTCCGAGGTTTTCAACACATTGCCGGCAGACGTCTTCCTGCCAATTATTGTAAAAGATCGGCGGAATTTGGATGAGAAACACGGGAGAAACCATTTTTGCAGCATAAAAGTATTTTTTATTATACTCTATATATATATATATATATATATATATATATATATATATATATATATATATATATACATTTTTTTTTTTAAATCTGTGAAGTATGTACTTAAAATCCTATATTGTTGTGATAACCATTTTGGAAGGTGTAAAAAACACACAGTGACTGCAAACCAATTTTGAGGAAAACAAAACACAGCGGGGTTAGTTGTAACAGGGTGTTAAATCATTTTTGAATTTTGAGTGTGATGTTGAGAATTTTTTTTTTTATTGATTTTTAAAAGAAAATATTTTTTAACAGAAAAAAATTATTTTATTGCTAATAATGCAAATAAATGCATTGTATAATAATGCTAATAAATCCAAATGTGTTTATCCAATAGATAAATAAACATGCTGTGCTATGTAAAATAAAAAAATGAGCTAAGTACTGACGAATTATACTATTTAAAGTAAACTGAATTTAAATTAATTGTGTTAAATCTGCCTTTTTAAGCCTTTAACTAACCCTCTGTCTGTCAAAACTTGCCCTGCATGTGGAATAAATAGTAACATTTTTATTCCTGGCACTTTTGGCAATATTGCACAGAAACCATAGATCTGGCGGTCATACTTTCAATGCTCATTTGTAGGAGAGGCTTGTGTGTTGCTGGTAAAAAAAAAATATGATTTGTCTAACCCCATTACTTTGTTCATTATTTGGCCAAAACCAAAAGGTGTTACTTTGTGCCCCGCGCTCCCCTATGCAATGAGAAGTACTATGCTTCAAATTTCTGGAGTTCAAACATACACACCTCTGCCTTTTTCTTTTTACAGTAAAATAATATGCTGAGTCTGGAAATTTTGAGGATCCTCACCACAGCTTTACCTGCACACCTGACTGTCACATGATAAAGTCTCTTCCTGTCTGTGAGACTCTACTTATGGAAATTCATTAATACTGGTTAATAGTTATATAATAGAAAACAACACTCTTTTTCTTGCATGTTATATGTTAAATAAATCAGACGTTAAATGAGATTATACAATAATGATTAAAACGTGCAAGAAAAAGTACTTTGTTGTGTTGCAGCATGTGCAAATATTTTTGTGCAAATAATAAAATAGCTTAGAACTGCACACTTGTGTGTTTTGTCTTGTAAAATTAATCATCCATATCAACAGAAAATGAACAAGCTTTAAGAAAATGAAGAATATGAAATAGAGATATCTATAATATGATCACATTTATTTGTTTATAATATACATTATATCACGTTATGGGAAAAATTAATCAATAGGTTTATATACTGTAGATTATTATTGGTTAAACCACTTGAACTGCAATATATCATGGTTTGCTCTCTTATTAGATTATATAATAAAAAAGATATCATATCTTTAAAGATATATTAAAGGAGATATTACTCACCCTTCACTTGTCACAAACCTGTTTGACTTTCTTTTTTTCTGTTAAACACAAAATAAGTTATTTAAAAAATGCTGAAAACCTGTTACCATTATCTTTCATAGTATTCGTTTTTTCTACTATGCAAGTCAGTTGGTAATAGGTTTCTTACATTTTTCAAAACAACTTATTTTTTGTTCATAAGAAAAAGGACACACATACAAAACTTGTAACCACTTGAGAGTAAGCAAATATTTTTTGGGTGAAAACCTTCACATGTAACAATCTGCATTTTTACAGTATTAAAATGCTTCATTCTGTATGATTTATTAGCATGCTTACCCATGGGGACCTCACACAAGTCCTTATGAGTCTGTGTGTATTCAGGTTTCAGTCTCCAACGTGATACAAAAACAAGTATGCACGCACACATGCACTCATATTTAACTTACCTTACTCATTGAGAAAGCTCCTCTCAGTTGCTTGAGCTGTTTGTTTTTGTGTGTCTGAAGGTTAATGTTCTGAGTCTGGAGGATCCTCGTCAATGCTTTACCTGCACAACTGCTGGTCTGCTGTCTATGAAACTGTTCTGGTCAGTGTTGATCTGGAAACGCTTCAATTTCTGTAGAATTACAAATATAAAACAGCTCTTGGTGCAAAAAATCTTTTAAAAAGTACAACATAATGTGACATCATCTGTTGAACTGTTGATCAATTATGAAAATTGCAATATGGAAGATTACACCATTGAAACATGATAGAAAGAGGGCTTGATTTTGGTGCAGAATGTAAAAGGTTTTTATGAGAATAAAAAATTTAGAAGTGCACACTTGTGTCTTTTGTTTTGCTTCTGAATGCACAATATATATATACAAGGTACAAGGTTCCTATGGGGTGGTTTGATAAGATGGATAAAATTGTACACTGTGTATGAGTGTGTGCATGAATGAGAGTGTGTGTTTTTCCCAGCACATTGGTTAATTGGCGGTTTCAAAGGAAATTGAGTGAGTGAGGATTCCCATTTAATTTCTAGAATATTCATGACGTGTACTTTACAAAGGTGAGTGGGCTTGATAAACCATCTGTTGAAACATTATTCTCACTATATAAAAACTTCCCCCTTTCCCATTACTCTAGCACTTAATTCTGAGCACTAACAGTTCCTTTGTATAATTAATGCCTCTTGTTTGCATTGCCTCTTCTTGTTGGATAGCTGAATGGCTCTTCAATTATAAGTTGTTTTGGACAAAAGCGTCTGCTAAATGACTAAATGTAATGGAATTTAAAAAGGTCTATTTCAGATATTGAAAGTCAGGTATTTTGTTTTGTTTTTGTCCAGGTTATGGAATATGAGGTATTTTTATTATTGATTTGAAATTTTACTTTACATTTATTAAAATATCATTTATTAGTGACATGTTTTTATTGGTATAATTATTATTTTTTAAGTAAAGACTATATTAGGTGAAAAAGATGGTCAAAATAACTGAATTGAAAATAGCTATAATTAGGCTGTGAGATAATTACTGCTAGGTTTGGTGATTTATATTGGTGTAAAATAATAATTATTTAATGTATCAGTCAATGGTCTATCAATGTTATAATCTAATCGAGAAGATTAACAAATATATCATGTTTATATCATGTTTCAAGCCCCATTATAGGATTATACAACTTTTGTTTATTAAAATCTGGGAATTAGTTAAAACATGTAAAGGACTGAGTCCAGCAAGGATCTGTGTTAAGCTCTCTGTCGTTTTCATAAAGATGCTCATTCTCCAAATTTTAGACATTATTTTTCAAATATTGGGTGCATATTTAGATTGCTGCTGAGGGTTGTTCTTATTAACAGCCTCATCAAGGTATGGAATTAAGTGAAATTTACTAACCATCTAAGTTATGTAAAGTAACATTGTTTTGGAGTATTTTTTTAATAGTCATTTGAAGTTATTTTTTCTATTACATTTTAATCTCTCTTTGTTTTTAAGTTTTACTCAAACTAATTTGTTAAGCAATTTAAAGTTTATTTTGTATTTGTTACAAAACAAACGTTTTATTTTTTACTCTTTCTTTTAAGTTTTACTCAAACAGTGATGCTAAATTAAACCATATGCTTTAAATTGTATAGTTAAAATCATTTAAATACTTTAAGTAAAAAAAACCTCAGTGCTCAGCAAACCCAGGCTTTGTGTTTGCAACAACCATAGATTTGTGTTTGGATTCTACATAGTAAACATTTCAAAACAGAAAACAGAATGTGTCATTTTGTGTAGAAAATAAAAAACATATAACAGCAAGTTATTTCACATACCAACACAAGTAAAGATAAAACAGCCTAAATACAACTGGAAAACTAAATAAAATCTATGATAGGGACACCAGTGGTTTTTTGTGTTACTTTGATATTTCCTCGATCACAAAGTAAAATATTTACTATCAGGCTTTCATTTCTACAGGCTTGAATTGTGAACTAATATAGAATTTACCTTTTTTTATTTTATTTTTTACATTTTTTATAATTGTTTCTTTAGACTTAAAAATTTGTTTAAATAAGTTTTATTACCTTCTCTATAATAAAACCGTTGAATGTTGACAGCAACTTGCCTTTTTTAATATATTTACCATTTTACAAAAATAATTCAGCCTTTAAAACATTACAAAGCTATACATGGAAACAACCGTTTCTGATCCAGAAAAGTTATTTGATGCATTTATGACCTCTAGAATGGATTGTTGCATTAAAAACTGTAAAAATAAATTAAGTCATTTGTTGGAAAAAAAAAGATTTGGAAGCTGAGGGTTGATCTTTGGACTAGAAAGATGTTTTGATCAGATGCATTTCTGTGAAAATGTAATTTGGTGTCTTTATTGCAACTGTCATACAGAACTATGTAAATCTGATGAAGCAGTAAAGTGGACTTGTGTCTCTGCTATCCTGGGGAGTTTGAGCACTACATGCACAACTGTAGTGATCTAAACGAAAATAAAGGTGTTTCCTTTAGGTTATCAGTTAGCTACCAATAAATACACTAAAAATGCTAGCTGTAAAATATGGACAAACTCTTCCATTGAGTTCAGTATGTAAAGTACAGTTTTAAATCAACTACTGGTTTTAACAGAGAATATTAAAGAAGGTTTTGCTGCAGAGATCCCACATATAAACATACTATAGTAATTTATAGTAAATGCTACAGTGCTTCTGAACTACAGTTGAAGTCAGAATTATTACCCCCCCTTTATATTTTTTTTCTTTTTTAATTATTTCCCAAATGATGTTTAACAGAGCAGGGAAATTTTCACAGTATGTCTGATAATATGTTTTCTTCTGGAGAAAGTCTTATTTGTTTTATTTTAGCTATATTTTTTTTCGCTAGTCTACAGAACAAACCATCGGTATACAATACCTTGCCTAATTACCCTAACCTGCCTAGTTAACCTAATTAACCTAGTTAAGCCTTTAAATGTCACTTTAAGCTGTATAGAAGTGTCTTGAAAAACATCTAGTAAAATAATATTTACTGTCATCATGACAAAGATAAAATAAATCAGTTATTAGAAATGAGTTATTAAAACTATTATGTTTAAAAATGTGTTGAAAAAATCTGCTCTCCTTTAAACAGAAATTAGGGAAAAAACAAACAGGGCTAATAATTCAGGGGGGCTAATAATTCTGACTTCAACTGTATACTACAGTAAAGTGTATTATAATGTATGTATTATAGTACTTATAACTATAATGAATGCTTCAGCATACTGTAGTATTAACTACACTGAACTGATAAACAATGTAGTATACTTTAGATTTTACTACAGTAAACTGTGGTAAATCTAAGTAAATTAGTCTCTTGGGTAATTTGTTTATATTACCATAGTTGCTGTATTACCACATGAAGTACTGTATAGGATTACCTTAACAAATAAATTCAAGTACTTTACTAGTAGTCCTGTTATTAATCTGGGGTCACCACAGCGGAATAACCCGCCAACTTATTCAGCATGTGTTTTACGCAGCAGATGCCTTTCCAGCTGCAACCCATCACTGGGAAACAAAAAGTATGATGTTCACTTCAAATTACTATAGTGTTTTTTCATGGGCATTTTTTAAGAATATCTAAACAGATGTTTGATCTCGGCTATGCATTAATTCTCAAACTTTGCATTTTGTATTTATTTTAATAATTTAAATGTAATCATTGTTACATACTGGTCTTGAAAAAAAACTAAAATCTATACAACAGAGCTGAAATATAAGCAGTTTCTGAATACAGCTAAACCACATACAGTAGTTCATTAAAATAAATATTAAGCAATTACTATCAATATAGTTATCAATGTAAGGGCAAACAAGAGTACTGTAATTACACAACTACAGAAAAGAAACAAAATGCATGAAATAATATGCCCTTGACCATGCATGACTATGATAATCGGTTTTCAGTGGAAGCCACAATATTTCCATCACAGTAAAGCATGTTTGCATATCAAGTGTAAATGTGAGGCTAACACATTTTCGTGATAATAACAGCTAGCCATTTCACTAGCTTTGGATTGGCTTATATCTCTATAATGTGGTTTTGTTCATCTGCATAATTTGTCATGTTCATAGTCTGGCCTGTTTGTTGTATAGTATTGAACATTTAAAGTGGTTCAGAAACTTTAATCAAAGTTGTCCTATATTTATTCAACAATACCCACTCTTTTTTGATCCACTTCAAATGTTGACTACTGTATATCTCCTTAAGAAATTCTCTTTATTGTCCAGACATGTCCAAGCATGCATACAATCAACGTGTAGAATAGTGGGTTTATAATAAACTCCACACTTTCTCTTCCATTGCAGATTCACTTTCTCAGCTAGATGGTCAGTGCGCTTCTCTCTGTTTACATGTTCATATGTTGTCAGATGATGTTTTAACACGTGATCTGGATGCTGAACACATTTACGTATCTGTAAAAACAATTTCTCTCCCACTTGCTCAGTTTGTGGACTTCCAAACCGCACATATAACCCTCGTATTGTGGGAGGTGTAGATACACTTAAAGGTGCGTGGCCGTGGATGGTCAGTCTGCACAACAGGGGTGGTCATTTTTGTGGTGGCTCTCTCATCAACAATGAATGGGTGCTGACAGCAGCTCACTGTGTAACTGGGTAAGACAAATCACACACAAACTATAATCCACTGGTCTTGTTTTTGATTGATATTGTATCAGTTTTTCTTCTCGTGTTATCTCTCCCTGCATACAGTAAAACAAAAAACAGCATGTTTGTGTATGTGGGAATATGGCAACAACGTTTCAAAAATGATCAAATGAGAAAGGCTGTCAAAAAAATCATTCCCCATCATTGCTACAGCAATGAAACCAAGGATAATGACATCGCTCTGTTGCAGCTGTCATCTAGAGTCCAGTTTGGAGACTTTATTAAACCCATATGTCTAGCAGACGAGAGCAGCAACTTTCCTCCTGGCACCAGCAGCTGGGTCACAGGCTGGGGGCGTATTGGAGTTTCTGGCATAGGTGGTATAATGGGCAGAACCACAGTGCGAGTGCCTTTACCTCATCCTGGCACTTTGCAAGAAGTTGAGGTTCCAGTATACAGCAATCAGGACTGCAAGCAAAGCTGCCGTGGACCCATCACCTCCAACATGATTTGTACTAGTACACCAAGAGGAGGCAGGGGAACCTTTCATGTATGATTATCAAAGAGATTGTTATAATCAAGCTTTTTCTAACTCTACTTGCACACATCTAAACACACTGAATATACCTAATTGTTATCCCTCTTTGATGTATACATGTTTTAGAGGGACACTCACATTTAAAATACTGCACACTGTATGGTTTATAAGCCGTTATCCTCACGGGGAACAAGAAAATGTTTTCAAAAGGACAAAAATAACTGCCATTGCTGTACTTGGGTGGACATTTGGTCAACACAAATGACGAATACCAAGACATGGTACTATTAAATAATTTAAAAAAGTACAAAATTTTCAAGGACATAAATGACATACAGTTAGATACATGTACAACATGGGAGATACAGTTGAAGTCAGAATTATTAGTCCCCCTGTTTATTTTTTCCCCCAATTTCTGTTTAACGGAGAGAAGATTTTTTTCAACACATTTCTAAACATAATAGTTTTAAGAACTTATTTCTAATAACTGATTTATTTGATCGTTGCTATTATGACAGTAAATAATATTTGACTAGATATTTTTCAAGACACTTCTATAAACTTTAAAGTGACAATTAAAGACTTAACTAGGTTAACTAGGCAAGTTATTGTATAAAGTAGGTTGTTCTATAGACTATCAAAAAAAAAAATAGCTTAAAGGGGCTAATAATTTTGACCTTAAAATGGATTTTTAAAAAATAAAAACTGCTTTTTATTCTAGCCGAAATAAAACAACTAAGACTTTCTCCAGAAGAAAAAATATTATCAGACATACTGTGAAAATTTCCTTGCTCAGTTAAACATAATTTGGGAAATATTTAAAAAAGAAGAAAAAAATCAAAGGGGGGCTAATAATTCTGACTTCAACTGTACATGGCACACACACACACACACACACACACACACACACACACACACACACACACACACACACACACACACACACACACACACACCTTGGATTAAACTAATCGTACCCACCGAATAAACACTCAATGTTCTCTCTCTCAGTTGCTTGACCTGTTTGTTTTTGTGTCTCTGAAGGTTAATGTGCTGAATCTGAGGATCTTCACCAATGCTTTACCTGCACACCTGCCTGTCAGTCTGAAAGTCTCTTTCTGTCTGTGAAACTCTACCTTCGGCCAATGTTAATCTGGAAACTCTTTTAATTGATATAGAATTACACATATAAAACAGCTCTTAGGGCGAAAACAAAATAAAAAAAAAAATGTTTTTTTTTTTTGTAATCTTTAAATGTTGATGATGAACTATGTAAATGTTGACATGGAAGATTACACCATAGTGAGTGAAACATGATAGAAGGAGTGCTTGATTGTGTTGGTGAAGGTTGTGTGAAGATTTAAGAAACCTTGTGAAGGTTTTTATGGCAATAAAGAATTTTTAGAATTGCAAATGTGTGTCTTTTTCTGTGTGTTGCTTTTAAATACCCAAAATATATGTACAATTTGCACATCTGAATATTTGTAGTTTGAGGAAAAAGGTACCTGAGGTTGGCAATTTGATGTCAAAAACAATATTGCTGCAATATCTGAAACTCTGAAATTGAGTACACCCCATTTTAAAAATGAATATTTTTATTAATTTCTCGGTGAATATAACTAATATATTTTGGTGCATTTGAACAAAACAGATTTATAAAATGAATATATTTATTAAAATAATATTTTATTCACAGAACATCTTTAGAAATAGAAGGATTATACATTTAAATTAATGCAAAATATTGGACAAAATTTCAACACAATTTTATACATTTTTTTTATTTCTCTTGAATTTATTTAAAAAAATATATTTAATATTTTTCCCTAACATATACATTTGGGTGAACTTATTGTGGACCATTATAAGTTATTTTGTTAGAATAGCTCTAAATTTGGCTTTAGTACTGACTAATCTAATGTAGAAATGTACAAATATAATATTGTAAAGCTTCCAATAGAAAATATTAATTTAAATGAGAAATTTGTGAGGGGTGTACTCATACAGTACATGCTGAGCACTCTATATAGCATATATCATTATATAAGTCTTATTAGCGTTTATTAAAAACTGGAGCCAAACTTTAAAAGAGGGTCCAGAACATTATATTGCATTCACATACACATAATTTAATTTACTGCAGGCGGGGATTGTGCTAATTGTGATTGTGCACTTGTGTCTTATAGGAATGATTAGATACTTGATGACATTCACATTTAACTATGAAATCTGATTATGATGAAACCCACTGTTTTTCAAATCCATAAGCTCACTTCTATACATCATACTAAAATCTAACATAATGTAATTTCTTTGCCATTTTAAAGGGCTCCTATTTTACCCCCTTTACAAGATGCAAGATAACCATTTGATGTCTCCAGAATGTGTCTGTAAAGTTTTGACTCCCTTTGAGTATTAGTAGATTTTCTGTTTAATATCTGTTGATACTGCTCCTTCAACAGACATTTAACTGACTATAAGAAAGTTTGCAAGTACATGTCAACTTACACTAACCCTAACCCCAACCTACTTATAATCTAATGAGAATTAGTTGACATTTAGATGCAATGTAACAAAATAAAGTGTGACCTCTGGTTCTCCCCGCCCACTGTTCCCACATGCATCTATTTCTCCTGCTGCATCACGTCAGATAAACAGCAGTTAGTGACAGAGGCGAATGAAGCAGAGATTTAGTTTGAGTCAAAATACCAAGTAAGGTTATTTGATGTGTTTGTTGTGGAGTTTATTCAAGCCTTTCTGAATTGATGTCATACACAAATGTCGTTACAAAGTTTTCAAGACACACGTTTAACTTTGCACTGTTTTTGCACATCTACATCTAAAAGTGTATTTGCATAGTAGGACATGCAAATAAAAGGTAGGTAATATAACAAACAGTCTTCTCCATTCCTGTCAATTGTGTTTTGCTCACAAACCTAGTCTAGCAATATACATAAGGAATAAAAGTTGATATTATGAATTAAATTAGAAAAATAAGTGGCAAAAGAAATTGAGATAGTATAAATGAATATTAAACAAAGCAGAAATTCTATAAAGTTTAAACATCACTCTCGTTGGCTTCTAGACATTCTTGGATGATGCCATTTTATTGTGCAGTATCATGTTGGACAAAATTTCTAACTGGCATGCATCGCATCAAGACAGATTTCAATCAGTCTGAGTAACGCTGCATGAAGAATGCATTTTTTCTTTAAATGCAAATTAGCTACTGCCCTCCTTTCATAAAGAGGGTGGAGCCTTTACAGCCTGTCTCAGATACCATCTAGACAAAACATCTGACACCAGAAGTAGAATGACACTTGCGGGTAGAACACCTTCTGCAACACCAACAACAATGACATCGCTCTCCTGCATCTGTCCTCTTCAGTCAGCTTTTACAAATATATTAGACCTGTGTGTTTAGCAGCAGGCACCAGCAGCTGGATCCCTGGCTAAGAACAAACAGTAGCTGGAGGTACAGTAACACACCAGGTTCCTTGACCAAATAACAGCTAACTACAGTTACATTAAGGTAAAGTGCCCTCTAGCAGATGTAAAAATAATAGCAGCATCATGTTATTTGTTTTCATTACTTATGGCTGGCATAACTAATCAAATTGCAGACAGTTAAGCATAATGTTTGGATTATATAGACAGTCCCTTTCTCATTATTTTTTTGTTTTTCATTATAGTTGTATTTTGTCAGGATGTACTGCAGTCTTCGGTTGGATCTCATAAGGCAGAACTTACTCATAAGCGAATAAAAACACCATGCATCATCATAGCCTACTTAGACCTACTAGTTTTTCACAATTGTTTTGGTGATTTTTTTTGTGATAAAATTAACCGATTTTGTGGTGGTAATTCCCAGAAGATTTTGCTATATATATATATATATATATATATATATATATATATATATATATATATATATATATATATATATATATATATATATATATATATATATATATATATATATATATATATATATATATATATATATATATATATATATATATATATATATATATATATATATGGGCAACCCAGTGGCGCAGTAGGTAGTGCTGTTGCCTCACAGCAAGAACGTCGCTGGGTCGCAGGTTCGAACCTCGGCTAGGCTGGGTCAGTTGGCGTTTCTGTGTGGAGTTTGCATGTTCTCCCTGGGTTCGCGTGGGTTTTCTCCGGGTGCTCCGGTTTCCCCCACAGTCCAAAGACATGCAGTACAGGTGAATTGGGAAAGCTAAATTGTCCATAGTGTATGAGTGTGAATGTGTGTGTGGAAGTTCCCAGAGATGGGTTGCGGCTGGAAGGGCATCCGCTGCGTAAAATCGTGCTGGATAAGTTGGCGGTTCATTCCGCTGTGGCGACCCCGCAAGGGACAAAGCTGACAAGAAAATGAATGAATGAATGAATATATATATATAATTCACGATATCTGACACAGTGACACAAATCATAAAAATAAAGCTTCTTTATTTTGGTCTTTTGTCAAGACAAGATCTAAAACAGATGTAAAACAGTAGGGATTAAGCCAAAGTAAGGTTGTAGAACTCTTATTTTTATCCACGATGTTACTTTCTCTCAGATTTCACTCCCCAGAGCATCTCACATCATGTACCTCACTCAGGACATGCGTTAGGGATTCCCCTACTGCAATACAAAACCCAATACTTGGGTTGCCGGAAAACTCGTCAATGGCAGGAAGGTGTTTTCTCTCTTTAACGACAGGGAAAGTTAAACAAAAACATTTATTGTCGGAATCGCGAAAAACTAGGGGTCTGCCTACTATAGCTTTATTGTATGTCAAGTATGTCAATATTTGGTCCCAGAGGCTTCTGTGCAGGTTTTAACTCTGAGTTCTGAGTCAAGTCTGAGGGTTTCAAACCAGCTCTGGGTTTTCAGGTTTACAGCACCTTTTTCAGTGGTGGCTTTTATCCACTGTCCTTCAGACGTGCTGCAATTCAAACGAGCTGAAAGGTATAAACACATAGAATATGTTATAACAATGCAGTTTAAACATTCACAATTATATGTATGCGTTTCAGGTTCAGATCTAGACATAAAACATAAAAAGGAAAGAGAGCCTGAAGACTCACCTGTGACAGTTGTCTTGCCTTCAGCTGAAATACATTCAGTCTTTTCACATGCTACATCAGAGCCAATGCTAACAGACTTTCCACACAACTGCACTGCTGTCTTCATAGTGGAGGGCACACGTATACTCACTGCACCTGGATCAGTGACAGATAAAAGAATCCGGTAGAAATTGCATTGCAATGATTTTAAAAGTGTAATGTAAAGTAACTAGCATGCCTAAATATGTACCTACACACATTACACATCATAGTTTTTAATAGGTGGTATTTATTCCTAATGTAATGTCACTTTAAGAGTGGTACCATACGACAAACATTTTATATGATACTTTTATTACACACACACACATATTATATATATATATATATATATATATATATATATATATATATATATATATATATATAAACAGAATTGTTTTAATGTTTTAATAAACATATCCTAGTTTTGGTTCTTGCAACAAATGTCTAAAAAGTTAGAAGAGTGAAGCATTTATTCATTCATTCATTCATTCATTTTCTTGTCGGCTTTGTCCCTTGCGGGGTCGCCACAGCGGAATGAACCGCCAACTTATCCAGCACGATTTTACGCAGCGGATGCCCTTCCAGCCGCAACCCATCTCTGGGAACTTCCACACACACATTCACACTCATACACTATGGACAATTTAGCTTACCCAATTCACCTGTACTGCATGTCTTTGGACTGTGGGGAGCACCCGGAGGAAACCCACGCGAACCCAGGGAGAACATGCAAACTCCACACAGAAACGCCAACTGACCCAGCCCAGCCGAGGTTCGAACCTACGACCCAGCGACGTTCTTGCTGTGAGGCAACAGCACTACCTACTGCGCCACTGGGTTGCCCCAGTGAAGCATTTACCACTTTCTAATGTTGCCATTCCTTTTCATAACACTTAAAAGATGTTTAGGGACTGACGACACCAAGTGATGAAGTGTTTCAGGTGTAATTTTGTCCCATTCTTCCTGCAAAAAAGTCTTGAGGTGGACAACAATACGAGGCCATTGTTGCATTTTGCACTTCAAAATGCGCCACACATTCTCTATTGGAAACAGTTTGGGTCTGCAGGTAGGCCAGTCAAGTACCTGTATCCTCTTCCTCTGCAGCCAGGATCCAATACCTAATACCATGACAGACCCTGGCTTTTGGACTTGATGCCGGTAACAGTCTGGATGATCCTTTTCTTCTTTGGTCTGGAGTCCACCGGGTCCATTTTTCCCCCCAAAAAAAACCTGAAATACTGATTCATCTGACCACAGTACACATTTCCACTGTGTGATGGTCCATCCCAGATGCGTCAGACCCCAGAGAAGTCGTCAGTGCTTCTGGACACTGTTAACATAGGGCTTCCTTTTGACACAGTACAGTTTTAACTGGCATTTGTGAATGAAACTACGTATTATGGTACTTGACAAAGGTTTGCCAAAGTAGTTCTGAGCCCATGTGGTGATATCGCTTATAGATGGATGACGATTCTTGATGCAGTGCCGCCTGAGGAATCGGAGATCTCGGTTGTTCAGCTTAGGCTTGCACCCTTGTCATTTACACACTGAAATTCCTCCAAACTACCTGAATCTCATAATTATGTTATGCACTGTTGAAGGTGAAACATCCAAATGTCTTCCTATCTTTCTGTGTTTTTAACCATTTCAATAATTTTCTCATGTATTTGTTGATAACCCTCTGCCCATCTTTGCTCCTAAAGGACTAGGCCTTTCTTGGATGCTGCTTTTGAAATGAAATCATAATTACAATCCCCTGTTGACATCTGTTTGAAATCACATCATTATACAACAAGTTTACCTGCAATTTACTAGCCCTAAATTGCTCCTGTGACAACTTTTTTTGGAATTTGTTGCAGGTCTGAATGACAGGAAAGCATGTATATTTACAAATGAAATGAAGTTGACCGTGTGTGTGTGTGGATGGAGTAATGCTGTAGCAACTAAAAATGTAATAACTGCTAGCAATGTAAAAACTGATCATAATGTAATAAGTACTACATCATACTTGTAATAAACTGTTCATAACCTAATAAGTTTCTCAAAAGGTAATGAAATCTTGAGCTGTCTGACATCCAATAATAATATTAATACCTTCCTGACTGTGAAGTTCTGCGGTTCCATCTTGGCCCACATACACATCAATTTTTCCAGAGACTGTAAACACCTTCAGGGCTCCACTTGAGCTGTCTGTGATGCAAGAAAAACATCTTATTCCAATAAACAATGACAATAACTATCTATTGTCACTTCATCTATTGTCACTTACCAACTACAATGTTTCCGGTTTCGCTTTGTACAAAAGCTTGACCTGTAAAACAATAACTTTTAAAGAGGTGTACATCAGGTCCTAAATTGACTTTTAACGATCTTCTTCACTCTCCCTCACCATGTACATGACCGATTTGGATGTTCCCAGAGGAAGTGGACAAAGAGGTGGATTCAGCGTAGATGGCCTTCACTTTCAGATCACCATGTTCTGTGCAGAGACTCATGGTTGTTCCCTGAATTTTCTTAATATCGACATTCTGGAGAACAAAAACACAGATTTAAGACAATTTCACAATATATGCAGCTTTATAAATGTTATTATGATATCTATCAGCCAATCACATTGAAGCATTATGTAGATGTGGTCAAGATATACTTTGTTAAGTACTGTATCTAATCAGCCAATCACATTGCATGTAGACATGGTTATTTAAGAGGATAGTACACTCAATATTTGAATTTACCCATCATTTACTCACATTCAAGTGGTTCTGAACATTTGTGAGCTTCTTTCTTTTACTATACGCAAAAGAAGATTTTTTTGCAGCCATTGACTTTCATAGTAGGAACAAAAAATACTATGGAAGCCAATGGCTGCTGCTTTCTGACATTCTTCAAAATGTCTTCTTTTGTGTTTAGTAAAACAAAGTAGCTCAAATAGGTTTGGACCAAGTAGAGGAAGAGTAATGCCTTATTCACACTAGCAGCGACTTTGTAGCTGCCTGTCACTCAGGGTGGCAACTGAAGCCGTTAGTGGCTGTTCCCACCTTGAAGTTGCTTAGGTTATGTTTATGGTGATATTCACAGAGAGCAAATGAATTTGTGCCGCTGAAAGTAAACATTGTTCAGAGAGAACACTAACAATAAATGGAATCA
The DNA here is from genome assembly GCA_903798195.1 of Danio kyathit. Classification (NCBI taxonomy): domain Eukaryota; kingdom Metazoa; phylum Chordata; class Actinopteri; order Cypriniformes; family Danionidae; genus Danio; species Danio kyathit. The sequence continues at coordinate 22,465,728 of LR812543.1, read as the reverse complement.
GTACATAAACGCTTATTTACAAAGATGATCAAGAAAAAAACTGTTCTCTGTCATTGCGGATAGTTATCTGCTGCAAACTCAGGTCTGTGTAGGTCTACAGCATGGAGAATACAATAGGCTGCTGCAGGAGCTGAGAGAGGATCACATGAGCTCTACTTGTGTTCCTATTGGCTGTCGCTTAAGAAAGTCTCTCTTCATTTGCATAAAGTTGAAGGATTCTCAACATGCCCACTTTTTTGCCAACAGTCGCTGCCGCTCGTGTAGACAGAGGTCGCCGGAAGTCGCTCACTCTCCACTGAAATGAACGGTTGCTTGTAACTTTGCCGCTGCAAGTAATTCAAAGTGTGAATGAGGCGTAAATGATGACAGAATTGATTTTTTTTGGGTGAACTATCCTTTTAAGGCAGTTCTTAGGCAAAAATAATTCCAAATCAATACTACCAAGGTGTACCTAATAAACTGTCTGTCTTGTAAGTGTAAATCTACTACTTACACCGTCTGCAGATGTGCTGATATCTACATTCCCATGTATGGTGTGAAGTCCAGTGACATTTCCTCCTGTTGACTGAACTTGAACTTCATGACCCTGAAAATAAAAATCACAAGAATTAAACATGAAAAATAAATCACATTTAGTACTTTATGATATATTAAATCAGTGTGGTTTAATCATTTAGATTTAGAAATCAATTGCTGCTCAGATATACGTTTTTATTATTGGTGCTCAATTATTAATAATGATTTATATTTTATATTAAATAAAATGCTTTATATTTTAGTGGGAAACTCTGTGGTGAAACTTTAAGTAAAAACAAACTGTCACTTTAATTTGCTTTTTCATTGATTTAATTAATTTTGCTATTGGCTAAAACTTGTATTGGATTTTTTTAGTCTTTCTTTCTCCAAAACTTTACAGGTAGTTAGTGTTTTAATAATTAATTAGAATGATTTAGTCATATGCTCACCGAGGTTTATGGTAAAAAAACCCAAAAAGGAATGAAATATTAGGCAACAAGTTATCAAGGTTTTTTAAACAGTTTTTTAAAATGATTGTTTACGTTTATTACATATAATTATTCATTTTTTAGTAGCGTCAGTTACAATAGGAAACTGTTAATTTAAATTGTAATAATTTTCCAAAAACAAACAAAAATCGCTCAGGGGTAGCTCAAATATTTTGTCGGTGCTCTTTGGGTAAGGGATTCATCAAAACAACAACAAAAATCAGTTCAAGGCACTCAAAAAAAAAAAAGTGGAAAATATAAAAAGCCTTTATTCATATGGCTAATCCTTAAAAAAACCTACGTTTCAGCAAGGAACTGCCTTCATCAGGGTAACAGTGATCAGGTGCGTCTAGAGCACAGGTGTCAAAGCCAGTTCCTGGAGGGCCGGAGCTCTGCACAGTTTAGTTCCAACCCTAATTAAACACACCTGATCAAACTAATTGAGTGCTTTAGGCTTGTTTGGTACCTATAGATAGGTGTTTTGAAGCAGGGCTGGAACTAAACTCTGCAGGGTTCCGGCCCTCCAGGAATTGAATTTGACACCCCTGGCCTAGAGTTTCTTTTGAGTACTACGGTCACATGACTCATTTAAATACCTTAACAACACTCAAATCATATAACAAACAAGGTCAACTATCATCATTAATTCAGCATTGATAGAGCGGGACATATATACATACACAGACATACACATGCATATATGAAAAAATATATATACAGAGAGCAAATATGTACATATAAATACTCTTAAACATGGCATGTACATACATATATACACCAAGATACGAATATACATATATACATGTGCACATACATATACATATATAAACATGCACACATAAGAATGAATATACAAACACATACATATTCAACAATATATGATAATAATCTGTTAAAACCTATAGAAAAACTGTTTTACAAAAAAGGAGAAAAATCTAATTCGCCATTTAAACCTGGAAATCTAGTTGCTTTAATATAAAGATCCAAAAAGTCTCTCTCTGTTTTAATCTTTTTATCCTGTCTCCTCCTCTTGTAGAATTATAAATATGTTCAACACCAACTATTTTTAATGAACTGGGATTGCCGTGACCTTGATTTTTATAATGTAGGGCCATTGGATATTGTGGATTACAGGTACTTATCGCATTTTTATGTTTCGCTAATCTCAATTTTACTTTTCTCTTAGTCATTCCTATATAGATGCACGGACATTCCAGTCGATGTACAGTACAACAAATGTAGTATTGCAATTAATATATGAATTGATCTTAAATTCACGTCCTGATGATGGATCTCTAAATATGATCGTCTTAAGTATGTTATCACAATGATTGCAATCACCACATCTGTAGTTTCCTGTTGTTTGACTTAAACAAGTATTAGTCTTCATAGTGGAGAGATGTACGGTGGCCGAGAGAGCTTAACGCGCTGCAATTTAAGAAAGCACATGCAATAACAAAAAACACCAGCAAATTAAGAAACGATCTTCATCAATTTGACAGACACCTGTTGCAAATTGATCAAAACACAAACAACTGAAGAAACGCGCAGCAAATTGATCAAAACACAAAGGAAGAAAAGCGCAGCAAATTGATCAAAACACAAACAACTGAAGAAACGCGCAGCAAATTAGTCAAAACACAAAGTATGAAACGCTGAACAACTGAACAACAGTCACGGCACAATAACACATCCGTATCTCAGCTGGGTTCGTCATGTTTTTGGGTCCACTTGAAACATTTCCGTTGTGTTATGTGGATGTTTGCAAGTGTTTTGACCAATTTGCTGCGCGTTTCTTTTGTTGTTTGTGTTTTGATCAATTTGCTGCGCGTTTCATCCTTTGTGTTTTGACTAATTTGCTGCGCGTTTCTTCAGTTGTTTGTGTTTTGACTAATTTGCTGCGCGTTTCTTCAGTTGTTTGTGTTTTGACTAATTTGCTGCGCGTTTCTTCAGTTGTTTGTGTTTTGACTAATTTGCTGCGCGTTTCTTCAGTTGTTTGTGTTTTGACTAATTTGCTGCGCGTTTCTTCAGTTGTTTGTGTTTTGACTAATTTGGTGCGCGTTTCTTCAGTTGTTTGTGTTTTGACTAATTTGCTGCGCGTTTCTTCAGTTGTTTGTGTTTTGACTAATTTGCTGCGCGTTTCTTCAGTTGTTTGTGTTTTGACTAATTTGCTGCGCGTTTCTTCAGTTGTTTGTGTTTTGACTAATTTGCTGCGCGTTTCTTCAGTTGTTTGTGTTTTGACTAATTTGCTGCGCGTTTCTTCAGTTGTTTGTGTTTTGACTAATTTGGTGCGCGTTTCTTCAGTTGTTTGTGTTTTGACTAATTTGCTGCGCGTTTCTTCAGTTGTTTGTGTTTTGACTAATTTGCTGCGCGTTTCTTCAGTTGTTTGTGTTTTGAGCAATTTGCTGCGCGTTTCTTCAGTTGTTTGTGTTTTGACTAATTTGCTGCGCGTTTCATCCTTTGTGTTTTGACTAATTTGCTGTGCGTTTCTTCAGTTGTTTGTGTTTTGACTAATTTGCTGCGCGTTTCTTCAGTTGTTTGTGTTTTGACTAATTTGCTGCGCGTTTCTTCAGTTGTTTGTGTTTTGACTAATTTGCTGCGCGTTTTTTCAGTTGTTTGTGTTTTGAGCAATTTGCTGCGCGTTTCTTCAGTTGTTTGTGTTTTGACTAATTGCTGCGCGTTTCTTCAGTTGTTTGTGTTTTGACTAATTTGCTGCGCGTTTCTTCAGTTGTTTGTGTTTTGAGCAATTTGCTGCGCGTTTCTTCAGTTGTTTGTGTTTTGACTAATTTGCTGCGCGTTTCTTCAGTTGTTTGTGTTTTGAGCAATTTGCTGCGCGTTTTTTCAGTTGTTTGTGTTTTGAGCAATTTGCTGCGCGTTTCTTCAGTTGTTTGTGTTTTGACTAATTGCTGCGCGTTTCTTCAGTTGTTTGTGTTTTGACTAATTTGCTGCGCGTTTCTTCAGTTGTTTGTGTTTTGAGCAATTTGCTGCGCGTTTCTTCAGTTGTTTGTGTTTTGACTAATTTGCTGCGCGTTTCATCCTTTGTGTTTTGACTAATTTGCTGCGCGTTTCTTCAGTTGTTTGTGTTTTGACTAATTTTGCTGCGCGTTTCATCCTTTGTGTTTTGACTAATTTGCTGCGCGTTTCTTCAGTTGTTTGTGTTTTGACTAATTTGCTGCGCGTTTCTTCAGTTGTTTGTGTTTTGACTAATTTGCTGCGCGTTTCTTCAGTTGTTTGTGTTTTGACTAATTTGCTGCGCGTTTCTTCAGTTGTTTGTGTTTTGACTAATTGCTGCGCGTTTCTTCAGTTGTTTGTGTTTTGACTAATTTGCTGCGCGTTTCTTCAATTGTTTGTGTTTTGAGCAATTTGCTGCGCGTTTCTTCAGTTGTTTGTGTTTTGACTAATTTGCTGCGCGTTTCATCCTTTGTGTTTTGACTAATTTGCTGCGCGTTTCTTCAGTTGTTTGTGTTTTGACTAATTTGCTGCGCGTTTCATCCTTTGTGTTTTGACTAATTTGCTGCGCGTTTCTTCAGTTGTTTGTGTTTTGACTAATTTGCTGCGCGTTTCATCCTTTGTGTTTTGACTAATTTGCTGCGCGTTTCTTCAGTTGTTTGTGTTTTGACTAATTTGCTGCGCGTTTCTTCAGTTGTTTGTGTTTTGACTAATTTGGTGCGCGTTTCTTCAGTTGTTTGTGTTTTGACTAATTTGCTGCGCGTTTCTTCAGTTGTTTGTGTTTTGACTAATTTGGTGCGCGTTTCTTCAGTTGTTTGTGTTTTGACTAATTTGCTGCGCGTTTCTTCAGTTGTTTGTGTTTTGACTAATTTGGTGCGCGTTTCTTCAGTTGTTTGTGTTTTGACTAATTTGCTGCGCGTTTCATCCTTTGTTTGTGTTTTGATCAATTTGCTGCACGTTTTTTCAGTTGTTTGTGTTTTGATCAATTTGCAACAGGTTTCTGTCAAATTGATGAAGATCGTTTCTTAATTTGCTGGTGTTTTTTGTTATTGCAGGTGCTTTCTTAAATTGCAGCGCGTTAAGCTCTCTCGGCCACCGTAGAGATGGCTTCTCACAAGTTTATCTTGAATGGTTGGAGCTTTTCGAAATACAATAGAGGGGGATACAGGTAAAACTTCCCTGAGATGGGGGTCACTCATCAAGATATTCCAATTATTTATTACAATTCTCTTGATTTTGTTTGCCTCTGTACTGTACAGTTTTTACTGTATAAAAAATGGGAGCGCTAGCATTTACAGCGAGGGAATGACATCCAATGCGGTACAGAGTTTGTTGTTGCATTAGAGATAAGTTATATTGATTACATATTATTGTTTACATAATGCTTTCAGCGTATTATAACAGCATGTCACCCAGTAATAAGCACAGTTAGCCGAAGACGTCTGCGGTTTGCATTAAAAGCAGTGTGGTGTACGATAAAATTTAAGTTTTCTTTACACGACATGTATTGCAACCGGTATTCGAGGTTGAACCCGTGTGATGTTTGTTGGTAATTCCCCTATAAGAGTGTATATAAAAGGAAATAAAAAGTATTACCTTGACAGAGTTGAGGACACAGTGTCCTCTCTCTGTGTGCACATGGCAGAGGTCACTCTCCATTTTCTGGATCTTCACATTACCTTTGTCTTTCGTCTTAATTTGGAGATCTGAAGGGATAGACAGGGACAAAAAGGATGCACATGTATTTCTTTGAATTTAAGTTGACTGAACTGAACTTAAGTGATGAACTGTACTTAATATATTAGAAATATTTTTTAATAAAAATAAGCTAGCAATGGCATATGTCATAATAATATGTATATGCATACATAAATTAATAATACACAATAAGATTACAAGCCTGAATTTAGATCCTTACCACATTTAATAGGTGCTGTGAGTTCAACAGTGACATTGCTGTCCATTCCGTCGGCCAAAATCTCAAGTTCACTGCTTTGGTCATCATAATGAACATGAAATCTGTCCACATTAACAGTTTGATTGGGATCAGTCACGTGCACAGTAATAAAGGCTCGATCAGCTTCTGGAAAAGTATGTGGGTCCAGTGATTTAATGGATATATTACAGCTTAAATGACACCTAACCTTTGTGAAAGGACTAATTAATAACTCCCAATGCTTTATAGGTTTATTTAAGTGTTTCACAGTTGCGGGAGCATCTGTATAACTCCGGGAAACCTGAGAGAGCCTTAAAACTCTCTGAAATATTGACGCACATGCAGCGTGACGTAACCGCCGTGTAACCGCACAAACAAACATAACTAAAGCTTTACTTTGTGTTGCGAAGACTAAAGTAAAGTAGTTCGCATTGCAGTTAAATGACAAACGCTACTTGCAGTAGGAAAAGCGTAGTGGAAATGTTTATATCACGGGGTCACACGAGCGGCGCTTAGCGATGACACGCACCGAAAAGAGTCGCGCGAGGGGAATTATGGGAAATGAAGTCCATCAACTGACAAATGTCAGTTCATTGAGTGCAACTGATGTATCATCATCAAAGACTATAGAATACACCTTGAAGGGACTTTGGTATCATTCATCTTTAAATAGATTGTGAAGTGTAGTATGTTCAAATAATAAAAAAACCACATTCAACAACGAATGAACAATGATGATGATGATGATGGGCACGTCCTGATATTCCAGAGTTCTAAGGGCCAATCCCAATTCTATTTTTGTACCACAACCCTGTTGCTGTCAACATTGCCAATTGTACATTGTCTTTTTTTTGTGAGTATGTTGTTGTATGTTGTATTTTGCAATAAAAATGATTTGATTTGAACTTCCACTATGGGGAAATCTATGGAAAACGCCACAGTGATTGAACCTTACCTTGCCCCTGGTGAGAGGTTATGACAAACTGTGAGCGCACCTGCATCACCATCACTGCAGTCTTCCAACGTGTTCCCTGGCCTTTACTTATCTCACTTATCAAGAAGTTTTACAGATTTAGATATATTTTTTAGGAATCATAAATATGCACCTAGTTAACTCTAGGAATTTTAAATACGACAGTACGTTGGGAAAGCGTGCAGTCCCGATAGGGAGGACGCTGCGGTGGCCACCTGCTGCCCAAATGGGGAGACCTGGTGGCGAGAGGACATATGGACTAGCCCTGAGAAGGGGGAGTACTCATATGAAAAAATGGTTATTGGGGAGGGAAGACACGAGCCCGCCTAGAATGGGGGATTACATCGTGGCTGAGTGAGCACATAGGATCGCCAGTGGGCTGACCAGCAGGCAGGAATCTCTGCAGGGTTCACCAAGTGGGGAACTCAACTGACAAAGCGAGTAAGCGCACACATCTCTGTGTTAGAGAAAAAGGCGCAGCAAGCGTTTTACAACACCTAACCGAATTTACTCATTCACCGGGGTTTCCCAGCACACGTGAGGAAATCGGCTCCACTCAAAGATTAAAAAATCCCGCAAATGTATTAGGTGTCACCCAGCCTGCAGCTCTACAATGTCTGGTACGCCCCATTCACACCAGCTCAGACAGTGGCCTATTGCTGACTAATTTCATTGGCTGACGCTGCTTTGACAATCGCGTCAGCCCCAACTTCAGACACTCCCTCAATTTGCACAGTATCTCAATTTGCACAGTTTGCACAGTTTTCTCAATTTGCGCAGTATCTGTCCAAATAGGCTTACTGGAGAAATGCGCAACTAGCACCAGAAAAAAACGGCGCAGCGCGAGATACACTGCCAACAGCTCCAGGCAATTAAAATGCCAATGCAACCAGGTTCCCACCACGGACCCACAGCTGCATGCCCTCAACACAAAGCCCCCCAGCGCAACTGGAAGCATCCTTCGAAATGATGACATGTCTGGGCACTTGTTCTAGAGGCACACAGGCCTGTAGAAATGCAGGGTCTGTCCAGAGGCTGAGGGTTCGGCGACACAGAGGAGAGACAGTCACCCGGTGCGCGCTTGTGTGCCATGCACGTCTTGGGACCAGATTGTAAAGCGAATGCTGAAGTGGTCTCGTATGGAGCACCGGAGTGGCGAGACAGCGGCTGCGGATGCCATATGCTCCAGGAGCCTCTGAAATAATATCAGTGGGACCACAGTTTCTCTGTTGAACTCTCTCAGACAGGTCAGCATCAGCTGGGCGTGCTATCGGGGGAGGCATGCCATCATGGTGATCGAATCCAGCTCCAAACCGAGAAAAGAGATGCTCTGCATGGGGGCGAGCTTGCTCTTTTCATGGTTGACCTGAAGCCCGGTCGAGGTGCCGAAGCACCCTGTCTCTGTGCGTAATCAATTGATCCCGCGAGAGCGCTAAAATCAGCCAGTCGAGATAATTGAGTATGCGGATGCCCTCGGGCTGAAGGGGCTTGGTGGAAACACACGGAGACAGAGAGAGCCTGAAGGGGAGGACTTGTACTGCCAGCCTCGACCTTCAAACGCAAACCACAGAAACTGACGGTCGCATGGAAGTATGGAGAAATGAAGTACACTTCCTTCAGGTCTATTGCTGCAGACCAATCCCGAGGATGAATGCATCAGAGGATGTGCTTCTGCGTAAGCATTCTAAACAGCAGCTTGTGAAGACAGGGGTTCAAAACTCGCAGATCTAGGATTGGCCGTAGCCCACCGCTCTTTTTGGGTACGATGAAGTACGGGGTGTAAAACCCGCTCTCCATCTCGGCTAGAGGGATCGGCTCGATTGCATCCTTCGCCAGGAGGACAGCAATCTTCTCTCGTAAGACAGGGGCGGACACAGGACCGACCCTGGAGAAATACATGCCCGTGAACTTGGGAGGCCATTTCGTGAATTGAATTGCGAAGCCGAGTCTGATCGTGCAAAATGAGCCACCGCGACGAGCTGGCCCGCGCTAATCAGGCAGGCAGAGCCCTCACTAGCAGCATCATCAGCACGATCGCTGACGTACCAGCAGTGGGGCAGCGCGGAGTGGGAGGGCTGATCAGGGGAGCCTGGCCCACAGCTGTGTGGGCTCTGGCTCCAAGGGAGGCAGATAACAGAGGCGCATGCAGATCGGGCAGAGAAAGGTGCCCTCCAAGACTGCGTGAGCCTACTGTGCACTTCCGGGAAGAAGGGGACGGGAGGCTTAGAAGGTCTTGCCTTCTTTACATCCTCTTGCCTTCTTTACATCCTCCACATAACACCCATCTAGTCGGTCCGGCCGCGGGGATGGGGGATAAACCATCTCCAGGCCCACGGCCAATGCAGCCCAGGAAAGCACGGTTATCATGTCTGCTTCTAGATCCGACGCCGCGCTGCATAACCGTAAACACTCATACTGGAAGTTGATGAATCCAAACAATGCAGATACACAAGCGATACACTCCATACACATGCACACATGACACACCCTATACATATACACACTCCATACATAAGCACACAAGATACACTCCATACATATGCACACATGATACACTCTATACATATGCACACATGATACACTCCATACATACAATGCACATACACACACAATACACTCCATAAATATGCACACTTAATACACTCCATACATATACACACATGATACATTCCATACATATAAACACATGATACACTCTATACATATACACATATGATACTCTTCATACATATGCACAAATGATACACTCCATACATGTGCACACATGATACACTCCATACATACAATGCACATACACTCCATAAATATGCACACTCAATACATATGCACACGTGATGCAGTCCTTACATGTGCACACTCTATACATATACACACATGATACACTCTATACATATACACTCTATACATATGCATACACAACAAACTCCTGTCAGAGTCTGAGTCACGTTACGACTGAGCTACTGGAAGTTCATTCATTCATTCAATTTCTTGTCGGCTTTGTCCCTTGTGGGGTCGCCACAGCGGAATGAACCGCCAACTTATCCAGCACGATTTTATGCAGCGGATGCCCTTCCAGCCGCAACCCATCTCTGGGAACTTCCACACACACACATTCACACTTATACACTATGGACAATTTTAGCTTACCCAATTCACCTGTACTGCATGTCTTTGGACTGTGGGGGAAACCGGAGCACCCGAAGGAAACCCACGCGAACGCAGGGAGAACATGCAAACTCCACACAGAAACGCCAACTGACCCAGCCCAGCCGAGGTTCGAACCTGCGACCCAGCGACGTTCTTGCTGTGAGGCAACAGCACTACCTACTGCGCCACTGCGTTGCCCTACTGGAAGTTGATCATTCCAAACAACACAGATACACTAAATACATATACACACATGATACACTCCAAACATATAAACACATGATACACTATACATATACACACATGATACTCTTCATACATATGCACAAATGATACACTCCATACATATGCACATATAATACACTATATATATATATACATTTTATACATATATGATACATATGCACACACAATACACTCCTGTCATGGTCCAGAATAGAACCCGGGTCTCTGGCGTGAGAGGTGAGAGGTGAGTCACGTTACCACTGATCTACTGGAAGTTGATCAATCCAAACAACACAGATACACATAATACATATACACACAAGGCACCCTATACATATACACACATGATACACTCCATACATATAAACACATTATACACTCTATACATATGCACACATGATACTCTCCATACATATGCACAAATGATACACTATATATATATATATATATATATATATATATATATATATATATATATATATATATATATATATATATATATATATATATATTAGTGGTGGGCCGTTATCGGCGTTAACGCAGCGAGACCCTTGTCGCCCGATAAAAAAATATCTCTGTTAATCTATTCTCAAAGTTGGTTTGGGAGCTGGGTCTATTCTGCGCAAGCTATGATGACTTTCACCTTGATATATTAGCGCGGATGTATACCTGACTGGTGAGCCGTCTGACAAAAAAGTGCCTTTGAATCAGATCAGCAAGATGCCTGACTTTAACTGCAGTTCGGCAGTTTCACTTTAACTCATGAACATTTCATTCATGCCGCCGTGAGAAACTGGGGTATTAGATGCTAATAAGGAGTAAGGACTGGTGAGACTGTTATGGAATTTAATAACGCACGCCAAATGGAAAGAAAGAAACATGTCTTAATTTCAATTCTGTTTAGTTCAGCTATGACTTTAGTCGGATTAAGGTGATCAAAAATCGCTGTTTCGAGCTTGTGTAGGCCTACAGTTCAAAATTCATGTTTAACTGAATAAACAGTTAGTAAACACAAGTACATCTTATTGAACATAATTTATTTTCATCACCAATTATCATAGTAGAACAGTTTCTCAAGCAGTTTGTGATGTATTTTGGAAACAGGAGATGAGCCCCTGGCTTGAGAAACCCGTTGTCAATGACTTATTATTTGGGTAGCACACATATTCTGAATGCCTTCGGCAGAATTCAAATGAGCCATTTTAATCTAGATTCATCTAGAATAATTCCGAGATTAATCTAGATTAAAAAAATTAATCTATGCCCACCTATAATATATATACATATGCACATAATACACTCCATACATGATACACTCTATACATGTATACACTATACATACACACCATACATATGCACACATGAGAGGTGAGTCACGTTACCATATATATATATATATATATATATACACACACACACACACACACACACTTTATACATACATGATAGACTCTACACACAATACACTCCTGTCAGGGTCTGGAACAGAAAACGGGTCTCTGGCGTGAAAGGTGAGTAACGTTACCACTGAGCTACTGGAAGTTGATCAATCCAAACAACACAGATATACTAAATACATGAACACACAAGACACCCTATACATATACACACATGATACACTCCATAGATATAAACACATTATACACTCTATACATTTACACACATGATACACTCCATGCATATACTGTACACACACATGATACACTATACATATACACACATGGTACTCTCCATACATATGCACACATGATACACTCCATTCATATACACACATGATACACTCCATTCATATACACACATGATACACTCTGTACAAATGCACACACAATACACTCCTGTCAGAGTCTGGGATAGAACCTGGGTCTGAGGCGTGAGAGGTCATGTTCCCACTGAGCTACTGGAAGTCGATCAATCCAAACATCAAAAATACACACACAAGACCCTATACATATACACACATGATACACTCCATACATATAAACACATTATACACTCCATACATATGCACACACAACTCTATACATATGCACACACAACTCTATACATATTCACTTCATACACATGCACACACAACACCCTATACATACACACGATACACTCTATTCATATACACTATACACTTCATACATACATGATACACTCTATACATAGGCACACATGATACACTTTATACATTTACACTCTATGCACACACGATACACTGTACACATATACACGCACACAAACATGATACACTATGCATATACTCACATGATACACTCTATACATATACACTCACAATACACATACAAACATGATACATATGCACACACGATACACATATAGTCACATGACACATTCCGTACATATGCACTCAGGATACACATACAAACATGATACACTATCACCATACATACACACATCCGATACACTCTATACATATACACTCTATACACTCCTGTCAGGGTCTTCTGTCCCCGGGTCTCTGGTGTGACAGGTAAGTCACAATACCACTGACCTACTGGAAGTTGATGAATCCAAACAACACATATACACACTCCATACATATGCACACACGATACACTATGCATATACTCACATGATACACTCCTGTAAGGGTCTGGAATAGAACCCTGGTCTCTGGCGTGAGAGGTGAGTCACGTGATGAATCCAAATAACAAATATACACTCCATACTCCATATACACACATACGATACACTCTATGCATATACACTCACAATACACATACAAACACAATACATTATGCATATACTCTATACACTCTATACAGACATGATACACTCTATACATATGCACACACACAAACATGATACACTCTATACATATACACTCCATACATATGCACACATGATACACTCTATACATATGCACACGATACACTCCTGTCAGGGTCTGGGATAGAACCCGGGTCTCTGGTGTGACAGGTCAGTCACGTACATATACACATGTACAAACAACAAATATTCACTCCATACATATGCACACATGATACACTATGCATATACTCACATGAAACACTCAATACATATGTACACATGATACTTTCCTGTTAGGGTCTGGAATAGAACCCCAGGCTCTGGCGTGAGAGGTGAGTCACATGATGAATCCAAATAACAAATATACACTCATGATACACTCTCTACATATGCAAACACACAAACATAATACACTTTATACATATACACATGATACACTCAATACATATGCACACATGATACACTCTATACATATGCACACACGATACACTATATACATATACACTCATCACACACTCCATACATATGAACACACAATACACTCCATACATATACACACACAAACATGATACGCTCTATACAAAAATAGATGATACATTCCATACATGATACAATCTATACATACACACACTCCAAACATATGCACACATGATACACTTTGTACAAATACACTCTATACACTCCTGACAGGGTCTGGGATAGAACCCGGGTCTCTGGCGGGAGAGGTGAGTCACGTAACCACTGAACTACTGGAAGATGATGAATCCACACAACACATATACACACAAACATGATACGCTCTGTACAAATACATTCCATTCATATGCACACACATACATGATACACTCCATACATATGCACACATACAAACATGATACACCCTGTACAAATACACACGATACACTCAATACATATATACACATGATACACATACAAACATAATACACCCTGTACAAATACACATGATACACTCTATACATATAGTCACATGATACACTCCATACATATGCACACACAAACATGATACACTCCATACATATGCACACATGATACACTCTATACATATACACAAATGATACACTCCATACATATGCACACATTATACACTCTTGTTAGGGTCTAGAATAGAACCGTGGTCTCTGGCGTGGGAGGTGAATCCCGTAACCACTGAGCTACTGGAAGTTGATGAATCCAAACACCACATATACACTCCATACATATACACACAAACATAATACGCTCTATACAAATGATACATTCCATACATATGCACACACTATACACTCTATATAGTCACATGATACACTCTATACATATACACAAATGATACACTCCATACATATGTAAACATGATACACTCCTGTTAGGGTCTGGAATAGAACCCTGGTCTCTGGCGTGAGAGGTGAATCACGTAACCACTGAGCTACTGGAAGTTGATGAATCCAAGCAACACATATACACACTCCATACATATACACACTCTATACAAATACACATGATACACTCCATACATATGCACACATGATACACATACAAACATGATACACTCAATACATATATACACTCTATACACATACAAACATGATACGCTCTGTACAAATACATGCCATACATATGCACACACAAACATGATATGCTCAATACATATATACACATGATACACTCTGTACAAATACACTCTATACATATAGTCACATGATACACTCCATACATATGCACACATGATACACATACAAACATGATACGCTCAATACATGTGCACACACGAAACACTCTATACATATACACACATTATACACTCTTGTTAGGGTCTGGAATAGAACCCTGGTCTCTGGCGTGAGAGGTGAATCACGTAACCACTGAGCTACTGGAAGTTCATGAATCCAAACACCACATATACACTCCATACATATGCACACACGATATACATGCAAACATGATACGCTCTATACAAATACACTCACAAACATGATACACTATGCACATACACACATTCTATATAAACACACACTATATACACTTCTGTCAGGGTCTGGGATAGAACCCGGGTCTCTGGCGGGAGAGGTGAGTCACGTAACCACTGAGCTACTGGAAGTTGATGAATCCAACCAACACATATACACACGATACACTCTATACATATAGTCACATGATACAATCCATACATATGCACACACAAACATGATACACTCCTTACATCATATACACACACTCCATACATACAAACATGATACAGTCTATACAAATACACATGATACATTCCATACACTCTATACATATGCACCCACAATACACATACAAACATGATACAATCTATACATATACACACTCTATACATATACACTTTAAACACTCCTGTCAGGGTCTGGGATAGAACCCGGTTCTCTGGTGTTACAGGTCAATCACATTACCACTGAGCTACTGGAAGTTGATGAATCCAAGCAACACATATACACACTCCATACATATACACACTCTATACATACAAACATGATACGCTCTATACAAATACACATGAAGCATTCCATACATATGCACACAAGATACACTCTATACATATAGTCACATGATACACTCCATACATATGCGCACACAAACATGATACACTCTATAAATATAGTCACATGATACACTCCATACATATGCACAAGATACACATGCGCACACAAACACGATACACTCTATACATATAGTCACATGATACACTCCATACATATGCACACACGATACACAATATACGTATACACATGATACACTCTATACATAATACACTCATGTCAGGGTCTGGGATAGAACCCGGGTCTCTGGTGGGAGAAGTGAGTCACGTAACCACTGAGCTACTGGAAGTTGATAAATCCAAACAACACATATACACACTCTATACATACAATCATGATACGCTCTGTACAAATACATTCCATACATATGCACACACAAACATGATACACTCCATACATATGCACACATGATACACATACAAACATGATACACTCAATACATATATACACACTATACATATGCACACACGATACATTCCATACATATGCACACACAATACACTCTATACATATAGTCACATGATACACTCCATACATAATTTACACACACTCCATACATACAAACATGATACGCTCTGTACAAATACATTCCATACATATGCACACACAAACATGATACACTCCATACATATGCACACATGATACACATACAAACATGATACACTCAATACATATATACACACTAAACATATGCACACACGATACATTCCATACATATGCACACACAATACACTCTATACATATAGTCACATGATACACTCCATACATCATTTACACACACTCCATACATACAAACATGATACGCTCTATACAAATACTCTCCCTACATATGCACACATGATACACTCAATACATATATACACATACAAACATGATACGCTCTGTACAAATACATTCCATACATATGCACACTCTATACATATGCACACACAACACAATCTATACATATACACACTCTATACATATACACTCTAAACACTCCTGTCAGGGTCTGGGATAGAACCCGGGTCTCTGGTGTTACAGGTCAATCACATTACCACTGAGCTACTGGAAGTTGATGAATCCAAGCAACACATATACACACTCCATTCATATACACACTCTATACATACAAACATGATACGCTCAATACATATACACATGATACACTCCATACATACGTACACTCTATACATATGAACACACAATACACATACAAACATGATATACTCTGTACAAATACACGATACACTCTATACATATGCACACACAAACATGATACACTCCATACATATGCACACACGATACACTCTATACACTCTATACATATGCACACGATACACTCTATTTATATGCCCACACGATATACATACAATCATGATACGCTCTATACAAATACACATGAAGCGTTCCATACATATGCACACAAGATACACTCTATACATAAAGTCACATGATACACTCCATACATATGCACACGATACACATGTGCACACTCTATAGATATAGTCACATGATACACTCTATAGATATAGTCACATGATACACTCCATACATATGCACATGATACACATGCGCACACAAACACGATACACTCTATACATATAGTCACATGATTACACTCCATACATATGCACACATGATACACGATATACATATACACATGATACACTCTATACATATACACAAATTATATACTCTATACATAATACACTCCTGTCAGGGTCTGGGATAGAACCCGGGTCTCTGGTGGGAGAGGTGAGTCACGTAACCACTGAGCTACTTAAAGTTGATGAATCCAAACAACATACAACATATAAACACTCCATATATATATACACACTCTATACATACAAACATGATACGCTCTATACAAATACACATGATACACTCCATACATATACACACACAAACATGATACGCTCTATACAAAAAGAGATGATACATTCCATACATATGCACACATGATACACTCTATACATACACACACTCCAAACATATGCACACATGATACACTTTGTACAAATACACTCTATACACTCCTGTCAGGGTCTGGGATAGAAGCCGGGTTTCTGGCGGGAGAGGGGAGTCAATACACATGATACATTCCATACATATGCACACACGATACACTCTATACATACAGTCACATGATACACTCCATACATATGCACACACAAACATGATACACTCTATACATATACACACACGATATACATACAAACATGATACGCTCTATACAAATACACATGATACATTCCATACATATGCACACACAATACAATCTATTTATATGCCCACACGATATACATACAATCATGATACGCTCTATACAAATACACATGAAGCGTTCCATACATATGCACACAAGATACACTCTATACATACACACATTCCAAACATATGCACACATGATACACTTTGTACAAATACACTCCTGTCAGGGTCTGGGATAGAACCCGGGTTTCTGGCGGGAGAGGTGAGTCACATAACCACTGAGCTACTGGAAGTTGATAAATCCAAACAACACATATACACACTCTATACATACAATCATGATACGCTCTGTACAAATACACTCCATACATATGCACACATGATACACATACAAACATGATACACTCTGTACAAATACACATGATACATTCCATACATATGCACACACGATACACTCTATACATACAGTCACATGATACACTCCATACATATGCACACACAAACATGATACACTCTATACATATATGCACATGATACACTCTATACATATACACACACGATATACATACAAACATGATACGCTCTATACAAATACACATGATACATTCCATAAACGATACACTCTATACATACAGTCACATGATACACTCCATACATATGCACACACAAACATGATACACTCTATACATATACACTTTATACATATGCACACACGATATACATAGAAACATGATACGCTCTATACAAGTATACTCACGCTACACATATAGTCACATGATACACTCCATACATATGCACACACAAACATGATACACTCCATACATATACACACACACGATATACATACAAACATGATACGCTCTATACAAATACACTCACGCTACACTCTATACATATAGTCACATGATACACTCCATACATATGCACACACAAACATGATACACTATGCATATACACACACTCTATACACTTCTGTCAGGGTCTGGGATAGAACCCGGGTCTCTGGCGGGAGAGGTGAGACACATAACCACTGAGCTACTGGAAGTTGATGAACATTATACGCTCTATACAAATACACATGAAACGTTCCATACATATGCACACACGATACACTCTATACATATAGTCACATGATACACTCCATACATATGCACACACAAACATGATACACTCTATACATATACACATACACTCCATACATATACACAAATGATACACTCCATACATAATACACTCCTGTGAGGGTCTGGGATATAACCCGGGTCTCTGGTGGGAGAGGTGAGTCACGTAATCACTGAGCTACTGGAAGTTGATGAATCCAAACAACATATACACACTCCATACATATACACACTCTATACATACAAACATGATACGCTCTGTACAAATACACATGATACACTCCATACATATGCACACACAAACATGATACACTCAATACATATAGTCACATGATACACTCCATACATATACACACACAAACATAATACACTCTATACATATACACATACACTCCATACATATACACAAATGATACACTCCATACATAATACACGCCTGTCAGGGTCTGGGATAGAACCCGGGTCTCTGGTGGGAGAGGTGAGTCACGTAATCACTGAGCTACTGGAAGTTGATGAATCCAAACAACATATACACACTCTATACATACAAACATGATACAAATACACATGATACATTCCATACATATGCACACACAAACATGATACACTCTATACATATACACATACACTCCATACATATACACAAATGATACACTCCATACATAATACACTCCTGTCAGGGTCTGGGATAGAACCCGGGTCTCTGGTGGGAGAGGTGAGTCACGTAATCACTGAGCTACTGGAAGTCTATACAAATACACATGATACATATGCATACACGATACACATACTCTCTAAACACTCCTGTCAGGGTCTGGGATAGAACCCGGGTCTCTGGTGTGACAGGTCAATCACATGATACGGTATATACAAATAAACATATACACACTCCATACATACAAACATGATACGCTATATACAAATACATATGATACACTCCATACAGATGCACATACAAACATGATACACTCAATACATATATACACATGAACACACGATACACAATACATTCTATACATATAGTCACATGATACACTCCATACATCATATACACACACTCCATACATACAAACATGATACGCTCTATACAAATACACTCTCTACATATGCACACATGATACACTCAATACATATATACACATACAAACATGATACGCTCTGTACAAATACATTCCATACATATGCACACACAAACATGATACGCTCAATACATATATACACATGATACACTCCATACATATGCACACACAAACATGATACACACCTTACATATGCACACACAATACACATACAAACATGATACAATCTATACATATACACTCTAAACACTCCTGTCAGGGTCTGGGATAGAACCCAGATCTCTGGTGTTACAGATCAATCACATTACCACTGAGCTACTGGAAGTTGATGAATCCAAGCAACACATATACACACTCCATACATATACACACTCTATACAAATACACATGATACACTCCATACATATGCACACATGATACACATACAAACATGATACACTCAATACATATATACACTCTATACACATACAAACATGATACGCTCTGTACAAATACATGCCATACATATGCACACGCAAACATGATATGCTCAATACATATATACACATGATACACTCTGTACAAATACACTCTATACATATAGTCACATGATACACTCCATACATATGCACACATGATACACATACAAACATGATACACTCCATACATATGCACACACGATATACATGCAAACATGATACGCTCTATACAAATACACTCACAAACATGATACACTATGCACATACACACATTCTATATAAACACACACTATATACACTTCTGTCAGGGTCTGGGATAGAACCCGGGTCTCTGGCGGGAGAGGTGAGTCACGTAACCACTGAGCTACTGGAAGTTGATGAATCCAACCAACACATATACACACGATACACTCTATACATATAGTCACATGATACAATCCATACATATGCACACACAAACATGATACACTCCTTACATCATATACACACACTCCATACATACAAACATGATACAGTCTATACAAATACACATGATACATTCCATACACTCTATACATATGCACCCACAATACACATACAAACATGATACAATCTATACATATACACACTCTATACATATACACTTTAAACACTCCTGTCAGGGTCTGGGATAGAACCCGGTTCTCTGGTGTTACAGGTCAATCACATTACCACTGAGCTACTGGAAGTTGATGAATCCAAGCAACACATATACACACTCCATACATATACACACTCTATACATACAAACATGATACGCTCTATACAAATACACATGAAGCATTCCATACATATGCACACAAGATACACTCTATACATATAGTCACATGATACACTCCATACATATGCGCACACAAAACATGATACACTCTATAAATATAGTCACATGATACACTCCATACATATGCACAAGATAC
The DNA here is from genome assembly GCA_903798195.1 of Danio kyathit. NCBI lineage: Eukaryota > Metazoa > Chordata > Actinopteri > Cypriniformes > Danionidae > Danio > Danio kyathit. Next base: position 22,444,390 of record LR812543.1, on the reverse strand, counting down.
ACATGCGCACACAAACACGATACACTCTATACATATAGTCACATGATACACTCCATACATATGCACACACGATACACAATATACGTATACACATGATACACTCTATACATAATACACTCATGTCAGGGTCTGGGATAGAACCCGGGTCTCTGGTGGGAGAAGTGAGTCACGTAACCACTGAGCTACTGGAAGTTGATAAATCCAAACAACACATATACACACTCTATACATACAATCATGATACGCTCTGTACAAATACATTCCATACATATGCACACACAAACATGATACACTCCATACATATGCACACATGATACACATACAAACATGATACACTCAATACATATATAAACACTATACATATGCACACACGATACATTCCATACATATGCACACACAATACACTCTATACATATAGTCACATGATACACTCCATACATCATTTACACACACTCCATACATACAAACATGATACGCTCTATACAAATACTCTCCCTACATATGCACACATGATACACTCAATACATATATACACATACAAACATGATACGCTCTGTACAAATACATTCCATACATATGCACACTCTATACATACAAACATAATACGCTCTATACATACAAACATGATACGCTCTATACAAATGATACACTCCATACTTATGCACACATGATACACATACAAACATGATACACTCAATACATATATACACATGATACGCTCTGTACAAATACATTCCATACATATGCACACACAAACATGATACGGTCAATACATATATACACTCTGTACAAATACACATGATACACTCTATACATATAGTCACATGATACACTCCATACATATGCACACACAAACATGATACACTCCATACATCATATACACACACACAAACATGATACAGTCTATACAAATACACATGATACATCCCATACACTCTATACATATGCACACACAATACACATACAAACATGATACAATCTATACATATACACACTCTATACATATACACTCTAAACACTCCTGTCAGGGTCTGGGATAGAACCCGGGTCTCTGGTGTTACAGGTCAATCACATTACCACTGTCACAGATCTGCGCTTACCATGGTTAACGTACCGCTCAGTGCAGCTCTTTGTTTTTTGCGTCAGGGTATTTTACTGTACAATGTGGCAATAGCGTGTCCATCTGTACAGTATGCCTGGCACTAAACTATTTTACACACTTTTGTACAGTTCATCGGCCATAAACTACTGAGTATTATTACTCATATGTGTTAGAGCGCGGCAATAGTGTAGTGGTCAGTGCGCCCCTAAAGTACATCGGTTCTCACAGCAGAGTGAGTTCGAATCTCGCATTGAGATTTTTTTTTTTCTCTTCCTCTCTCTCTCTGCACCCCTCACATTTTTTTTCTGTAGCCTATATATAATATTATTAGAAGTGGCAGCTTTGTCTTTTCTATGAAAATATATTCATATTTAAAGATGTAGTCGTTTATATGTATATATCTATTCACACAGCACACACAAACCCTTGATACATTTTTTTAATATCATTTTTTTCTGGGTTTCCAAATGCTATTGGGTGCAATAATTGCAGCCTCTTTCCATCAGTCAATAAAGGACACTGATAATATGAAACATTTTTTATCATTTTTAATATTAACTACTTAATTTTCTGTCCTTAATCTGTTGGTGTTACAACTATTAAACTCATTACTGCTTCCACTAACAATAGTTCATATGTGATGACCCCACCTCATCACCTGGTTGAAGCTAAATGTCCAGGGTCTGTACCTGATACCAGAATTTTCAGGGAGTCTTCATTATGACACACATTACAACAGGATACATTTGATTTACAAAATGTTTTTATTTTATTTTATTGACTATATTTGTATTATACACCTCAATCATTACTGGGCACTACATTGGTTACTTGCTGGAGGACAGAGGACACCCTTTTTGTACATGATCACACCCTACCCTGCACTCAGCCTGACCCAGAGGAACCCTCAGTGACCCAAGCAGACCAATGAGATGAAAGAGTTCTAAGAGAAATGATTTGTTAAATTAATTAAATAGTTTGGTCTGAAGCACTGTTCATTTCTTTATTTCCTGAATTAAAATGAATGATTAGATTTTTACCTTGCTTTATACACACACACCTTTCAACATGTAACATTTTTTCCTGTACATTTCTCACTTTAAGGTGATGCTCATGTGACTTTATTTGTCTTTGAAGATGTACCTTATACAGCTACTTTAGAAATAAAATAAATAACAGATTGTTTTGTGATACAATAGTGAAATTCAAATATGGAAAAGTGCAGACAAATTTTTACACTTTTTGTTAGTTAAGGCAAAAGGAACTTCGTCTGCATGCAAAAAAAAAACATACAAAGAATCTTAATTTACCTGACAACAATCAATTACAACTGTGACAGACTGTGTGGTTTAAGGTCAAATAAATTAACCACTTCTCTTCAGCCTCCTTTCTGTTAGCTACAAGACAGAAAGAATATTCTAGAGTGTTTAATACAGCTCCAGTAATCAAATATTACCTTTTAAAAGAATGTGTCTGTGTTTAATTTTCCTTTTGGACAGAGTTCTTCTAGCTCCAGAAGAATAACAATTTCTGTAAGCCTTATATAGTCAATACACATTATTATTGTGGCCTTAAGAAATTAATGGCAGGACAATTAAATGCATGAATGGTTACACAACATACACAAAAAGGATGTTAAAGTTAGCCTACATTTAATTTTTCATTGCAATAAAGGGAGGGTGGCATGTGTCATTTATTAAACTAATGAATTTTCTCTTATCATTATTTAAAATCTATTTATTATCTTATATTTATTTCCTTCGTTGATGCAGATGTGTATTGCTTTTTCTTTATAATCGGCCTTAATTCCTCATACGCCAGCATTAAAACCTCCAACTCCCCCTCTGTAAAGTGCGTTGTCTTTTTTTCTCACCGTGACTTTCTATGGTGACTCGTGAATTCGGCGATCTACTGAAAATGCCTTCAGGTATGTGCCGTGCGCGCGCATTAACCCGCGGTTATCTTCAGGAGGTTGATTGAACTAACTCTCATCAGCTGTTTTGGAACTGACATACTCACGGTAAGCAGGTTTTGGGTTAATCAACTGAGAGTTCAGGGTTTAGCAGATGGTAAATTAATCCAGCTTTCTGGAATACCCCCCTGGTCTCTGGCGTGAGAGGTGAATCACGTAACTACTGAGCTACTGGAAGTTAATTAATCCAAACACCACATATACACTCCATACATATACACACACGATATACATACAAACATGATACGCTCTATACAAATACACTCCGTACATATGCACACACAAACATGATACACTACGCATATACACACATGATACATTCTATTTAAACACACACTATATACACTTCTGTCAGGGTCTGGGGGGTATTCCAGAAAGCAGGTTATGTGACATACCCGGGTAAGTTTGAGAGTAAGTAAGTGGATAACCTCAGATTTGGTTCCAAAATCGGAGGTAACTTCTGGGGTATGGTAAGTAGCCATAGCAACTTACTCGCTGAAGATAACCTGCTCTGTAGCAGGTTATGTTCCAGAGTTTGTCTGTTTCAGAGAGTTTTCTGAGCATTGCATGCTCTTTAGATGAAAATTTTGATGGACGTAGAAGCACAGATATACAGTTTTTTCATCGTGAGAGGGTTGTAAGTGCATAGTTCTTTCATAACCAAATAAATATTTGAATGAGCGTTGTCGTTTTTCGAAAGAGTCATTAATGTATTTAACAAACCTTTTCAAATCAAACGTGACAAATCGCAACGCAGGTCTGCGCTTACCATGGCTAACATACCAATCAGTGCAGCTCTTGCGTCAGGGCATTTTACTGTACAATGTGGCAATAGCGCGTCCATCTGTACAGTATGCCTGGCACTGAACTATTTTATACACTTTTGTACAGTTCATCGACCATAAACTACTGAATATCATTACTCAAACGTGTTAGAGCGCAGCAATAGTGTAGTGAGCAGTGCGCCTCTAAAGTACATTGGTGCTCACGGCACAGCGAGTTCGAATCTCGCATAGAGATTTTTTTTTTTCTCTTCCTCTCTCTCTCTCTCTGCACCCCTCACTTTTCATTTTCTGTAGCCTATATATAATATTATAAGAAGTGGCAGCTTTGTCTTTTCTATGAAAATATATCCATATTTAAAGATGTAGTCGTTCATATGTATAGCCTCTTTCCATCAGTCAATAAAGGACACTGATAATATGAAACATTTTTAACATTTTTAATATTAACAACTTAATTTTCTGTCCTTAATCTGTTGGTGTTACAACTATTAAACTCATTACTGCTTCCACTAACAATAGTTCACATGTGATGACCCCACCTCATCACTAGGTTGAAGCTAAATGTCCAGGGTCTGTACATGATACCAGAATTTTCAGGGAGTCTTCATTATGACACACATTACAACAGGATACATTTGATTTACACAATGTTTTTTAATTTTATTTACTATATTTGTATTATACACCTCAATCATTACTGGGCACTACATTGGTTACTTGCTGGAGGACAGAGGATACCCCTTTTTGTATATGATCACACCCTACCCTGCACTCAGCCTGACCCAGAGGAACCCTCAGTGACCCAGCAGACCAATGAGATAAAAGAGTTCTAAGAGAAATGATTTGTCAAATTAATTAAATAGTTTGGTGTGAAGCACTGTTCATTTCTTTATTTCCTGAAATATAATGTATGATTTTCTTTACATTGCTTTATACACACACACCTTTCAACATGTAACATTTTTTCCTGTTAATTTCTCACCTTAAGGTGATGCTCATGTGACTTTATTTGTCTTTGAAGATGGACCTTATACAGCTACTTTAGAATTAAAATAAATAAATAAATAAAAGATTGTTTTGTGATACAATAGTGAAATTCAAATATGAAAAAGTGCAGACAAATTCTTACACTGTTTGTTAGTTGAGGCAAAAGGAACTTCATCTGCATGCAAAACAAAAAAAACATAAAAAGAATCTAAATTTACCTGACAGCAATCACTTACAAATGTGACAGATTGTGTGGTTTAAGGTCAAATAATTTAACCACTGATGAGCCTTTATTAAGGGGCAGAGCAGCTCCTCTATCTGGTGGCCCACAGCAGTAAGACAGGCCTCAGCCTCCTTTCTGTTAGCTACATGACAGAAAGAATATTCTAGAGTGTTTATTACAGCTCCAGTAATCAAATATTACCTTTTAAAAGAATGTGTCTGTGTTTGACTTTGGACAAAGTTCTTCTAGCTCCAGAAGAATAACAATTTCTGTAAGCTTTATAAAGTCAATACACATTATTGTGGCCTTAAGAAATGAATGGCAGGACAATTAAATGCATGAATGGTTACACAACATACTCAAAAAGGATGTTAAAGTTAGCCTACATTTAATTTTTCATTACAATAAAGGGAGGGTGGCATGTGTCATTTATTAAACTAATGAATTTTCTCTAATCATTATTATTTTTTTATCTATTTATTATCTTATATTTCCTTTGTTGATGCAGATGTGTATTGCTTTTTCTTTATAATCGGCCTTAATTCCTCGTACGCCAGCATTAAAACCTCCAACTCCCCCTCTGTAAAGTGCGTTGCCCTTTTTTCTCACCGTGACTTTCTATGGTGACTCGTGAACTCTGGTGGGAGAGGTGAGACACATAACCACTGAGCTACTGGAAGTTGATGAATCCAACAAACACATATACACACGATACACATAGTCACATGATACACTCCATACATATGCACACACAAACATGATACACTCCATACATCATATACACACACTCCATACATACAAACATGATACAGTCTATACAAATACACATAATACATTCCATACACGATACACTCTATACATATGCACACACAAACATGATACACTCCATGCATATGCACACACAATACACATACAAACATGATACAATCTATACATATACACACTCTATACATATACACTCTAAACACTCCTGTCAGGGTCTGGGATAGAACCCAGGGGGGTATTCCAGAAAGCTGGGTTAATTTACCATCTGCTAAACCCTGAACTCTCGGTTGATTAACCCAAAACCTGCTTACCGTGAGTATGTCAGTTCCAAAACAGCTGATGAGAGTTAGTTCAATCAACCTCCTGAAGATAACCGCGGGTAATTCAATTTCAACACATGATACACTATACACTCTATACATATAGTTACATGATACACTCCATACATATGCACATACAAACATGATACACTCCATACATCATATACACACACTCCATACATACAAACATGATATAGTCTATACAAATACACATGATACACTCCATACATATGCACACACAATACACATACAAACATGATACAATCTATACATATACACACTCTATACATATACACTATAAACACTCCTGTCAGGATCTGGGATAGAACCCGGGTCTCTGGTGTTACAGGTCAATCACATTACCACTGAGCTACTGGAAGTTGATGAATCCAAGCAACACATATACACACTCCATACATATACACACTCTATACATACAAACATGATACGCTCTATACAAATGCACATGATACACTCCATACATATATACACTCTATACATATGAACACACGATACACATACAAACATGATACACTCTGTACAAATACACGATACACTCTATCAGAGGTGTGGACTCGAGTCAGACTCGAGTCATGAATTTGATGACTTTAGACTCGACTTGACAAAATATCAAAAGACTTGCAACTCGACTTGGACTTGAACATAAATGACTTGGACTTTCACTTGGACTTGCGCCCATTGACTTGTGAAGACTTCCTGCTTCCCATAAAAAGCCCAAAGATAAAAAGTATGTTGACACGGACCACTCTGCGCACACTCTCTCTCTTTCTGTGCGTGTGTGTGACAGAGAGCATGCGCGTATTCGGCACAACATCCAATCAAAGCACCGTAGAATGTTTTGATTCGACAGCGTCCAACGTGACTATACGGCGCCGGAGTGGACAAAAGTTAAGCGAACGCCGAGAGACCGAGCCAATACTCGCGAGCCAATACTCGGTCTCTCTCACACGTACATACGGTCTCTCGCGCCCGCGGCGCGTACATTCGGTCTCTCGCGCCCGCTGCGCGTACATTCGGTCTCTCGCGCACGTATTCAGTCTCTCTGCGTTCCCTTGACTTTTGTCCACTCTGGTGCCTCATACCATTTGTGCTTTTGCTCTCCAGAGATCATTCTGTTAAATTGGTTATCCCAATAATGTTGATATGGTTATCCCAATAATGTTGATATGGTTTATATATTGCTACACTATTTATTAACAATACACGAAAAACTTGAAAGGTAAAGGTAAATTCTATAATAAATTCTAGTGTTTTTGAGTGTTAGGTATACTGCCTATGTTTTAGGCTAGTATTATTCACAACTTGTTAATGAATGCTTCAGCATACTGTAGTATTAAGAATAGTGAACTCATAAAATGAAATACAGAGTGTAGTTTTAATACAGTAAAGTGGTGAATTGTAGTATAATATACCCTATAGTGTAAAAAAAAAACAGCACTGGGTAATTTGTTTATGTTACACTTGTTGTGTTACTAGCAACGCAGTGGCGCAGTGGGCAGTGCTGTCGCCTGACAGCAAGAAGGTCGCTGGTTCAAGGCTGGGTCAGTTGGCGTTTCTGTGTGGAGTTTGCATGTTCTCCCTGCGTTCGCGTGGGTTTCCTCCGGGTGCTCCAGTTTCCCCCACAGTCCAAAGACATGCGGTGTAGTGTATGAGTGTGAATGAGTGTGTGTGTGGATGTTTCCCAGAGATGGGTTGCAGCTGGAAGGGCATCCGCTGCGTAAAAATGTGCTGAATAAGTTGGCGGTTCATTCCGCTGTGGCGACCCCGGATTAATAAAGGGACTAAGCTGAAAAGAAAATTAATGAATGAATTAATGTTGTGTTACCATAGCAACTACAGTATTACCACAACAGATTAATTTATTTATTAAGACTTTATTTTAGTTGCCATGATAAAATGGGATTGACAGTGACATTTATTTTAAGAGTGAATAGTACAGTAGGCTTAAGTTTTTCCTTATTTTTATCACAGTTACATTTCTCCTTGCGTTAGTTATTGTTTAAATGTTTTTTATTTGATTAGTATGGTGCACCTTTAGGATGTTTAATAAATGTTTTAAAAATAAAATGTATTCTTTACATCCAACGTCTATTCCAGGGGCGCCTTTGTGTAAACTCTAGCCACCCCTGTGGCCACCCCAATATGATTTTGCTGTTGACATTATTCATTTAAATGTACTTATGTAAAAGGACAATATTTCAATAAATAAACAAATAAATAGCAGCCACTAAATTATTGTGGATTGATTGGTGCCACTAACGTAGCTGATTCACTTCCTCACCCCCCTCCCCGATCGTCGTTGACAGCATGCACACACCTTCAATATAGACAGCAATGGCAATTTATTATGTACCCTAAGGTACATCAATAGAAAAAGCTGTTTTAATAATAATGTGGCTCAGAAAGGAATATGGATAAATGATATTATTAGAGTCTGTATAGTGAGTGTGTGCGTACAGTTGCAATCAGAATTATTCAACCCCCTGAATTATTAGCCCCCTGTTTATTTTTTCCCCCAATTTCTGTTTAACGAAAAGAAGATTTTTTTCAACATATTTCTAAACATAATAGTTTTAGTAATTAATTTCTAATAACTGATTTATTTTATCTTTGCCATGATGACAGTAAATAATATTTGACTAGATATTTTTCAAGACACTTCTATACAGCTTAAAGTGACATTTAAAGGCTTAACTAGGTTAATTAGGTTAACTAGGCAGGTTAGGGTAATTAGGCAAGTTATTGTATAATGACGGTTTGTTCTGTAGACTATTGAAAAAATATATAGCTTAAAGGGACTAATAATTTTGACCTTAAAATGGGTTTAAAAAAATTAAAAACTGCTTTTATTCTAGCCGAAATAAAACAAATAAGACATTTTCCAGAAGAAAAAAACATTATCAGACATACTGTGAAAATTTCCTTGCTCTGTTAAACATCATTTGGGAAATATTTAAAAAAGAAAAAAAAATCAAAGGGGGTTGAATAATTCTGATTGCAACTGTATATAGTAATGCCTTTTGTTCATTTGTTTGTTTTATTAAATAATTCATTATTCTTCATTAATTTTAGACACGGCATATACCGTATGCTGTACAATAAAAGTATGTGAAAACAACTGAAAAGTTACTTATATATATGAAACTTGTTTAAAAACTAAATGTTTTTTATTTTACTGAATTTGAATTTCTTGATTTTTTGGGGGGAACAAATTGCAATGTTTCAAGAGTATTTAATTAAATGAATTAAAACCACATTATTTCATTTACCAGAAACAAAAATATAACATTACACTGAATTCATTAATTTTTTTTGTGTGCCACCCCAAGATTTGGTGCGGCCTTTTCTAGCCACCCCTAAGAAAATTTTCTGGGGGCGCCACTGGTCTATTCTCTGTGTCTTAAAGTGTTTGAAACTGGAAATATTTTATCATATAACACAGCCAAAAATTTTATGGTTTATGAGATTAAAAATTTAATATGTACGTCTATTATAGTATATTGGTTGTTAATAAACTGCACCAATATAAATCATATCGAAAAGCACAAAAGGAAGAGGGAACACAAGACACAAATTGTGAGTTTGCATATAATCTCTGAGAACGTGCAAGAAAATTTGTGCGTGAGAAGTGCATATTTGAGAGACTGAGAAAATTTGCGCACGAGCAGCGTATATTTGAGAGCTCAGCTCACAAGCAGTTTTGTCTACAAAGAGGAAATCGGTGCACGAGCATCACACAAGAGAGCGTAGAGACAGTTCTTCAACGTTATGTGAAGAAAACAACGTTATTGTTTGTATGAAGTAGCCTACTTCATTGAGAATATGTGCTGCCATTTTACATTGCTGCTAGACAGATTTGCATCTTAATCTCTTCAACACACACGAGATTCCATTGACAAAATACCAATTTCACTCAATTTTACTTTGCAGCATACAGGAGTTGTTGGTCTACTGCTGCCTCATTGAGGTCGTTTATGTAATTTTGGTTAATCACAAGTTGATCACCGAAGACATAACAGAGCACAACTAAAACTAATGAATTAGACAGCAGCAGACCTGCAAATTCTGTTTGATGTGAGGCAAAATGGACTCTATTGTGATGGAACTCGTTCTTGTGCAATATGCTGTAGAGACGAGACGCAGCACTGTTCAGCACTTTTTCAGAAAATTACATTTGTATTTTATTGTATCTGAGCAATGTTCTTTCATAAAAAAGGCTTGTTTAATTAATACAGATCTTACAACCATACATAAACTGTATACATTTTATTTTTCTGTTAAAAAGACTCGAAAAGACTCGAAAGTCAAACCGTAGGACTTTGGACTTGACTTGGGACTTGACTCGGGACTTGCCTGTCTTGACTCGGGACTTGACTCGGGACTTGAGGGCAATGAATTGAGACTTACTTGTGACTTGCCAAACAATGACTTGGTCCCACCTCTGCACTCTATACATATGCACACACAAACATGATACACTCCATACATATGCACACATGATACATTCCATACATATGCACACACGATACACTCTATACATATGCACACATGATACACTCTATTTATATGCCCACACGATATACATACAAACATGATACGCTCTATACAAATACATATGAAGCGTTCCAAACATATGCACACAAGATACACTCTATACATATAGTCACATGATACACTCCATACATATGCACACGATACACTCTATACATATAGTCACATGATACACTCCATACATATGCACACGATACACATGCGCACACAAACATGATACACTCTATACATATAGTCACATTATTACACTCCATACATATGCACACACGATACACGATATACATATACACATGATACACTCTATACATATACACAAATTATATACTCTATACATAATACACTCCTGTCAGGGTCTGGGATAGAACCCGGGTCTCTGGTGGGAGAGGTGTGTCACGTAACCACTGAGCCACTTAAAGTTGATGAATCCAAACAACATACAACATACATACAAACATGATACGCTCTATACATATACACATGATACACTCCATACATATACACACACAAACATGATACGCTCTATACAAAAAGAGATGATACATTCCATACATACACACACACTCCAAACATATGCACACATGATACACTTTGTACAAATACACTCTATACACTCCTGTCAGGGTCTGGGATAGAACCCGGGTTTCTGGCGGGAGAGGTGAGTCACATAACCACTGGGCTACTAGAAGTTGATGAATCCAAACAACACATACAAACATGATACGCTCTGTACAAATACATTCCATACATATGCACACACAAACATGGTACACTCCATACATATATACACATGATACACTCTGTACAAATACACATGATACATTCCATACATATGCACACACGATACACTCTACACATACAGTCACATGATACACTCCATACATATGCACACACAAACATGATACACTCTATGCATATACACACATGATACACTCCATACATATGCACATACAAACATGACACACTCTATACATATACACTCTAAACACTCCTGTCAGGGTCTGGGATAGAACCCGGGTCTCTGGTGTTACAGGTCAATCACTTTACCACTGAGCTACTGGAAGTTGATGAATTCAAGCAACACATATACACACTCCATACATATACACACTCTATACATACAAACATGATACGCTCTATACAAATACACATGATACACTCCATACACATGAACACACGATACACATACAAACATGATACAACCTGTACAAATACACGATACACTCTATACATATGCACACACAAACATGATACACTCCATACATATGCACACATGATACATTCCATACATATGCACACACGATACACTCCATACATATGCACACATGATACATTCCATACATATGCACACACGATACACTCTATACATATGCACACATGATACACTCTATTTATATGCCCACACGATATACATACAAACATGATACGCTCTATACAAATTATAGGTGGGCATAGATAAATTTTTTTAATCTAGATTAATCTAGATTAATTTCGAAATTAATCTAGATTAATCTAGATTAAAATGGCTCATTTGAATTCTGCCGAAGGCATTCAAAATATGTGTGTTACCCAAATAATAAGTCTTTGAGAACAGGTTTCTCAAGCCAGGTGGCGCATTAGACCAGGGGCTCATCTCCTGTTTCCAAAATGCATCACAAACTGCTTGAGAAACTGTTCTACTATGATAATTGGTGATGAAAATAAATGATGTTCAATAAGATGTACTTGTGTTTACTGTTTATTCAGTTAAACATCAATGTTGAACTGTAGGCCTACATAAGCTCCAAACAGCGATTTTTGATTACCTTAATCCATCTAAAGTCATAACTGAACTAAACAGAATTGGAATTAAGATGTGGAGTATCCAGATATTAGTGGCATTATTGAAGTAAACACGGCGGTCTTTAGGACCTTTCGCCATATTTTCCGACAAGATCCACACGTGGCTGTCAGTAAAGGACTGCACACACACACACATACACACACACACACATCGCGAAATGCGGAAGTTTTTTTTCTTACCATTTGGCATGCGTTATTAAATTTCCATAACATTCTCTCCGTATTTGCGTCTAATACCCCAGTTTGTCACGAAGGAATGAATGAAATATCCGTGAGTTAAAATGAAACTGCCGACCTGCAGTTGGAGTCTGATTTGATTCAGAAGGGCAGACGGCTCACCGGTCAGCTCATCCGCGCTAATAGGTGAAAGTTATCACAGCTTGGGTAAAATAGACCCAGCTCCCAACCCAACTTTGAGAATAGATTGACGGCGATATTTTTTTTATCACGCGATAAGACTCTCGCGTTAACGCAGCACGTTAACGCCGATAACAGCCCAGCACTAATACAAATACACATGAAGCGTTCCATACATATGCACACAAGATACACTCTATACATATAGTCACATGATACACTCCATACATATGCACACGATACACATGCGCACACAAACATGATACACTTTATACATACAGTCACATGATACACTCCATACATATGCACACGATACACATGCGCACACAAACACGATACACTCTATACATATAGTCACATGATACACTCCATACATATGCACACATGATACACGATATACATATACACATGATACACTCTATACATATACACAAATTATATACTCTATACATAATACACTCCTGTCAGGGTCTGGGATAGAACCCGGGACTCTGGTGGGAGAGGTGAGTCACGTAACCACTGAGCTACTTAAAGTTGATGAATCCAAACAACATACAACATATAAACACTCCATATATATACACACTCTATACATACAAACACGATACGCTCTATACAAATACACATAATACACTCCATACATATACACACACAAACATGATACGCTCTATACAAAAAGAGATGATACATTCCATACATATGCACACATGATACACTCTATACATACACACACTCCAAACATATGCACACATGATACACTTTGTACAAATACACTCTATACACTCCTGTCAGGGTCTGGGATAGAACCCGGCTTTCTGGCGGGAGAGGTGAGTCACATAACCACTGAGCTACTGGAAGTTGATGAATCCAAACAACACATATACACACTCTATACATACAAACATGATACGATCTGTACAAATACATTCCATACATATGCACACACAAACATGATACACTCCATACATATGCACACACGATACACATATAAACTCTGTACAAATACACATGATACATTCCATACATAAGCACACACGATACACTCTATACATACAGTCACATGATACACTCCATACATATGCACACACAAACATGACACACTCTATACATATACACACTATACATATACACACACGATATACATACAAACATGATATGCTCTATACAAATACACATGATACATTCCATACATATGTACACACGATACACTCTATACATACAGTCACATGATACACTCCATACATATGCACACACAAACATGATACACTCTATACATATGCACACACGATATCCATACAAACATGATACACTCTATACAAATACACACACAAACATGATACACTATGCATATACACATATGATACATTCTATATATACACACACTCTATACACTTCTGTCAGGGTCTGGGATAGAACCCGGGTCTCTGGCGGGAGAGGTGAGACACATAACCACGGAGCTACTGGAAGTTGATGAATCCAACCAACACATATACACTCATACAAACATTATACGCTCTATACAAATACACATGAAACGTTCCATACATATGCACACACAATACATTCTATACATATAGTCACATGATACACTCCATACATATGCACACACAAACATGATACACTCTATACATATACACTCCATACAACACATACATACAAACATGATACACTCTATACAAATGATACACTCCATACATATGCACACACAAACATGATACACGATGGATATGCTCACATGATACACTCTATACATATACACAAATGATACACTCCATACATATGTACACATGATACACTCCTGTTAGGGTCTGGAATAGAACCCTGGTCTCTGGCGTGAGTGGTGAATCACATAACCACTGAGCTACTGGAAGTTGATGAATCCAACCAACACATATGCACAGTATACATATAGGCACACACAAACATGATACACTCCATACATGCAAACATGATACAGTCTATACAAATACACATGATACACTCTATACATATGCACACACAAACATGATACACTCCATACATATGCACACACAATACACATACAAACATGAAGAGCTATATTATCTTTTTATAGACTGACATAAATACGCATCACGGCCAGACTTTTATAAAAACAAGCGCTTAGCCTACCTCATGCGGATGCATATTCGGTTATTTCTTCAGTAGCCTTGTAAATAATGTATTTTATTAATGCATTGTTTATAAGGATATCATTCAAAACTTTAGGCTATCTATCCTGTTTATGAGCTGCCCCTCATCCTTCAATATACAGATCGATTTATCAGATGATTTGTCATAAGAGAAATATTAACAAAAGGATTTTCTTTATGGAGGCCCATCTAAAAACAATCGACAATCAATTATACGTTTTGTATAAATGCAAGTTTTAATAGCAAAAACTTAAACCGAAACATACCTTTGTACATGAAAGAGCAGATTCTCGGTAACCTTTAAGACAAGGACGTTGCATCAGAAATGACTCTTGCATATGACATCTGCTTCGCGGGCATTTCACGTTGTATGCTCCACAGTCGCATTTGTACACATGATTTAAATGAATGCTTTTTGTCTCCCAAATTCATAAAATAAAGAGAACAATAAAATAACGTTATTAACCGGCTAACTGTAAACATTTCTGTTCAGAACGATTAAAGTTGATCTTGTTTTTTTGTTTCTGCTCCTGCAAATGTAATTCGGTTCAAAGCCCTGATTAAAATACTCTTAAACATACATGGTAAGAGTATATTTTTATATAGGGACATTAGTTTGGTTGTATTGTACCTTTGTAATTTGCAAAATAGTCCTTAAAACCAACTTGAAAAAGAATCAGCATAAAAACCGTGAATCGTGATTTCCCCAGAAAAAAATCGTAATATGATATTTTTTCCATATCGCCCACCCCTATTTCAAAGTAAAAAAAAAAAAAAAGAGAGAGAAAAAAGAGAGATCATGCTTTTATGGTGTTAGTTTTAATACATTAAAAAGATTTCAATCAGAGAAATCCTCTGGCTTTTTTCTTTTTTGCTGTATCGAAAACATACCGAACCGTGACACCACTGTTTCGTATCGAACCGAACCGTGATTTTTGTGAACCGTTACACCACTAATATGTACACTCCTGTTAGGGTCTGGAATAGAACCCTGGTCTCTGGCGTGAATCACGTAACCACTGAGCTACTAGAAGTTGATGAATCCAACCAACACATATACACACAGTCAATAAATATAGTCACATGATACACATGCACACACAAACATGATACACTTTATACATATACAATGACTCCATACATACAAACATGATACACTTTATACAAATACACATGATACACATACAAACATGATACAATCTATACATATACACTCTAAACACTCTTGTCAGGGTCTGGGATAGAACCCAGGTCTCTGGTGTGACAGGTCAATCACATTACCACTGAGCTACTGGAAGTTGATGAATCCAAGCAACACATATACACACTCCATACATATACACACACTCTATACATACAAACATGATACGCTCTATACAAATACACATGATACACACCATACATATGCACACATGATACACATACAAACATGATACACTCAATACATATATATATACACGATACACATACAAACATGATACACTCTGTACAAATACACAATACACTCCATACATATGTACACACAAACATGATACACTCCATACATATGCACACATGATACACATACAAACATGATACACTCTATACAAATGCACATGAAGCGTTCCATATATATGCACACACGATACACTCTATATATATATATAGTCACATGATACACTCTGGGATAGAACCCAGGTTTCTGGCGGGAGAGGTGAGTCACGTAACCACTGAGCTACTGGAAGTTGATGAATCCAAACATCACATATTCACACTCTATACATACAAACATGATACGTGCTGTACAAATACATTCCATACATATGCGCACACGATACACTCTATACATATAGTCACATGATACACTCCATACATATGCACACACAAACATGATACACGCTATACACTCCATACATATGCACACATGATACACGCTATACATATACACATGATACACTCTTTACATATACACTCCATACATGATACACTATGCATATACTCACATGATACACTCCATACATATGCACACACAAACATGATACACTCCATACATATGCACACATGATACACTCAATACATATATACACATGATACACTTTGTACAAATACACATGATACATTCCATACACGATACACTCTATACATATAGTCACATGATACACTCCATACATATGCACACACAAACATGATACACTCCATACATATATACACACGATACACTCTATACAAATACACTCCATACATACACGACACACTATGGATATGCTCACATGATACACTCTATACATATACACTCCATACATATGTACACATGATACACTCCTGTTAGGGTCTGGAATAGAACCCTGATCTCTGGCGTGAGAGGTGAATCACGTAATCCAAACACCACATATACACATACACACTCTATACAAATGATACATTCCATACATATGCACACATGATACTCTTTTTACAAATACACTCTAGACACTTCTGTCAGGGTCTGGGATAGAACCCGGGTCTCTGGCGGGAGAGGTGAGTCACATAACCACTGAGCTACTGGAAGTTGATGAATCCAAACAACACATATACACACTCTATACATACACACATGATACGCTCTATACAAATATACATGAAACGTTCCATACATATACACACACAAACATGATACACTCTATACATGTACACAAATGATACACTCCGTACATAATACACTCCTGTCAGGGTCTGGGATAGAACCCGGGTCTCTGGTGGGAGAGGTGAGTCACGTAACCACTGAGCCACTGGAAGTTAATAAATCCAAGCAACATACAACATATACACAAACATGATACGCTTTATACAAATGATACACTCCATACATATGCACACACAAACATGATACACTCCATACATATACTGTATACACATGATACACTCTACACATATGCATACACAATACACATACAAACATGATACACGCTATACATATACTAGGGCTGGACAATAATTTGATATCAATATATATCGCGATAGATTTTTTTTCAATAACGGTGATATGATTTTTGAACCCATTTCCAATATTTCGATATAAATTTGCATATACATATATATATTGTTATTTATATAAGATCTTATACATGTATCACTTGTCACTGAATGACGTTCAGTGCTCAGCCGTCAGAAAGAGCGTGATCTGATTTCACTTGCGTGATGACGAACAACACAGACGCGCTGCCAGTGCTCAGCACAGCAGTTGGTTAAGCTGCGCCGCAGAAAGTTTTAGCTACAAAATGAGTGCTTTGGATACAGATGCGAATAAACAAGCTTCCACAAGTAAGAATGCAGACGAAATAGTTGATAAGAAAGGAAAGACTAATGCAGGGGTGTGGAAGTAGTTTGGCTTTTTAAATTTCGATAAACTTAGTTTCGGTGCTCTGCAAAGTGTGCCAGAGAGTGTAGCTTAACTAGCGGCGGGAACACATCAAATCTGTTTCACCATTTGAAGCAGTTCCACCCGATAAAACATACTGAGAGTCAGAAGATGAGGCAACTTAAAGTTTAAGCCAACCTGTGGCCTCACCATCACCACCATCCACCTCCCCGACACCGAAACCAGCTGTGTCAGAAGAGAAGGCAATGAAGCAAACACAGATGCTATGAGGCGCCGTGTAGGATTTAAATCAAACTTCACTTATCAACACGTGCATATACACCTACAAATCCCTCGCATATACACCTATACTATTGAATGTTCAAAACATGTATGAAATTTGCGCATATACATATAAACGTGATGCATGCATACACCCACATATGCATATAAACGCGACGATCCTTGCATATACTCCCACATTAACACACGCACATACAAACTCAATCCTTGCATAAACACCCAAATTAACACTCACATACATAAACTCGCTGCATGCTGGCATATAGCACTCACGCAAACTTACAAACAACATTCACAAACATATTTATCATGAATCAGGTTATTGCAAAGCTGATGAAATAGAAAGAATGTGATTAATATAGCTATTAAATCTGTTAAATAATGAAAACGTGTTATATAAAATATTAGTCTATATAAATAGACTATATAAAATATATAAGATATATATATTTATGTTAAACCTTTCAATTTAATTAGGTAATTACATACACAAATATAAATAGACAGATAAAACCCTTAAAGGACGTTCAAGATGAAAAGCAATTAGAATTATGAATATACTCAAACAACTCTTCTATTGCAAATATTAATGTAGCCTATACTCTTTTTGATTTTTTTTTATTATTATATATATAAATAAGCTGAGTCTGAGTTTTATTTATTTGATAGTTTATTTCACATTTCTTGTTTGTAAAGGCTAAATACAAATAAAAAGTGAACATCATTTTTTTTGTGCTGTTAAATATTATTATTATTATTTTATTAAAAAAAAAAAGTTATGAGTCTGGAGGTATTATCGACTTTGCAAATTCACTTTGCAGACATTTGTAGGTACAGACATCCATTGTGTGCGTTCTTGACAGTTTTTCCTTTCTTTTTAATATTGTTCATATCGATATCGGAATTATATCGTATCGACCGAAATTAAGAAATACATCGTGATATAAATTTTTGCCATATCGTCCAGCCCTAACATATACACACTCTAAACACTCCTGTCAGGGTCTGGGATAGAACCCAGGTCTCTGGTGTGACAGGTCAATCACGTTACCACTGAGCTACTGGAAGTTGATGATTCCAAACAACACATATACACACTACATACATACTCTATACATACAAACATGCAACGCTCTATACAAATACACATGATACATTTCATACATATGCACACACAATATATGATATATGATACACTCAACACATACATACACGATACACAATACACTTGCTCACATGATACACTCCTGTTAGGGTCTGGAATAGAACCCTGGTCTCTGGCATGAGAGGTGAATCACGTAACCACTGAGCTACTGGAAGTTGATGAATCCAAACATCACATATACAAACATGATACGCTCTACGCAAATACACATGATACATTTCATACATATGCACAAAAAAACATGATACACTCCATACATATGCACACATGATACACATACAAACATGATTCACTCAATACATATATACACACAAACATGATACACTCCATACATATGCACACATGATACACATACAAACATGATTCACTCAATACATATATACACACAAACATGATACACTCCATACATATGCACACATGATACACTCTATACATATGCACACACAAACATGATACACTCCATACATATGCACACATGATACACTTTGTACAAATACAATCTATACACTGTCAGGGTCAGGGTCTGGGATAGAACCCGGGTCTCTGACGAGAGAGGTGAGTCACGTAACCACTGAGCTACTGGAAGTTGATGAATCCAAACAACACATTTACACAGTCCATACATATACACTATACATACAAACATGATACGCTCTGTACATATGCACACATGATACACATACAAACAATACATATATACACATGATACACTCTGTACAAATACACATGATACATATGCACACACGAAACACTCTATACATATAGTCACATGATACACTCCATACATATGCACACACAAACATGATACACTCCATACATATGCACACATGATACACTCAATACATATATACACATACAAACATGATACACTCTGTACAAATACACATGATACATATGCACACACGATACACTCTATACAACTACACTCCATACATACATGATACACTATGGATATGCTCACATGATACGCTCTATACATATATACAAATGATACACTCCATACATATGTACACATGACACACTCCTGTTAGGGTCTGGGATAGAACCCGGGTCTCTGGCGTGAGAGATGAATCACGTAACCACTGAGCTACTGGAAGTTGATGAATCCAAACAACACATATACACTCAACATATATACACACTCTATACATACAAACATGCAATGCTCTATACAAATACACTGCATACATATGCACACACAAACATGATACACTCTATACATATGCACACATGATACACATACAAACATGGTACACTCTGTACAAATACACATGATACATTCCATACACTCAAACATGATATGCTCTATACAAATACACATGATACATTCCATACATATAGTCACATGATACACTCCATACATATGCACACACAAACATGATACACTCCTAACATATGCACACATGATACACAATACACTTGCTCACATGATACACTCCTGTTAGGGTCTGGAATAGAACCCAGGGGGCTATTCCATAAAGCAAGCTTAGAGAAAAAGCCAGGCTTATTTTGGTAAGTCAGGTTTATTAATGGCGGATTTGGTTTCATAAATCAAATTTACGATAGTTCAAACTTAGTTACCCTGGCAACTTATGCTGGGAAACTAGCCTGGTCTGGGGCAGGCTAACTCTCAGGCTAAGTCAAGTTCAAGTGTAATCAAAGTAATGTTAACATTCACCTGCCATAGTTTGATGCTATTTTAATTTAGTTAACCTCTTAATAAAGATTAAAACTTTATAGTCACTTAATAGTAAACATATATATATATATATATATATATATATATATATATATATATATATATATATATATATATATATATATATATATATATATATATATATATATATATATATATATATATATATACCTAAATATACCCTACCTAACTTATAATCTAATGGAATTAGTTGGCAAATATATGCAGTGTAACTTAAATTCAACAAACGGACCATCAAAATAAAGTGTGACCATATATTTAAATTCATATAAGTTATTCCAAACAAAACAAATACAAACTACAACATTTCAACTATTTAGATTTTTTCAACTAAATTTTATATAGTTTCTGTTGATTTTTTTTTTTTTTTCTTGGTTATTAAAATTGTATTTAACATTTTTCCCCAACATATTTATTTGGATGTACTAATTTTTGCACTGTGATCTTCAGTTTAGTTTTTGTTAGATTATTTCCAAATTTTGATTTAGTAGTGAATAATTTAATGTATATGCACAAATATATTATTGTAAAGCATTCTGTAGAAAATATTAACTTAAAAGAAAGATCTGTGAGGGGTGTGTGTGTATATATATATATATGTATATATATATATATATATAGCGTTATGAACCGCCAACTTATCCACCATATGATTTCTGTAGCGGACGCCTTTCCAGCTGCAACCCATCACTGGGAAACACATACACTATAGACAATTTAGCTTACCAAATTCATCTATGCCACATGTCTTTGGATTTGAGGGGGAAACCGGAGCACCGGGAGGAAACGCATGCCAACACGGGGAGACGAAAGTGCTGACTGATTTAAGGAAACAGACTACATTTCTTAAATAATGACTTTAAAGCTGCAAACCCTGAGTGGAATAATCGGGAGATGATCCGGGCCGTGCAGTAACCTCACTTTAATGTAAAGATATTTTCCCACGGGGCGCGGGAAACACAAGTGTCAAAGAGAAAGCAGCTATTTGCAGCAGTTTCGGGAGCAAATTAAAAATCCCGCCGCGTGTGTGTGCACGGCTCTTTGCTGCCATTTTAATGTGCTTACATTTAGCACATTTTGAATGTTACATTGAGGCTGCAATGCAATAAAGCTTTTCCTTGCAAGCAACAAATGGCAGTAAGCGCGCATTCTCTCTCTCTCTCTCTCTCTCTCTCTCTCTCTCTCTCTCTCTCTCTCTCTCTCTCTCTCTCTCTCGCTCGCACGCGCTCGGTCAAGTACAATTTCTATCTATTATGACAAATATTTAATGTTAATAGGCCTAAATAATGGCTTATATTTTAAAATATATTGCTACATATATGTGGCCTATTGAGACAATCTGCAATTTCCTGTCAGCCTCCTATCTTGCAAGCCGTATTATTTTGTTATGTTTAAATTATTACATGTTTGAACTCTAAAATGTGGCTCATTCGCTGTGAACAGCTGTCTCATCTCAGAGCTCTTTCAGTTCTCGAAGTTGCCATGGTAGCACAAAACATAATCGATGTATCTATGATCGACCTTTAAGGTTTCACGACAGAAACGTGCACGAGCAGTTATCTAGACTATTTAAACTGAACTCAGACTAGTTAGATCAAATGATCTTGAACTTACTGTTATGGAACCAAATTAAGCGTGGATGTTTAGTTTGGCTCACTGAAGTCAGGTTTTTGACTTTAATCCCCGCTTTTCTGAACGACTTTTATGGAATAGCCCCCTGGTCTCTGGCGTGAGAGGTGAATCACATAACCACTGAGCTACTGGAAGTTGATGGATCCAAACACCACATATACACTCCATACATATACAAACATGATACACTCAATACATATATACACACAAACATGATACATACATAAGCACACATGATACATGTGCATACATATGCACACATGATACACTCTATACATATGCACACACAAACATGATACACTCCATACATATGCACACATGATACACTTTGTACAAATACACTCTATAAACTGTCAGGGTCTGGGATAGAACCCAGGGGGGTATTCCAGAAAGCAGGTTATGTGACATACCCGGGTAAGTTTGAGAGTAAGTAAGTGGATAACCTCAGATTTGGTTCCAAAATCGGAGGTAACTTCTGGGGTATGGTAAGTAGCCATACCAACTTACTCTCTGAAGATAACCTGCTCGGTAGCAGGTTATGTTCCAGAGTTAGTCTGTTTCAGAGAGTTTACTGAGCATTGCGGGCTCTTTTGATGAAAATTTTGATGGACGTAGAAGCACAGATATACAGTTTTTTTCATCGTGAGAGGGTTGTAAGTGCATAGTTCTTTTCATAACCAAATAAATATTTGAATGAGCGTTGTCGTTTTTCAAAAGAATCATTAATGTATTTAACAAACCTTTTCAAATCAAACGTGACAAATCGCTACGCAGATCTGCGCTTACCATGGTTAACATACCGCTCAGTGCAGCTCTTTGTTTTTTGCGTCAGGGTATTTTACTGTACAATGTGGCAATAGCGTGTCCATCTGTACAGTATGCCTGGCACTGAACTATTTTATACACTTTTGTACAGTTCATCGGCCATAAACTACTGAGTATTATTACTCATATGTGTTAGAGCGCGGCAATAGTGTAGTGGTCAGTGCGCCCCTAAAGTACATCGGTGCTCACAGCAGAGAAAGTTCGAGTCTCACATTGAGATTTTTTTTTTCTCTTCCTCTCTCTCTCTCTGCACCCCTCACATTTTTTCTGTAGCCTATATATAATATTATAAGAAGTGGCAGCTTTGTATTTTCTATGAAAATATATTCATATTTAAAGATGTAGTCGTTCATATGTATATATCTATTCACACAGCACACACACACCCTTGATACATTTTTTTTAATATCATTTTTTTCTGGGTTTCCAAATGCTATTGGGTGCATTAATTGCAGCCTCTTTCCATCAGTCAATAAAGGACACTGATAATATGAAACATTTTTATCATTTTTAATATTAACAACTTAATTTTCTGTCCTTAATCTGTTGGTGTTACAACTATTAAACTCATTACTGCTTCCACTAACAATAGTTCATATGTGATGACCCCACCTCATCACCTGAGGCTAAATGTCCAGGGTCTGTACATGATACCAGAATTTTCAGGGAGTCTTCATTATGACACACATTACAACAGGATACATTTGATTTACAAAATGTTTTTATTTTATTTTATTGACTATATTTGTATTATACACCTCAATCATTACTGGGCACTACATTGGTTACTTGCTGGAGGACAGAGGATACCCTTTTTGTATATGATCACACCCTACCCTGCACTCAGCCTGACCCAGAGGAACCCTCAGTGACCCAAGCAGACCAATGAGATGAAAGAGTTCTAAGAGAAATGATTTGTTAAATTAATTAAATAGTTTGGTCTGAAGCACTGTTCATTTCTTTATTTCCTGAAATAAAATGAATGATTAGATTTTTACCTTGCTTTATACACACACACACACACACACACACACACACACACACACACACACCTTTCAACATGTAACATTTTTTTCCTGTACATTTCTCACTTTAAGGTGATGCTCATGTGACTTTATTTGTCTTTGAAGATGGACCTTATACAGCTACTTTAGAAATAAAATAAATAACAGATTGTTTTGTGATACAATAGTGAAATTCAAATATGGAAAAGTGCAGACAAATTCTTACACTGTTTGTTAGTTAAGGCAGAAGGAACTTCGTCTGCATGCAAAAAAAAAAAAAAAACATACAAAGAATCTAAATTTACCTGACAACAATCAATTACAACTGTGACAGACTGTGTGGTTTAAGGTCAAATAAATTAACCACTTCTCCTCAGCCTCCTTTCTGTTAGCTACAAGACAGAAAGAATATTCTAGAGTGTTTAATACAGCTCCAGTAATCAAATATTACCTTTTAAAAGAATGTGTCTGTGTTTAATTTTGACTTTGGACAGAGTTCTTCTAGCTCCAGAAGAATAACAATTTCTGTAAGCCTTATATAGTCAACACACATTATTATTGTGGCCTTAAGAAATTAATGGCAGGACAATTAAATGCATGAATGGTTACACAACATACACAAAAAGGATGTTAGAGTTAGCCTACATTTAATTTTTCATTACAATAAAGGGAGGGTGGCATGTGTCATTTATTAAACCAATGAATTTTCTCTTATCATTATTATTTTTTATCTATTTATTTCCTTCGTTGATGCAGATGTGTATTGCTTTTTCTTTATAATCGGCCTTAATTCCTCATACGCCAACATTAAAACCTCCAACTCCCCCTCTGTAAAGTGCGTTGTCTTTTTTTCTCACCGCGACTTTCTATGGTGACTCGTGAATTCGGCGATCTACTGAAAATGCCTTCAGGTATGTGCCGTGCGCGCGCATTAACCCGCGGTTATCTTCAGGAGGTTGATTGAACTAACTCTCATCAGCTGTTTTGGAACTGACATACTCACGGTAAGCAGGTTTTGGGTTAATCAACCGAGAGTTCAGGGTTTAGCAGATGGTAAATTAACCCAGCTTTCTGGAATACCCCCCTGGTCTCTGGCGTGAGAGGTGAATCACGTAACCACTGAGCTACTGGAAGTTGATGAATCCAAACACCACATATACACTCCATACATACACACACATGATACACTCTATACATATGCTCACACGATATACATAAAAACATGATACGCTCTATACAAATACACTCCATACATATGCACACACAAACATGATACACTCTATATATATACACACACTCTATATACTTCTGTCAGGGATAGAACCCGGGTCTCTGGGTTCCAGTAGCTCAGTCACGGAACCACTGAGCTACTGAAAGTTGATGAATCCAAACAACACATATACACTCATATACACACATATGCACACACAATACACTCTATACATAGTCACATGATACACTCCATACATATGCACACACAAACATGATACACTCCATACATATGCACACATGATACACTCCTGTTGGGGTCTGGAATAGAACCCTGGTCTCTCCATTCATATACACACATCATACATGCCATACATATGCACACACAAACATGATACACTAGTCATATACACACATGATACATTCTACACACACACACACGATACTCTATACACTATGCATATACTCACATGATTCAAGTCTATACACTCCTGTTAGGGTCTGGAATAGAACCCGAGTCTCTGGCATGAGAGGTATACACACGATACACACGATACACTCTATACATATGCACAGGTGATATATTCCATACATATACACACATGATACACTCCATACATACTATCATATACACACACGATAGACTATCATATACACACACGATAGACTCTATACATATACACTCATGATACACTTTATACATACTATGCATATACACACTCTAAACATATACACAAATGATACACTCCATATACATGCACACACAACACCCTATACATATACACACAATACACTCTATTCACGATACACTCCATACGTATGCACACAGCATACACTCAAGGTACATTCCATACATATACACTCATGACACTCTGTACATTTATACACATGATACACTCTATACATATGCACACACGATACACATACAAACATGATACACTATGCATATACACACATGATGCACTCTATACATATACACTCATCATACACTCCATACATATGCACACACAATACACTTTGCATGTACACACATGATACACTCCTGTCAGGGTCTGGGACACTCCATACATATACACACAAGACACCCTATACATATACACATGATAAACTCCATATGAACACATGATACACTCTATACATATACACACATACACACATGATACACTCCATACATATGCATACATGATACACTCTATACACTCTATTCATATACACTCTATACATATATACACGATACACTACATACATCATACACTCCATACTTATGCACACATGATACACTCTATACATATACACACATACACACATGATACACTCTATACACTCTATTCATATACATTCCATACATATACACTCATGATACACTCTATCCATATACACACATGATACACTCTATACATATACACACGTGATACACTCTGTACATATACACACATGATGCACTCCATACATATGCGCACATGATACACTCTATACACTCTATTCATATACATTCTATACATATATACACATGATACATTCCATACATATACACTCATGATGCACTCTATACATATACACACATGATACACTCTATACATATACACACATGATACACTCTATACATATACACACATGATGCACTCTATACATATACACACATGATACACTCTATACATATACACACATGATACACTTGTAAGGATCTGTAAGATGGCTTTTAACCTCTTCACTATGGCAGATCCTGAGAGCTGATATGGAATTTCATGAGATGCAATAAAAACAATCTCTCGAGTCTAAGAAGATAAGGATTACAGGATTACAGCTGTCCAACTGTTCTATTTTAATTACTATTGACCATTCAAACATCAAACATAGGTGTGGACTGCCAACAGGCCAGGGGGTAATGCGAGAAAGACCCCCTCTCATTTCACCTCAAGCCCCCCTTCTTGACCTGTAAGCTACCTTTCTCCATAATTCACAGTCCACATAAAATGCTCAAGGTTTTAATATGATGTATGTTATAGCACTGTATTCATGTTTGGTATCATTTTAAATGTCTCTGTGTGATTGGTAAAGTGGTCTTAATTTCACTATGATATTTCATTTATATATGTTGATTTGGTTTTTGACTTTGATATAATCTGCCAGATGCTTCCCCCCTCTCTAGAGATGATTAACATCTCAAAGTAACCAGGCAAGAGTCTCTGTGACGCTTCTATTGTCTTGAATTTATGACTGTTTGTTCTGAGTGGGTATAAAAGTATAAGGTGGACACTGCTCGGGGGAGATCTTGTTAGCTAAGACCCCCATTGCAGCAACTCATTTGTGCTGCAATGTATTTCTCTGCTCAGGTATGCATTCTTTAATTCTGTAATCTATATTTGAGTTAATGAATGTTATATTGTTACAGATATCATCTCTGAATTGGCTTGATGATTGTTTGATTATATAATTGGCATTATACAATTTTACCTGACGAATAAAATGTTAAGTTTTGACTCATTCTGAATTCTCCTGAAATCTTTTATATCCAGTAGATTATGTGAAGTCATTTTCGCTACCTTTATGGCGGCATAATTATGGAAATTATTAGACCCATAGACTATATGTAGGATCGCCCCCGTAGTTTGGAGATCTTTTTAATTCTATAACCACTGAGACTAGCAAGTTACGGATCTTGAATTAAGTGAGATGTTTTCTTTTGGCACGAGTTAGTATTGTACAACCAGCCTAATTAAATATTAATTCATCCCGTATCCTCTGACTAATTTCAGAGTGTCTTCCATTCTGTCCGTGAGAAGAGACGCAACCCGGGGCGTTGAACTCTGAGCGGCGATTGGCCAGTAATGAACGTATAAATTGAAGAGTATGGGAACAGATAGATCAAAACTCTAAATTAAGTCATAAATGATTATTGTGATCCGTTCTTATAATTAGAAATACAGTCTAAATATTACGATCACTTAAAATTGGAGTCAGATAAAGTTCGGAGCTAGAAAATGAGTATAAATAAACTCTAATGAATAACAGAATTCTTTTCAGAAGCACTGGAAAAGGCTTACATGCATTTAACCTTCGACCATGCTGTTAGTTTCGTCATTGGGCTAATAGATGGACTTTTACAGTTGATGACCGTCCCTCCGTGATCTCCCAGAAAGATAAGGCGAGTGATGTCTTTTCAGTGCGATATGCGAAAGAAATGCTCCGAAAAGAGGTTTGAGTTTCTCTTCTTCCTACTGCTGGGGTAAGTCAATTCTTATTTGCCTTTTAGAAGTGTTGAGGGAAAGATTAATGCATCCCATATAGACACATTTGTAGAATGAGTCGGAAATGCTCAATATTAGACCGGAGTCCGTAACTCCGCGGGGCTGAGAATTAGACAAAACCACATTCCTTTTCAGGCATATAATAGCCGCAGAGTAGCAGAAGAAGTACTAAAAACTCCAAATCTAAGATCTCTTTAAGAGATTACATTTTAAAATGGAATAACATCATCCAGATTTTATTCTGATACTTAACAGAGAGCTGTAAATTAACACCTGAATTCTAAATATAATAATTTCCACTCAGGATTATTTCTTGAATAAGTTGCAATAACTTTGCAATATTGAAAACAAGCAATAAGTTATATTTTAAGAATTTCGGGAAAGCTGTAATCAGATGAACTGAAAATTCTTGCGAGAATCTTTTGTATGTGAATGTAAAGAGGGCATATACAGCGCAATTAAATTTATAAATAGGAATTTTCAAAAGAAAAACTTTCTCTCCAAACAGGAACATTAGACCTGATACGTTCTCTAAAATTTGAATTCTTAAAGAAGAAATTTAAAGCATTCGCTAAAAGAATGTAGAAAAAGCATGTTCTTTTGTTTTACTGTTTGGAGAAATTGTTAAAATAACATTTATATTGGGAAATACGGCTCACATGCAGTATAGTTCAGAAAACTGACCCAGTAATAATTACATTAAAAACGAAATCAAATATGATTATAACGCCACAGAAACTTATAACAAAGCCTGTAAATTATTTTCGATAAAGATTAATCTTTAATATTCCTAATTTTATAAATTAAATATAATGAAACTCCTTCAAGAGGTTTATAAAAACACTGAAAATAGTTTTTAAAATGCTGTTTAAGACTCAGTCTAAATAGTTAAATTATTACACTCTTATGAGTTTCAAAGCTGTAAGGCAGATAAGGACAGGATCAGTGTTGGGAGTGTTACTTTAAAGACAAAAAAGACAAAAGGAAAATTATTAATTACATCACTACAGTTGTAGTTAATTTAGGTTTCTAATGGCTTTGCCTGAAAAGTAACTCAGTTACTCAATAAGTAATTTAATTGCTTGACTAAAGACTAAAATTCCACATGAATAAATTGCATGGGTAATAGAAATAAAATAAACCGGAAGGTTTAGTGTTGTTTTAATAGAAAACACAAGATTTCAAATAAATGACACTATATTTTCATAAACTTACATTATTTGAGATAGGTAAAATAGGGATCACCCTACTTCTCTAATTTGATTTAAATAAAATGATTAAAATTATATATAGCATTTTAGGCAATTAAATTACCTAAGAATGAGAAATAATTCCTTACTTTGCCCCTGGCAAAAAGTAATCTTGGATTACAGCGACTATTTACTTTGTGATTAATTACACCCAACCCTAGACAGATAAGATCATACATCTAGAAGATGTGTATTGTGCATTTGCCCTGAGATACCCTTTCACACATTCACATATCAAGGAAGATCTACTAAGGAATGTTCCTCAGCTAACAGCTCGAAATAAGGAAAGGGTGACTACCTCACAAAACCTTTAAACCAAGCAATGATTGACTTGTGTTTTCAAGCAGTATGTACTTGCGTTTCACTAAATGCCCAGGCAACAAAGGTTATGACTGGTTTCCAGTTTAACTTAATCCTGTGCACACAGAGAAAATGTAAAAACAACTGCAGCACATGATCAAATCAAAAGCGAGACTTCTAAAAGACCAGTAAGTTGAGATTCAGTCATTCTGATTTGTTAACTCGGCAGACTCTACAGAGTACAGTAATAAAATATATTTTAAATTCATTCCATTTTAAGATAATATAACTTATATCATAACAACATCATGATATATTATATTATCACAGCCAATAATGGCATTTAAATCTCATAATGATTCAGCATGATTTAGGAAGAGAAAAGAAAATTGAATAGATGAAAAATGGACAAAGCAAGTTTGAAAAGGAGAGTGAGTGCATGTAGCAAGAAAATGAGGGTCATTATTAATGCTAAAACATTAAAAAGAAGTCAGCAGATGGAAAAGAAGTTAAAGATGGGAAACAGTAAGTAGGGAAGAGAGAAAACGGAAAGAGAAAATAAACTACCAAGAAAGAATTTCTTTACCTTCTAATTATGCAAGAATCTTTAATGAGACCAATCGACCAGCCCAAAATTTATCAACTAAACTGATCGACCTGATTTTATTAAAAATACTCTCGGTAAACGTCAACCCAATAGTAATGGCTTTATTAGTTAACTAGGCAGGGTATAGGCTGATTGCATTTTCACATTTGTAATTGTGCTAGACACTTTTTCATTGCCATAGAACCCAACAGTATTTTGTGATAATATACACATAGACTGAGTAATTCCTAAAACATGATTTTCTTACTGCAGGTGTGGAAACACTTGGGTTTGAGGTTTTAGAGGCCACAGATGCATTTTAGACCGTATGTCATGTATCAAAATGGAATTAACTGTATGCTGAAATTAATTAATTAATTTTAAGATACGTGTTTTTATGGTAAATGAGTTTGTCTCCTAAAAGGGGAAAACTGTGCTATTCTCAATATAGCTGCAGTTTAAACCACTAACAGGAGTACAGTATTAGCCATGAGGCTAGAGTTTCTTTCATAATTGCATTAACAAAGAAAATGTCTTCTTTAAAGGAGTCTATTGGTCTAAACTTTGCCGAATTTACTTAAAGCTGTGACTGAGTAACAAGGGGAGGTACATATCTGTACCTCTACTTGGAACTCTATGGTAAAATTATTTTAAACTAAAATATCCCTCTCCGGGAAAACAATACCTAGTATTAAATTTAATCAGGAGATTCATTTAATTGGGCACATAATCAAAGTTGTGTGCAATACAATCTTTGGCAGAAATTCATATATAAAATACAGAGATGTATAAGATGGGGAATCTGATCAGCATTCCTAAATTTTAATTGCTAAATGAAAATCACAGCATCCAAATTGAGAAACTGATGCTTAAAACACAGATCTGACCAGAATGAATAAAACATATCTCAGTAAATCTGAGTTCATAAAACATTGTGGCAGACTGAAAGTTCAAATGCAAAAGAAGTTTAAAAGGACATGCTCAAATTTGACCATCGATGCTCAGTTTATCTGATGCTTTGCTTTGCAAAAATATGATCAGGAGAATGAAATGTCTTTGTAAACCAACACAAATTCTAATGGCATTTAATTTGATGCCAATTGTAAAACCTGTTTGGCTAAGACCATACATGGAGAATTAAAATAGTACCAGCTATTTTAATGTAATTTGTGTAAAGGCTCAGATAAAACTGTTTTACTCTCTGCATTTATTTTACCATTCAGGTTGACTACTGCCTAAACCTGCCTGTAGCCAGACAGGACACACAGCTTTACATGAGATGGGTGACAAAGGTATTTAAGGAGGCCAATCACACCCCATAAAAACACTAACACATGTTTATCTACATGGCCTCCCAGTGTAGCGCTGGATCAACATTTTGCAACACAAATTATAATTAAACCTCACCCATCTCATACACACAAACACACACCACACACATTCATTGCTGCAACCTCACAGTATTTTTAACTGGTATATGTCGACTATCCAGTTTAAAAAATGATTTACCTCATTCATATCTATCATACATTATTCAGCTCATACATATAGGACAATGTGGAGACATTATTTAAATATCAATTGTGGTAAACAATTTTGCAACTTTATGGTTTTTCAAATTGCTGTGTATTGATGTAGTAATGTGCAGAAATCTCGTGCATGGATACAGTCACATATCAAATTATTTCAACTTGTGAATTAGCAAAATCTAAACGAGGCTACTAGTCTCTTTAGATGTTTAATTCATTCATGTTCATTCATTAGCCCTGTTGCAAAATAGTAGGGCCCACTATTTTCCAACAGTGACTTTTGAAACTCAAAATTGGTAAAAACAACTAAAACTAAAAATGCAGGCTCTAATAATTCAACCAAATTCTAAATTATACCTGCATTATTGAATGTGACTTTAGCCTGTACATCAGTTACATAAAGAATGAAGAAGGAAAAATCCTGAAGGTTTTAAATCTTTGTTTGAGTTTTCATTCTCTTGTTGATTTAGTTAAACCTTAAATTTGCATTTATGTTATTTCAATTGAACCATTTATATTGACAATTTTATGATTATAATTGTGAAATTGTGTATTTTTCTTATTGATGTTATATATATATTTTATTATGCATACCACTGGTAATATACTGGTTATATAGGCCTGTGCACCTTTTCTTCAAATTACTCATATCAAATATTCCATCATATGGGAGTGAAGCATCTGGGAATTTACTACCACTAAATTTAGGACTTATTA
Organism: Danio kyathit; assembly: GCA_903798195.1. Lineage (NCBI taxonomy): Eukaryota > Metazoa > Chordata > Actinopteri > Cypriniformes > Danionidae > Danio > Danio kyathit. Next base: position 22,410,514 of record LR812543.1, on the reverse strand, counting down.
AGATCTTATTTACCTCTCACACTTTGAACATGGTCATTATCTTTTTGTTTACCCATTCTACAGTGATGAAAAGCTCATTTTATTCCATTATTGCATGGTCATTCAAATATTTTTCAAGTGTCTTGCATACAGTGGAGCATCATCAGTGACATTATTCCCTAAGCCGGTGAACATATATGATCTGCCTTGTGAACTTCACCCTATGTCTGAAACTGACAGAGGTCTTTTCCGTGGAGCAGATAAAATCTAATGCACATGGATGTTTCCCTAAATACAACGAGAGTTGCAACCTGGTTGATCAATGCACTGGACTTTGTCGTCTTATGGACTGAATGTCACCACAGATGGACACAAATTCAACAAAGCTGATGGCAGAAATGCCTGAACAGCAACTTGAGCATAAGCTCAACTCCATATGCATAACATTTTGGTTTCAGGTGACAACATTGTTATCTCCAGTCGACATCATCACTCGGAAAAAGCCATCCAAATTATCTTGTGTTCCCTTAGAGACTCTTCAGGATTGCTCCAAGGGACCAGGGGCCGTCTGTAAGGATCTGTAAGATGGCTTTTAACCTCTTCACTATGGCAGATCCTGAGAGCTGATATGGAATTTCATGAGATGCAATAAAAACAATCTCTCGAGTCTAAGAAGATAAGGATTACAGGATTACAGCTGTCCAACTGTTCTATTTTAATTACTATTGACCATTCAAACATCAAACATAGGTGTGGACTGCCAACAGGCCAGGGGGTAATGCGAGAAAGACCCCCTCTCATTTCACCTCAAGCCCCCCTTCTTGACCTGTAAGCTACCTTTCTCCATAATTCACAGTCCACATAAAATGCTCAAGGTTTTAATATGATGTATGTTATAGCACTGTATTCATGTTTGGTATCATTTTAAATGTCTCTGTGTGATTGGTAAAGTGGTCTTAATTTCACTATGATATTTCATTTATATATGTTGATTTGGTTTTTGACTTTGATATAATCTGCCAGATGCTTCCCCCCTCTCTAGAGATGATTAACATCTCAAAGTAACCAGGCAAGAGTCTCTGTGACGCTTCTATTGTCTTGAATTTATGACTGTTTGTTCTGAGTGGGTATAAAAGTATAAGGTGGACACTGCTCGGGGGAGATCTTGTTAGCTAAGACCCCCATTGCAGCAACTCATTTGTGCTGCAATGTATTTCTCTGCTCAGGTATGCATTCTTTAATTCTGTAATCTATATTTGAGTTAATGAATGTTATATTGTTACAGATATCATCTCTGAATTGGCTTGATGATTGTTTGATTATATAATTGGCATTATACAATTTTACCTGACGAATAAAATGTTAAGTTTTGACTCATTCTGAATTCTCCTGAAATCTTTTATATCCAGTAGATTATGTGAAGTCATTTTCGCTACCTTTATGGCGGCATAATTATGGAAATTATTAGACCCATAGACTATATGTAGGATCGCCCCCGTAGTTTGGAGATCTTTTTAATTCTATAACCACTGAGACTAGCAAGTTACGGATCTTGAATTAAGTGAGATGTTTTCTTTTGGCACGAGTTAGTATTGTACAACCAGCCTAATTAAATATTAATTCATCCCGTATCCTCTGACTAATTTCAGAGTGTCTTCCATTCTGTCCGTGAGAAGAGACGCAACCCGGGGCGTTGAACTCTGAGCGGCGATTGGCCAGTAATGAACGTATAAATTGAAGAGTATGGGAACAGATAGATCAAAACTCTAAATTAAGTCATAAATGATTATTGTGATCCGTTCTTATAATTAGAAATACAGTCTAAATATTACGATCACTTAAAATTGGAGTCAGATAAAGTTCGGAGCTAGAAAATGAGTATAAATAAACTCTAATGAATAACAGAATTCTTTTCAGAAGCACTGGAAAAGGCTTACATGCATTTAACCTTCGACCATGCTGTTAGTTTCGTCATTGGGCTAATAGATGGACTTTTACACACTCCATACATATGCGCACATGATACACTCTATACATATGCAGACATGATACACACATGATACTCTATACATATACACTTTTGATACACTCTACACTCTATACATGATGCTACCGCACGCACGCACATCTGATTGGTTGAAACATTGTATCGATTGGTTGAAACATTGTATCATAAGCTCCACCCTTGTTGACCCTGGAACACTTAGAACTCTGCAATGTCAGGACGTGCGTCATAATGATGATGATAATAATAATAAAAATAATAATAATAATAGTAAAAAATAGTGTCATTATATTGTCATTAAGAATAATAATTTAATAAATGAATAAAAAATAATTTAACAATAAAAATTCTTATAATATGATAATAAAATTTAATAATTATTATTATAAAATGTTAAAATGATAAAACAAGCATTTTATTATTATCATATTATCATTATTTTTTAATAATAATTATTAACTACAATAGTAAGAAGTAATGATGAAGTTCAAATTATAATAATAATAATAATATTAATAATAAGAATTTATTGTAAACTAAAAGTTAGAAAAACAAAACACACTTAAATATTATTATCATTATTATTATTATTATTATTATTATTATTATTATTATTATTATTATTATTATTATTATTATTATTAAATGTTAACATGAAAAAATATATTTGAATATAATTTAAATTACTAATGATAATAGTATTATTTATAATAATTATTCCAGTTGTTATTGTCTTAATAACTGTACCAACTGCATAGTAATAAATAAGAATGAAGTTTAAATGACAATAAAAATAATAACAAATATTTTATAGCCACATTTTAGACACTAACATTTTTCCATAACATTTAAACTATTTATTTACTTCTAATGATTTCATTTATAATTAATTATGTTTTAACTAACACTATCTAATGTATTCCTCATATAACTTTTTTCTACTATAATTTTAAGGGCCCTGATCAACATACCAGAAACCATCATCTGCATCCCAGAGTATTTTACTAGTCTTATGTGGACATTTGGCCTCCACAACACAGGCCAAATCCCGGCTAAAGCTGCGTTTCCATGCACTGCTGTGTTGTAAGTAGCTCATAACTGTCATGTCATCTTGATTTTCAACTCCCAGAGCAGGTCATTTTTGAGGCGAGCAGACAGAACGTCATTTCAGGGTGGATTTTCCGTCTGGATTTTAAATAGCTGGGAGCGATATTATTATTCATGACACCAACTCACTGCTTGCATAACTAGTCTTTAATTCTGTCAATGAAGGCCTGAGGGAATTTCTTTTTTACTGAATGTGATTCATGATCCTGAAACAAAAGAGCTGCAGTGAAAAAGTGGTCACACACTGCTCTTTGAGTTAAGAACAGAAAAACAACATCAACAACAGATATTAGACATAGAATACTAGTAATTAAGTAATAGAAATAAATAACGTTATTTTACTTTTTAAATAAAATATATAGGCTATAATATAAAATATAAAAGGTAAATGGTCTAACAAAAATAATATTGACAATATATATACTGTGTTTATTTGGATTTGTGTATAAAGATTATCCCAAGTATGATAAAACTAATTTATTGAATAACTAATTTAAGAATTTATTGATAATGAGAATGTGACTTTAGATGAAGATAAAACAATACACTGACTGACAAGAGATTGACAATCAGAATCCATGAAAGTGTGAATTTTGGTGTGTATCTGTGCTGCTGAAGTGAAAACATATGTCAAGTGTGTTAGGAAAAAGGAATATGTTTTGTATTATTTTTGTCTCTTTTTCTTTTTATTAAACAATGGTATTTGTATTGCTTAAGGTGATATATTAAGCAAACTTCTTCTCTGAGTGAGAAATGCCTTGTATACTAATGAAGCATTTTTGTAGATGGAGCTGATGGAAATGCAAAGGCCTGAATGTCTAAAATTAACTTTAGCTCTGCAGATAAACTTCCTGTGAGCAGAGAAGAACACAGAATATTTGCAATTGAGAAATCTTATGCTTTTAACGCTGTGCAGATTTATAGAAGAAGAGGAAGTATGTTTGGGTGCAGCTGCGGAGGACTGGAGAATGATGGACAAGTGACGAATTCCACTAAACTCCACCTGTTAATATCAGCTGTGTAAACATTCTGGAGTGAGAAAATGAGAGTTGCACACCTCCTGAATGTAATTCTTGCATTGCATTGAGGATAACCACAATTCTGTTCATCGAATCATTCATTTGTACCTAATAAATTACTAATATTTTGACATTGAAGAAAATCTTCTCCTGACCTTTTTTATTGAACACACATGGAATTGATTAATATTTCAACAAGTGAATAACACATATATACTAAATAGATTTATCAGACATTATAACAATATTTTTGCTTGGAGTATCCTATTCATTTCATAAAAATTAATGATTTTTTCATGTAAATACTATTTTAATTGCTACAAAAAAATAAAGTAACATTCTCAGAAATAAAGGTACAAATCCTGTCAATGGGGCGGTATGTTTTTGTTCCTAACAGGTCCTTAAAGTAAATCAATACCTAAAAAGTACAAATGTGTGCCCCATAGTACCTTAAAGGTACAAAAGTGAACCTTAAAATTACAAAAGTGTGCCCTAAAGGTACTTATGGTCACTTGTATGGTACAAAACTGTGGGACATTCTACCAGACACGTACATTTTTTTGTCTTAAACGTGTATTGCACCCATTTTATGTTGAATTTAATGCAAATGTGACAGGCCTGACAGAAACATGGGCACAATTGTAAATGTATTTGTATTATATATTTGTAGTATTTATTTGTAGAGTTTATTTATAATTTCATGTTTTTAATTGATGTGAATGATAGAATAACTTGCTGCTTTTGCCATTTTCTTTTCTAAATAACATTTTTTAGGAAAGCAAAACTATTAAAGCTGTAGGTTGAATTGGGCTGAGGACAAGGACAGTGACAGGGTTTGTACATTTGTAAAATGTTTTAATAAAGAAAACAAAATCTGAGAATCAAATAATTGACATATTGCTTTACAGAACAACTCACAGGAATCAACCATCAGTCCGTTTTAGAGATTTTTGGGATGAAATAACTTTGATTCACTGTATTTATGTTTTAATTTCAGGGACAGATAATGGAAAACACCACCTCAGTGATTTTGTATTTCTGAGAGTGAACAATGAGGTTAATAATTATGTTTGTAAAATAGTAACCACAATGAAAAAGAATCCTGTTGGTTAAACTTGGCTAAATGAATGGGTAGCTTAGTAACGGAGAATTAATGCCATTAAATGTCTTAAGTTTTTAAATGTGGTTGAATAAGGAAAGTCAACAACTTAACCCTTTATCAAGTGAGAAACCATAATATAGTAACTTCATTAACATAGTTTACAATATATTAACGATCATACAAGTTCAAAAGTATTGTAATAACCCCCAACACTAGGGTTTTTCCGATGAGTATTCAACGACGAGTTCCTTATAAATCTGTTCAGCTACAGTATTGTTATAGTTACACTCATATTGGCTTCTCACCCACTAGGTGGCGCTCTAGTCATTTCCCAAACTCACTGAGGTTTACAATAGCTTTTTTGATAACAGCACATAGTGTGTCATATCCTCCTCCACATTAGCTTATGAATTAGTGTTGAGTTATGAGGAGGGATGCAGAGCTTGTCCTCTAAAAAAACGAGGACAGCCAAGTTCAGAAACGAATAAAGTACACTTTTTAACCCTTGTGTAACAATCTATAAAAAGTCAAAGGCATAAAAATAATAAAAACTTTTTTACACTTTCACACTGCAGTATCAATCCTGATTTTATCATTTAAAGGATTTTTAATATTTAAATTAGCTATGTTGGTTAAATAATGACATGCAAAAAAGACTATAAAAGTATTATTTTCTACATATTAGAAGCTAAGTAGTTTATTATTATTATGATTATTATTATTGGGTAAGTCAATGATGAGACAAATTAATTTTAACACATTTTTTTTGTGCAGTGATGAAACAAAATAAATGAAATACCGAAATATAGCCTCACACTATCTGTATCTCACACAGATACAGATTTATCAGTATAGACATTCATTCATTCATTCATTCATTCATTCATTCATTCATTCATTCATTCATTCATTCATTCATTCATTCATTCATTTTCTCTCAGCTTAGTCCCTTATTTATCAGGGTTGCCACAGCAGAACTTGCGGTTTCCCCCACAAGTCTAAAGACATGTGGTATAGGTGAATTGGGTAAGCTAAAATTGTCTGTAGTGTATGTGTGTGAATGTGTATGGATGTTTCTCAGTGTGACGGGTTGCAGCTGGAAGTGCATCCATTGTGTAAAAATTATGCTGGATAAGTTTCATTCCGCTGTGGTGACCCCAAATTAATAAACTAATGGGACTAAGCCAAAAAGAAAATGAATGAATGAATGAATGAATGAAATATCAAAGCTTCGCCAATTAAACATAATATACAGCCTTCCCAAGAATTCTGGCCCAGATTTGGCCTAAAGCTGGCACAGCAGGCACCGTCTTTAAGGCAGCGCACTAGATTAGGCCCAGATTTAAAATGTAGTATTTGGCCCGGATGTTAAAAATTGATATGTGGGCCATGTAAGTTTGGCCTGTCTTGACCCACATTTAAAATACATTAAAATTATTTTTTAGTAAAGGAAAAAAAATCTACCAATCAGGCCGGTGTGAGAAAAAGCACGCCCATAGTGTGAATGCTCAATGCTTCATGGGTTTATCAATTCCATTGCATTCGTGACACACAAACTAATCTGGCCCAGTTTGGCCCAGTTATGAGTTATTAATAGGGCCAAACAGAATCTGCTGCCATTTTTTGCAATTTCTGTGCAGAAAGTCTGCGGATTTATGCCGAATGTTTTTGTGAGTATCGTAACTAAAAACGTAATATATGAAATAAAAAATAATACCTTTTTAACTTTTATTTAATGTTTACAATGCAAATCCAGTTAGATCCACTTTATTTGGTAAACAAAGCAAATCTCTCGAATAATATATCCACTAAAAGACAGAAAATATTACTTTACAATCTACACAAGTAAATAAACAGAATCAATGATGGGCTAAAAATCTGCGGAATTCTGCGCGCGCAGATTCCATGTGGGCCTATTAACTTGGCTGAAACTCGACCCAGATATGGTCTATGTTTGGCCCTTGTCTGGAAGCCAGACTTGGTCCAGTCATGTACTGTAGCGTAATTCACTGCGGCATGTGGGCCAAGCAAAACCTGATTGTGTGGGCCAGAGAAATTTTGCTATGTGGGTTTTAACAAAGACTGTAAAACACACTGCAGATAAAATATTGCAGTTTTAATGGGTTTCAGTGGGGACATTGTTTTTACCTGAAGGTCCTGAGTGTAGCTTAAACATTTTGTACCTAGTGTAAAATAGATTTATGAAGTAAAAAAGAGGGTGAAATATTACCATTCACAAAAAATGCCCCCTAAAATCATACTGTTTGCATTATTATCAGTGGTGGAAAGAGTACTGAAAAATCATACTTAAGTTAAAGTACCATTATTGCCTAAAAATGTAGTGCAAGTAGAGTAGAAGTATCTGTTGTAAATATTACTCAAAGTATAAAGTAGCCCTTTTAAAAGTACTCAAGTGTATTATGCTGTGAAAAGCTGATGCATTTACATGTAGTTTGTGGATGTGTGTGTAAACGTAACATTCTGTAGTGCATTTAGTTTATGCCCAGCAGGCACACAACATCATAAGATGTTAATATTAGGTTAGATTTAGGTTGTGATGTCAGGTGACCAAAATTCATTGTCTAGCCAGCATCTAAGGACAACGTTATTTTGATGCCCAATAACGTCGTCAAATGACATTGATATTTGGTTGATTTTAGGTTGTGTTAGAAAGTGACCAAAATCCAGCGTCGAGCCAACATCTTAAACCAACGTCATATTGATGTCAAATACAGACATTTATTCTTCTGGTATGGCAACCAAAATCCAAAGTTTGATAGACGTCATAGTGGTAACATCCACACAACGACAAGCTGTAACGTCATTTAGACGTTGATGTTTGGTTGATTTTAGGTTGGACAGTGATGTTAGCCTGACTTTGGGTTCTGATGTCAACCCGATTTTCATTTCTAAATATAATGCAATGTCCCCATGAGGTTGGGATGCAACATCAATCTGAGGTCATGTTGATGTCTTGTGTCTGCTGGGTGTTTAAGGCCATTTCAGTCATCATACAGTAGACATCTGTCATCTTCTCATCAGTGACATGCATCTAAACCAGGGGTGTCCAAACTCGGTCGTGGGGGGCCGGTGTCCTGGAGAGTTTATCTCCAACTTGCTTCAACACACCTGCTAAAAAGTTTCTAGTACATCTAGTAAGAGCTTAATTAGCTGATTCAGGTGTGTTTGATTAGGGTTGAAGCTAATCTCTCCAGGACACCGGCCCTCCAGGACCGAGTTTGGACACCCCTGATCTAAACAGTCTCTGGGTCAATGCGTGTAAAGATTTTGGACATCTTCTTGAACACTTTTAATGCTTCCAAACAGTTTGCTGCAATTATAAATTGCCCATGTCTTGAGGAAGTTCATTATGATGCCATTTACCTTTTATGTGCGGAATCACAAGACTGAATTTTCTGATCCTCATAGACAGGAAATAATAAAGTAGTGACTGCAGGTTGAAGGAATGTACTGGAGTAAAAGAACAGATACAGCCCTAAAAATGTACTCAAGGGAAGGTAAAAGTACACATTTTCAAATGACAATTTCTGAAAAAACTACTCAATTACGGTAATTTGAGTATTTGTTTTTGTTACTTTACAACACTGATTATAATACTCAAAATGATTACAAAACATAAGATGAAAAAGACAAAACTGTCCATACAGATGCACATGAACTAAAGCTATGGAAATTACGCCAAATACTTTATTAATAAATGTAATGTATGTAAACCAAGTAATCTGACTAATATCTTAATCAGTTGAGCTAATCAAAGCTAAGCTATGCTAAGCTAATCAGCTACGCTAGCCACCACCTTGTGTTGCTTTCATTTATTTGACGTCAATATTCAAATAGGAATGAAAAGAAGATAAAATGGCAATAAACAACACTGCATGTGGGGCGACGCGGTGGCGCAGTAGGTATATGCTGTCCCCTCACAGCAAGAAGGTTGCTGGTTCGAGCCTCTGCTGGGTCAGTTGGCGTTTCTGTGTGGAGTTTGCATGTTTTCCGCCTTGTTCGCGTGGGTTTCCTCCGGGTGCACCGGTTTCCCCCACAATCCAAAGACATGTGGTATAGGTGAATTGGGTAGGCTAAATTGTCCGTAGTGTATGAGTGTGTATGGATGTTTCCCAGAGATGGGTTGCAGCTGGAAGGGCATAAAACATGGGCTGGATAAGTTGGCAGTTCATTCCACTGTGGCGACCCCGGATTAATAAAGGGACTAAGCCGAAAAGAAAATGAATGAACACTGCATGTTCATTTGAAGCCATCCTTCTGTATTTAAAGCAACTTCATCTTTAATGAAAAACACAAAAAACTGCAATCGACGCGACACCGTTGAGGGGATAGTTCACCTAAAAATGAAAATTACTCTATCATTTTTTCTCCCTCATGTTGTTTGAAACCTTTATCTTTCTTCATTAAAAAACCCAGCAAAAGAAGACATTTTGAAAAATGCTGATTGCTCGCACCCAGGTTAAAATAAAATACCAAAGTATGGAAGTCAGAGCAACCAGTATTTTTCAAAATATCTTCTATTATGTTTAACAGAATGAAAAAATCTCAAATAGGTTTTGACCATGAAAAGCGTGAGTAAATGATGATTCATTTTCATTTTTGCGTGAACTATCCCTTTAAGTGTTTCATTCAGCCTAAGTACTCTCCTTTCAGGCAGGTAGTGTTACCCTTCTTTTCAAGACCAGACCATAAAAGAGGAAATTAAAAAGCCTGTCTAGACTGCATTGGCTAAGGGTCGAGCAGAAAGCATTGTGGGTAATCCGAAAGTCACGGTCAAAGTTCACACAGAGCCAATATGTGATGAAGGCTTAGGAGCAGATGAATTCACTTCATATATGACACATCAACAGTACACACACGTAATAAAACTTTATTATCATGACTGAGACAACAGAAATCTTGACATTTGTACCATTTGTGTCTTCATATAGAAATTACAGGAAGAGTGTGTGACAGGCTCAAAGAAAATAAAATGGTCTAAAAACTATAATATATATAAAACGAATCTAGACTGAACCTGTATATGATCACTCTCGCTTGTTTATAAAAAATCGAAATGTTGATTGACCTCATTTGACTGGAAAAGCACGTCTGGTCTATGTTGTACTGTGTTTATAGGCGATATATACATGTATCACACAGCAAGTCAGACAATAAAGGTGGAGAGACACTTATTTACATCATACAGTAGTCCGTTACGGCAAGTCACATTCATAGTCATCTTCACTACAGAGTAACACAAAAACCTGCACTGAATGTGCGTCTGGGTTTCACTAAATCCCACACAACCTTCACAATGTTTGGTATTGAATTGATCAATTTAATTTTTATTAATGATGCTGTTTTGCTTATTTTTTTATGTCTGTGAACTGCTGATGACATTTCTTCCGTGTTTAAAATAATGTTCTCATTTAGAGCATTCTTCATTTCATTAGCTGTATCTGAAATCGCTAACTATACCCTTAAATAGTGCACTTTATTTGAGGGAGCAACTATTTGTAGTGGGTATCGAAACCCTAGTGGACATTCTGAAGTACATTTAATGAATCCCACAATGCACGGCAACAAGGAGTGTACAATCGATGTACACTCAACGACAAGAGGATACCCATAATGCATTGTGAGAGTTTGCACTCTGAATGGATTTCCGTGTTTGACCACAAGATGGCCAAAGGGGCCGATCACACTAAACGTGCTTTTACGTTCCAAAAACGCGAGGTGCACCACACTGCCTTTTTTGTTGACGAGAAAAAAAGACACGCTGTGCGCTTTTTTATGTCACTAGGCAACAACTGAATCAGCTGCGTATTGTGTGCGAGTGTTGCTGTTGATATCGCTATAATTGTAATATTTAATAATATTGTGATTTTCAAGATTTGTGATGACATACAACTCCGGATAACTTGAAACAGTGACCACAAGTCTCTCCTTCATCTTTAAAAGTCTCCGTAGTCGTCTTGACAAAACAAAAACTGAGGTCACCTCAATGGAAACCCCACCTCTGCTTTCATTTGATTAGAGAATGAAAAAGACGCGACTAACGTAACATGTTTTTTCCGCTCAGAGTTGACTTTTTTCAACTGCAGCGGCAAAAACGGCGTAAAAAAAAAAAAAGGTGTAGCAGGTGGTTAAAACACAAGGCGTGCAGGTTTAAAACACTAGTGGGCATTAGTAAACCATTCAAATGGCCCTTAACAGTGTAAGTTTCTAAATAAATGATTATTTAATTGTTAAATGAACATTTGTATATAGGGCAGAAATCAAAATAGGACCTACTTTGTTTCATTACTAATACTAGGCCCACATGGAATCTGCGTGCGCAGAATTCCGCAGATTTTTAGCCCATAATTGATTCTGTTTATTTACTTGTGTAAATGTGTGTAAATTTCTATTTATTCAGTTTTTAAATTAATTACAGTAATATTATTGACTAATATGAAAATATTCATATGATTTATTTACAATACAGTTTGTAAAGTAATATTTTGTGTCTTTTAGTAGATCTATTATATGAGAGACATCCATTGTTTACCAAATAAAGTGGATCTAATTGGATTTGCATTGTAAACATTGAATAAAAGTTAAAAAGGTATTACTTTTTATTTCATATATTAAGGTTTTAGTTATGATACTCCCAAAATCATTCCGCATAATCCACAGATTTTTAACACAATTCTGCGCAGAAATGGCAAAAAATGTCCGCAGATTCCGTCTGACCCCTACAAATAGCTCGCTAACTATCACAGAGACTGAGCAAGACATTTAAAATCTAGTCAGTATGAGGGATTCAAAATGGCATCTCTTCCAGTGCACAAATTCACTCAATTATTTTCATTCACTTCATTAAGTAGGCTGTATGTAGGAAATGGTAAATTAGGGGATAGGGGGTGATTTTGGATACAGCCCCTGTGAATGTTAACAAACAATGTTGAAATTTGAAAGCACCAAAACAAACGCCCATAAACTATCAAGACCACACCCCTTTTTAATATCCCCTATAATTTGTAGACACGCCCCTTACTGGTAATTGGCTGCAAGTGTGCTTTGGCAATCAACACAGTGGTCAAAAATTGCATAATGCCTTTTTAAATAACTCAAAAGGTGCCATCTTTTTGAGACAGTCCTCGCTGTAGCCCGCAGCTTGATGACATACTGGAACAGGTCCACTACGTGATGAACGATCGGCTAGACCTCACCCTACCCTAAATCCAACTATCGCAGTAGGATGGGCATTACTTTAGTGGGTGGTACAGTCTCCACTACGTATTGGACCTGGTCCAGCACGTAATCATGATTACAGACAGCAGCGAGGACATCTTGATCTTTTCAGTCATGTTTATATTTATTGTAGTCAACAGCATTTTAATTCATCAAAGCGTTATTTGAAGGGATGACCCTGATCTCAAAATGAAAACATTTGGAATTCTGACCTAACATCCTTTTCTGAGACAAAAAATGCTCTAAATGACAATATTTGAACTTGAAATTTGGAAGAAATATTATCAGACCGTTATAGAACAAAACATTAATAAACATTTAACTTAAACCATACTTTAAAATCATTCCACAGATTTCATCACCCAATCAGACCTGTGCACATTCCATGCAGGCCTTTTACGTTTGCTTTGACACTAAACTAACAGATTATATATATAAAAATATAGAACTACTACGGCAGTAAGATCCAAATGTCGAACAGATAAGATTTATCTGAACACAGTAAACAAAACCATATCATTCATATCGGTCTTATTAAAAAACAACAAAAAATGTGTCCGATGTTCTCCTGATCTCCTCATTATGCAGCGTTCAGTTCATGGTACGAAGGCATGCACAACAATCTACAGCACTTTTCACAGAAAATAAAATCGCACTTTCAGTTATCGCCGGAGAACACGCTTAGAGCAAAAATGGATCAGACGCTCACATCGAATGGGACGCCAACAGTCTTTGGCTCTCCGTCCCGGGAGAACAGGACCATCTCAAGCTCCTCCACAGGTCACGGATCATCATAATCTATTTACAGCGATGATGAAGGGAGTGTTCGGGCCTTTTAAGTCTTTCACAGTGTCCTTGGGCCACTCTTTTCCTCCCCCTGCCTCAATGATGAAAGCCTGTCCAGAGTCTTTCATGGTTTTTCTTTTTCTTTTTTTTTGGTGTCTCAGGTGCAGCAGTCGCGGTCGAGGTTGCTCTGAGATGATATGAGAGACGGGTAGGGTGTCATTTTGTCGATGTTGACGTAGGTGGTGTTCAGTAGAATGTAGTGCTCGCCGCTGAAGCTGGAGAAGATGGCGGAGATGCGGGACACCAGTTCTGAGAAAGTGGGTCGACGCTCGGGTTTGGGGTGCCAGCACTCGATCATGACATTATAGCTATAAAGAAAGGCAAAAAAATGGAGTCAAAAGAAAATTAAGTTTATGTTTGTTTTGTTGTTTATGTTTAATAGTGACCCTTGTGAGCAAACTAAGTAGCGCATAATAAACAATGCGAATTGAAAATAACATTGACATAAAAGTACATTTTTTTTTAATGATTTCAAAATGTCATTAATTGTTTCGTTTTCATGGCACAAACAAGACGATTTAAAATTAGAGGATCATTTTGGGTAACAGTTCACAAGCACAACTAGGGCTCTATTTTAACGATCTAATCACAAAGTCCAAAGCGCATGGCGCAAAAGCTTTAAAGGCGTGTCCAAATCCACTTTTGCTAGGACAGAAAAATACGCTCTGCGCCCTGGCGCATGGTCTAACAGGGTTGTGCTTATTCTCTTAATGACTTATGGGTGTGTTTTGAGCATAACATGCATTTAACCAATCAGAGACTCGTCTCCCATTCCCTTTAAGAGTCAGTTGCGTCACGCCGTGGCGCATTTGCTATTTACATGGCGGACTTTGTAAGTGGAAAAACCGAACGCTTCACTAGTGAGAAAACAGTTAAACAAACCATCTGCAGGAGGATAAAGAACGAGCCTCCTCCATTCGGCCTCTTTCCTTTCTCCTTAGTTTACTTTTACTCTTTACTTTACTCCTCTACTTTCGTGGGTAAGGAAACTGTGTTGTACGCACTCCACTGAAGACATCCATTAGCCTACATATTTAATTTTGTTTGTTAAGCGCAAAGATTGGTTTCGAAACTATTTCTAAATTGAGTTCTAATTTCCAGCAAACGAATAAATGAACAATAATAATGAAGTGTGGTCAAAAAACTCCAACACAATATATCCAAACACACATGCTATGCCAAAACCTGACAGGTGGAGAAATCTAAACTTGTTTTTATTAAAAATATATAAATATGCATATAATAAATAATAATGCTAACAATAACAACATTATACAAAAGTAAGTTGTCATGAATAAACTGAAAAAAGACCCCCGAGATGAAGAAGGCATGGAGGCAGTGGTTTTTATATTTATGTAGAAAATAATAATTTTTTGTAACATTTTAATCCTTTAATTTTTTTTATATGTAAAGATATTTTTGTATTGCTGCACATCCTGTATGTATTTAGCAAAGTGTAAGCGTTTGGACCATACAGGCACATAACTAACACGCTCTGCGCTGGACTTTATACCAGATTTTAGTTGGTCAATGGCGCAGTCTATTTCAGTTCCTTTAATAGCAACGCACCAACAACACAACAACCTTAACACACTTCTTTTTTAGACCAGCACACTCATAGGTCCATAAAGTGGTACAAATGGATTTGCTATTTAAACAACGTGTTGCATAACGTGAAAAATAGGGTTGCACTGGTCTGAAAATAGCAACAAATCCTTATTGCGCCGGGTGTATGATGGGGCCCCTAATGTTAAAGCCTGCTTTCAGCAGTTCAGTCAAGTCTTACTAGATTAAGTTAAGTGAATATTGTTTCAATTTAAAAAGTGCATTTAATAATGACTTGAATCAGAGATGCCCAAACTAGGGCCCACGTGCCAAAGTTGGCCCATGGTAACCTTTGATTTGATCCACTGTCCCATCTGAGAAGAGAGGGAGAATGACAGGTATTTATTGATATAGATTATATAGACAGAATAACATTTTGTTTGTTTTATTGTTAAGCTACAAAAAAAGCTAACTTGAAATGTTGTAATTTTGTAAATGTTGTTTTTTATGTAAATACTGTTAAAAGAGATTGTCACTTTGACTAGTGTATACAGCATTTAACTCCATAGTGTTAATATGAATCATTTGTTTTTATTGTAATAAATTCATTATAAGATGTACAAAGATATAATACATTAGCTTATATGAGTCAATTTAAATTTTTGCTATTATTTTTAAGTATTATGAAATAAATTAGGAAATTACCCATGCCACAACCCACAATCAAGTTTGGTTTTGGCCCTTCATAAGAAAATGTTTGGGCAGCTCTGACTTCAATATATACTATTTATATTTAAATTTAAGTACTTTTTTCAATATTAATTAAATGGTTTAAATATTAATTTAATTTACATTTGTTTATTATTTTCTTTTCCAAGCATTTTAGCTTTGTTTTAGAGTAGAAATTAAAAAATTGCTGTTCAAAAAAATAGTTTAGCAATAATTTTCGATTTTATGAAAGAAGTCTCTTCAGCTCAACAATTTATTTATTTGATCAATAATTCAGTAAAAACAGTAATATTGTTTGAAAAAATGTACAATAAAAACATTTTTAATAAAAGTTTTCTATTTCAATATATTTTAAAATGTAGCATATTCATGTGATGGGAAAAAAAATCAAAATTGCTCCATTCTCTTGTTTCTTGTGATCCTTCAAAAATCCTTCTAATGTGCTGACGATCAAGAAACATTTCTTGATTGACATGTTGAAATGTGTTGCTTCATATTTTGTGCAAATACTGTGAATATTTCCCCCTTTTTATCAAATTTAAATACTTAATACTAAATACTTAATATTTAAATATTAAATACTTAATATAAACATCAAAGAAGCACAGCAATGAAAAATTAAGAAAAAAAGTATGCAGATTTACAGTATATAGACATCTGTTATTGTTCTTGTTATTTAGATTATCATTGTCAGTTACTTGTAATTCATCTGCTTCAGTTATTTGTAACAGTACCACAAATATTCCTTATCATAACAACCAAAAACTTTGAAACAGTAGTGCACTTATATTTCCATTTAACTTTGAGCTTAATCTCAAGTGTACTATAACCAGTCTCATTTCTCTGCTCACAACTCAGCTATTTGCTTTTGCAGTTTCAGCCTGAAAATTTATAACCTTCAAGTGCAAACCTCCATCATGCAAACTTTCCATTGTTTGTCCTGCAAGAGTCTGAGCAGAACTGAGCAGAAGCGTGAAGACCTGGAAGAAGCGGCTCATTGTCCTGTCTGTGAGGAAAGGGAGTGATGATGACCCATACAGTATATCTGTGTTCAGACCCTTGGATATGGATATTAAAAGAATGTTTGGAGGTTTTGGAGGTTGATTCACATTATAGAGTCTGGGTGGGGAGTGGATGTGTGTTGAGTTCAGGTAGTCATGCAGAGCTGAGTTGGCCAAGAGTTTTGATGAACTGCTACTGCTTGACTGCATCTGCGGGAGGTTAACAATGGCTCTCTGTTTTACGCTCGTGTTGACACACACTCTTCCTTTGGAGTGCCGTGTGGTCGTAATGAAGGACCAAGTGTGTGTCATATGGGTTTGTGTGTGTGTGTGTGTCTGTGCAAAGCCCTGACTATTTAAATGTGCAAATGATGCCCCAAACTGCAGGATTTCATCATTTGAACATGCTTTGGATGCCAAACGATGCTCCATCAATTGATTGATTAAATGTTTAAGTTTATGATGTCCAAAAAAGGTTTAGTTTAAGGCCAAAAACACATAATCATTGATTTGAACATACAGTAGTGTCTAGAAATCTAAGATTTGTTCATTTAAATTGCTTAAAATGCTCATAAATGATCAATTTGATTATTTAGGCAGGGCTATAATGCCTATACAACACAAATCAATAATTTAAAAATGCTTAGAATGTCCGTTAATGCATAATTTCATGTTCAAATGGCCTACTGTGTGTGAAAAATGTTCTGTCTGATGTAAAAAAAAATTGATGTCTCAAAATGCTTGATTTGATTATTAAAATGTGCATTTGGAGAAGCCAAAACATTCAAAATGTTTTATCACTGAATCATGTTTTGAATGCTCACAAGCAGATTTAAACATGTTTACAGTACAATGCACCAAATGGCTCCTTTGATTATTTAAGCAAATTAAGATGGTCAAAAATATCCCCCCCCCCCCCCCCCCCCCCCCCACCACAAAAAAAAAAAAGCTTACTTTGACCGTTTAAACACGTTTGTGTATGGTTTGATTATTTGAACATGCGTTTGAGGCCCCAAAATACAAAATGTCACAATGTAAACATGGTTATAATGACTATAAATGCATGATTTGATCATTTAAATGCATCACGATGTTCCAAAAACTAGTTTAGATTATTTAAATATGATTTGGAAGCCCAAATGTGCTCCATTTAATCATTTAAATGTGTGTATGATGCCAAAAATGCTCAATTTAATTTTGTAGATCAATGCTTTGCTTCATTTAATCATGCTTTGATGCCCAGGCATGCTCACTTTGATCACTGAAAAGTGCTTCTTATAGTTCTCAAAAATTCTCAAATTCATTTCTCAAAATGCTTGATTGGCTCATTTAAACCTGTTTTTGATGCTCCAGCATGTTCGCTTTGATCATGTAAGCGTGCTCATATGTGCTCTTACAGTGCATCCGGGCAGAACTCTGGTTGTAACAGTCTCCGGCCTTGCAGAAGAAACACTGTAATGTCGAAGGAGTTCACATCAGAGTATGGCGGAGCACCTCGGGTCATCAGTTCCCACAGCAAAACACCAAACGACCACTGCGTGAAGATCAAATTCACAGAAATGAGTTGTGAGCACCTATCAAAACAAAACTCAAACACCGTCAGTTGATGGAGGCCAACAAAGAAGGGAAAAGGGGGAAAAACAGTCGTAAATCCATTTAAGGGTACAGTCAAGGCAGTGTTTTGGAAATGTTGAGAAATAAATTTCCTCAGAAGTGTGCACGTGTGTAGTCATCCATTGGATTTGAAGTGCAGGTAGGTTAGAAAACAGGACATGAGTCAGGACACACCTTGAGTCTGACATGTGTGTGCACGCATGAGTCTGTGTAATAAAGAACTATTCTGTGCAAATATTGTCAAAGTGACCCAGAGACCACTAGTGGTTTAATCACAAGTGGAATTTTCAAATATTGGCAACACAAAAGTTGGAAATGGACCAAACTAAAATTTGACAGCAGTGTATTGCACATTGTACGTTTACATACAGTAGTCTGGATATGATGCTCATATTTAATGTTTGAGGATTTAGAAATGCTTAAAAACATTTGATCTTAACATTCAAATGACATATGATGCATAAATACATTTGTTTTGATCATGTAGGCCCCATCCACATGGCAATGGAATTTGGTCAATCTTCAAAAGTTTAGGACACTGGCATTGTTAATGTCCTTGAACAAACTTTTTAGATAACAGGTTACAAAGTAAGGAATTTTCCTGCATAGCCATTTAGATAGAAAAAGTAAAGAATGACACTTTTTGTAAATGATGACATGCACAAATTCACTGCATTCTATCATTCAAATCTGTGATTTTATTCTATCCTATGGTTCTGTCTGTTTTTGTTTACAGTGCCACATATAGGTGTGGCGTACATATTACATAGTTTAACTCAGTTTTCCTTTTTCATCTGAATGCAGACATTTCTTGAAACAATATGTATGTATGTAAATATATGTAGGTATGTACTGTATGTATGCAAAACTTTTAGAATCTGCAAAAGAAAAAAAAAAACCCTGTTGTCATCTGAAATATACATAATCGTGTTTTTGGTCCACTTGAATGCTAAAATTTTCTGTTTACTTACTCCCAAGGCCATTTACTGTATATCAAAGTTGATATTTAGCGGCACCATGTTGGTGTTTCATAACATCAAGCTTTTATCAAGTGGGTTGTAAGCCCAACGCTCAAACCCCAACCTGGAGGACCAGGATATGCACACATACACTACGTACAATTTAGCCATATTCACCTACAGCACATGTCTTTGGACTGTGGGAGAAACCGGAGCATCCCGAGGAAAACCCACGTGAACAAGGGGAGAACATGCAAACTTTACACAGAAATGCCAACTGACCTTCTTGCTGTGAGGCGACAGCAATATCCAATTTTCTATTTAAATGTGCTAAATATATCTTAACATTCTAGATTTAGTTATGTCATATTGATCATTTAAATGATTTGGTAATTTGTTCATTGTGATTCTAATGCGTAAAAACTCTCAAAAAAAAAAAATGCTCATCTGGATCATTTATACATGATTGTTATACCCCAAAATGTTCAGTTTGATAATTTAAACATGCTTAAAATGCTCAAAATATTTTATTTGTTTAATAATATAAGCTTATATTTCCCCCAAACCCTCAAAATCATCCTTAAATGTGCATCTGATTCTTAAACACACTTAATTTACTCACATAAACGTGTATTTTATAATGCCTCAAAATGCTTGTTTTAAACATTTAAATGTGCTTCTGATCCCCCAAAGTGCATAATTTGACCATTAAAATGTACCCATGTTGCCTAAAATGCTTGACTTTTATTGGTTGACTTTGTTTGTTGAATAATACATGAATAATGAATAATCTGCTGTGGTGTCCCCTGATAAATAAAATACTAAGCCGAAAGAAACTGAATGAACGAATGAATGAATGAATACATGAAGATTTGTACATTTGGATGTATTGTCTAGGCCAGTGTTTCTAAACCACTTTCCTGGAGGACCACCAGCTCTGTACATTTTACATGTATCCTTAACCAAGCACACCTGATCCAGATCAGCAGCTCATTAGCAGAGACTGAAAGTCCTGTAATGGGTGTGACATACAAAAGAGACATCCAAAACATGTAGTGTTGGTGGTCCTCCAGGAATGTGGTTGAGAAACACTGGTGTAGGCTAGCATCAAACATATCTTTTGAAATGTAAAATAAATCATTTCTCAGATGAGAATCTTTTATTTCTAGACTATAAGAGCTGATATTTTAGTCAAAAAAACACAAAACAATGCAATTTGTTTTGTAAAGATGGCACTACAAATTTCTTAAATATTATTTTTCATTGATACTCACCACATCAGATTTGGTTGTGAACTTGTGTGTCTGCAGGCTTTCTAATGCCATCCATTTGACAGGCAACTTCACCCCGTGCTTATTGTGTACGCTGTAGTATTCTTTATCATACACGTCTCTGGCCAGGCCAAAATCTGCCACCTTTACTGTGTAGCTCTCGTCCAGCCTGAAAGAAATGTTAATTTACATTAGGTTAAACAGTAAAATAAACATGAAAACTGCATGCATGAGTGCCCTGCACATAGTGTATGATGCTAATATCTAACTAATGTCAATATGTTGAAAAACTCACATGCAGTTTCTGGCCGCGAGGTCTCGGTGTACAAACTTCTTGCTGGCGAGATACTCCATTCCTTTAGCCACCTGCAGCCCGAAACCCATCAGGTCCTTCACTGTGGGGTTCTGTGGGAAAGAAAACAAACCCGCCATTGAAAAACAATCTTGATCAAGACAACAAAACCCTTCACCACAAGAAATTGTTGCATTGCTTAGTTCACTCAAAAATAAAACTTTTCTAACCAGTAAGTAAGACCTTTTAGTAGGGATAAACTGAAATAAAAATTCTGGGCTGAAAATTCTTGACCAAAAAATGGAAAAAAATGACATACAGTATAATAATTATGCATTATTTTATTAAATAATTTAAAGACATTTTGTAAGCCTTTTAAATTGAACTCAATCATTTAAACTTGACAGATTTTTAAAAAACACAAGCCAATTAAATAACCACCTTTTATTAGTGGTAATAAAGGACAGAGAACGAGTTGAGAGGCATCATTTGTGGGCTATGAGTAGGCCCACACGGAATCTGCGCACGCAGAATTCTGCAGATTTTCCGCAGAATTCCACAGATTTCCGCAGATTTTTAGCTCATCATTAATTCTGTTTATTTACTTGAGTAAATGTGTGTAAATCTGAATTTATTCAGTTTTTAAATTACACATATTTCACATATTAAGGTTTTAGTTATGAGACTCCCAAAATAATTCTGCAGAAATCCGCAGATTTTTACCAAAATTCTCCGCAAAAATTGCAAAAAACGTCCGCAGATTCAGTCTGGCCCTAGCTATGAGATCAGAAGCATTGATCACATAGCACAGTAGCACTGTCAAAAGCAGGAACAAGTATACTACATAAAAATGTCTTGTCTGCATGTTATTTGAGCAGACTTTTCTTTTCCGGTGAGTATTTGTGGTTCATGCATAGATAAATATAAATATACAGTTGAAGTCAGAATTATTAGCCTCCCCTTGAATTTTATTTTCTTTTTTAATTGTTTTCCAAATGATGTTTAACAGAGCAAGGACATTTTTACAGTATGTCTGATAATATTTTTTCTTTTCTGGAGAAAGTCTTATTTGTTTGATTTCGGCTAGAATAAAAGCAGTTTTTAATTTTTTTAAATTTAAAGGTCAAAATTATTAGCCCCTTTAAGCTATATATTTTTTCGATAGCCTACAGAACAAACAATGGTTATACAATAACTTGCCTAATGGCTCTAACCTGCCTAGTTAACCTAATTAACCTAGTTAAGCCTTTAAATGTCACTTTAAGCTGTATAGAAGTGTCTTGAAAAATATCTAGTAAAATATTATTTACTGTCATCATGGCAAAGATAAAATAAATCAGTTATTAGAAATGAGTTACTAAAACTATTATGCTTAGAAATGTGTTGTGAATCTCTCTGTTAAACAGAAATTGAGGGGAAAAAATAAACAGAGGGCTAATATTTCAGAAGGGCTAATAATTCTGACTTCAACTGTACATGATCTGAATATTGGGCTAGTTGACGTTCTCCACTGCTCTTGTGCTTTGGTTGGTGCAGAAACAAAGCACCCTTGCACAGCCAATAAAATGTATGGGTTTCATAGAGCTGGCCTTTTCATATAATATTTTCAGCTGTTTATTCAATGTTCAGCAAATAATTTTTGATGAGCAAAAAATCTGGATCATCCCTAATTTTTAACAGAAATCATAATCCTTGGTGAATCATAAGATGAAAAGTCAATGGCTACTGGCACTTTCTCTTGATGATATACTGAGGTAGTATGAAGCAAAAGTATCAGTGTATGCAAAAAATAAAAACTTTTTTTTTTACCACATTATTACCTTAATTACCTTAACTTGCCACATTATTCATTATTACCTATTTATCAGCTGTGGATGATGTAGTTTAAATATGGGATCTCCCTATAGCAATCTTACTTTTCCAGCATAAGCAAACTGTCAAACCTATGCATCATCAGCAGCAATATTTTTGTCACCTGTATATTTTTTTTGACTGTCAAAGTGCCAGTAGCCATTGACTTACATTTTTTGAATCACAATTTTACCTAAAAATCTCCTTTAATGTTGTACTGTTGAAAATAGTCAACTAAGATTGCCTGAGAGCCTAAATGAACAGCCAATTTTCAATTTAGGGTGAAGATTAAAGTTACTGGATTTGTTGCCTTCACGTACATGACTTTCATCTCTGATAAAGTTGCGCAGATCTCCATGCTTCATGTAAGGCAACACGACGAGAGGTGAACCCTCGCTGGGCAGGCAGATTCCCAGCAGAGAAAGCACATTGGGATGGCTGAAATCCTTCATGATGATGCCCTCCTTAAGAAACTGAGACACCTCCTCGATATCCGTGATTCCTGCCACACAAAAGTTCAAATAATCACCACAATGGTTTTCAGTATCACCCCCATCTTAGATTTACACATGCAAAATGGCTTTTAACATATATCCCGCTATACGTTTTCTGAGTTTGTAATAAACCTGCCAAATTGTCAGTGAACCATTCATCACCACTTATAAATTATCTGCAACACTATCAAGTGTTTTATCACACACATACACACACACAGCCTGATATTTCAGCCGGGAGGTTTTGGAGCGAGACTTAATCCACTGTGACATGAGCTGAGATTTGAGATTCTGCCGGTCCTGTTTTAATCTTGTTGGTGGAGCGTTCGCGTTTTGGGGAGATTAAACAGATGTTTAACCTTTCACTAAGAGAAAGAGAGGCTTATGGGTGCACAAAAAAAGAGAGTCGGCTTGTGTGTGCATGTTTTACAGTAGACTGATCCTGAGCAATGAGGTATCCTACGCTACACTGACTGCTGGATTCTCAAAAGAGCTAAAGAGATCTGGGAACAGCTCAAAAGCAGTCAATCAATTCTTCACTATTATTTATTCATTGTTTGTTGTGATTAATGTATACAGATGCAAAAACTAAAACAGTCAGCTAAAACTAAAAACATAAAAACTACTTTTTTAAGGTAATGCATGCAATATTTATTTAATTTATCTTTATGTACTAAACAAATCAAAACAAGAGTTTGTAAAAATATGTACAGTGCTCAGCATAACTGAGTACACCCCATTTTGAAAATGAATATTTTTATCCATGCCTCAGTGAATATAGGTAATATATATTGGTGCATTTGAGCAAAACAGATTTATTTAACTGATATATTTATTAAAATAATATTTTAGTCACAGAACATCTTCAGAAATGGAAAGATGATACATTTAAATTCATGCAAAATATTGCAAAAACAAATTACAAACTTCAAAATTCAACAAAATTGTATATATTTTTTGTTTCTCATGATTTTCGCTGTTTTTGAAAATTTCATTTAATATTTTTCTATAACATATACATTTGGGCTACTAATTTTTTAACTATTATTGTAAGTTATTTTGTTAGATAAGCTCCAGATTTGAATTCAGTATTGACTAAACTAATGTATATGCACAAATATAATATTGTAAAGATTCCTATAGAAAATATTAATTTAAATGAGAGATTTGTGAGGGGTGTACTCATATGCGGAGCACTGTATATTTAAAAAAATAATTAAAAGATAAAACAATTAAGATTCTAATAACAACTATAATATTATCTAATAATAACAAAATCACACTGAAATACACAAAAATGTATCGAAAAGTAAAAGATAAACAAGACGCATTGATACAGTCTAGTTAGAGAACAGTGTTAAGAAGAACTGAGACAGAAAAACAAAGCTAGGTCATAAATCTAAAAGCTCTCAGTGACATGACGTGATTAGAGACATCTCTAATACGATACGGCTGCTCTGCAATGCATTCATCATCATCATCATCATCATCATCTTCATCACACAGCCATATTAAAACAACCACAACGGTCATACGTCATCTCTCAGTAAGAAGATGTCACACTGAGTTCAGAAAGAACCGAGATGCTTAATTATGCGCCTAAATAGATGTTCCTATAGGATTTAAAGTGGACGTATTCTTTTATTATTATTTAAAGTAAATGTCTAGTGTCTGTGAAGTCTCCGCTCAAAATACCAAACAGATCATTTATTAAAGCTTGTCATATTTACCAATTAGACAAGCTTTAATAAAAAAAAAATTATAAAAATAATAGAAAATAACAGTTTTTGTGTGCGTCCCTTTAAATGCAAATGAGCAGCTGCTTTCCAGCAAAGAATACGCTATAGAATACACAAGACGTGTCACTCGTATAGTTTTGAACGGGGAAAATTGTAATGGTCAATACGGCAAATGAAGCTCCGCCTACTATTACAGGAGCCAATCATCGATCACTATAGATTGAAGTTTCTCCGGGGGAGAAGCTTGGACCAGACATGTTTTTTTACGACAGATTTTTGTGATCAACAAACACTGGAATCTCAGCGAATACTTACTTTACAGACATAAGAAATATATACACATAAAGCTTAAAATCTCTACTTTTAAATTAAATAAGTGCACTTGAAAACAAAAGTTTTTTTTTTTGGTTTTGTAATCGCTATGAAACGAATGCAAGGTAGAGTCCGTTCTGTCATCACATGACAGCTGCAACTACTCAAACACCCACAAACTTGTACACAAAGAGTCGCTGTCATTTTTAGAGGAGATTCACCATCAAGACCAAGTTGTGAATCACTTCAGAAGAGCAGCGTGATCTGACAAAGCATTGTCCAGAAGATGATAAAGTGTAACACTGCCATAAATGAGGTTGGTGTCATGATCACGTTCATTTCGAGTGTGCATGTGCATTAGTTTGGGCACCTTGAAAAAATGCTGATTTTGTTTGATTCTGACATTTAGAAACAAAACTTATGAGGCAATTGTTGTCTAATTTTATTGGTGGTTCCAAATATGTAATGTAATCGAAGCTTGGCAAACAGTTTTGAAGAATTTGATGTTGCATACTGCCCGAGAGGAGTTTCAAAGATGGCTGCAGAGTAAAATCACTTGCCTTAAAGGGACTTTTTTCCAGAAGAGACAGTTTCTTCTGACAGAAACAATTGAACAAGCAAATACCACACAGCCATAATGTAAGAAATAACCAGTAGTGGATTAAAGGCAATAAATAGTTTTCTGGGTTGTTAGATGCAGTGGGACTCAATTTTAGTACTTAAACATGTTTAAGTGGCAAAAGTTAGAATTTCATGACCTGTGCCCTGTAATGAATTTTAAGCTGTTAAGGCTAATCTTGTTAAAGCTAACAAGTCGGATTTCCATCCCAATGTGAACCCAATCTTTTCAAAGTTCACAAAAAAAAAAAAAAAATTCCTAAATACAATTTATGTGTGTTTTTATCAAGTTGTTAGAGTGGATGACTGTAGTATTGGTAGCCTAGTAACCAACAGTAAACAAAGCAAGCATAATGAAAACAGCTGATTGGTCACTAAGGTTTCATTTCACAAATGAGTTTTCATTTCCAATAATTCACATTATCTCTTTTTTGAAGTCCAAAACCATCCCAAGCAAGTGTAAAACTTCTTTGCAAATTAAGGGAATTTGATTTGAAATTTGCTCATTTCTCATGCAATATTTCAAAATGCATTTTAACACAGGGTGATGGAAACCCGGCTACAGTGGTTTTACCAAGATTAAAGGGTCTCTGGCACAACAGACTCCCTAAAAACCTTATGAATGATGCTCATCCAATCAGATTGTTGAAGCTCTCTTATGTTGTCAAACTCACGGTTTAAGGACTTGATGGCGCAGTGCTGCTTCTGGCCATCTGGCTCGAGGAGGGTTCCATGAAACACGCAGCCGAAGTGCCCTGGTGCACACAAAGACAGGAAAACATGGCAGAGATTATTAGCACATCAATCTATCAAAGCACTTTCTGCTCGGGTGGAGTGTGGGCATACAGTAGCAGGTACGTGTGGCATTGAGGCCAAAAAACAGGAACAATGAAGTGTGAAAACATTGTGCTGTGACTACAACTGATGTTTAACTCTCAGACGAGTTTCGTGCAGTATGGCTATGCACTTTCTTAAATCACAGGAAGTTACAGTGTGAGGTTGGTTTTAGGTTTTGATTTTGAACAGTATACAGGAAGATACAGGAAGATTTTATTTATAATATTTGACCAATTTGTTTGGCTAAATTGTGTTCCTGACACCACTATAAACTAATTCACTTTATTTTTGTATTGATAATCTTTGCATAAAACATTAAAAAGGATGGTTACAATGCTTATGAAATGGTCAAATTTATAAGTTTTTTTCAAATACAACTTCTTATTACAAAGTCTTTTCAATTGCTGTTCTTTTCAACATTACACTACCTGACAAAAGTCTTGTCGTCGACCCTAGTAGTAAGAGCAACAAATAATAACTTGACTTTTAGTTGATCATTTGGAAAAGAAGCAGAAGGTAGATTTTTCTGATGAATCATCTGTTGAACTGCATCCCAATTATCACAAATACTGCAGAAGACCTATTGGAACCAGCATGGACCCAAGATTCTCACAGAAATCATTCAAGTTTGGTGTAGGAAAAATCATGGTTTGGGGTTACATTCAGTATGGGGGTGTGTGAGAGATCTGGAGAGTGGATGGCAACATCAACAGCCTGAGGTACCAAGACATTTGTGCTGCCCGTTACATTACAAACCACAGGAGAGGGTAGATACTTCAGCAGCATAGCACTCCTTCTCATACTTCAGCCTTTATGTCAAAATTCCTGAAAGCAAAGAAGGTCAAGGTGCTCCAGGATTGGCCAGCCCAGTCACCATACATGAACATTATTGAACATGTCTGGGGTAAGATGGAGGAGGTTTTGAAGAGTCCTGCAAGAATGCTTTCTTTGCCATTCCAGATGACTTTATTAAGAAGTTATTTGAGTCATTGCAGAGATGTATGGATGCAGTCATCCAGGCTCATGGGAGTCATACACAATATTAATTCTTTCTCCACTGCACCATGACTTTATATACTATACTGTACATTATTTTTATAAAGTGACAAGACTTTTGTCTAAGCAAAGTCAGACCTTTCTGTCCTAATTTATTAATTAAAAATCAAGGCATGATCATAATTTTTTTTGCTAAAATAAGCGTAACCTAGAGACATTTGCATTTCATATAAGTCTCTTCTGATACCAAATGATCAACTAGAGGTCAAATTATTATTTGTTGCTCCTAAAACTTGGATAGGCGACAAGTCTTTTGTCAGGTAGTGTATATTTATCAAAGAATCCTGAAAAAATTGTATTTTTCACTACAAACTGGTGTAATGCTATAAAAAACTGATCTATGCCACAGGAATATATGTAAATATAATTTTAAAGTATTTTAAAATTTAAAAAAAAGAAAACTTTAATTGTAACATTACTGTACTATATTTTAATCAAATATATGAAGACTTTGAGCATAAGAAATTTCTTACCAACTTCTATAGTTTTATTTTTTATATCACTGAGTAATAATTTCTTATCATTTCAAATATTTTTTTTTAGATTTTTGTTTTGAGTGTTTCTGTCACTTTTGCTATTTTTTAAAATATGTTTAAATACATTTTTATTTTAGTTTTAGTTGCTTTTAGTTTAAAATAAATCACCCTTACTGGATACAACCTCTTTCCATCTAATTTCAGGTCTGATGTAATTCACATCTGCAGCACAAACCATTTGCAAAAACCTGAATGACTATGGCTTTGTTCAAACCTTTGATCTCAAACATAGTCTAATATGTTATTGAATCTTCTCAAAACAGCCACATAAAAGAATGATTGCCCCAAGACTGTGAAATACAAACTCAAGCGGGACGTCTGGAGTGCAGTGTTGTGTTGTATCTAAAAGATTAACCAATTACAAGAGTATCCTCTCTAATGAGAGCAGGGAGAATAGAGTGGGGATGTTGTGTTGAAATAATAGAGCGTGGAGTGCTATAATCTCTCTCCAGCTCAGCTATCACGTCTTCCCAGATGGCAGGCGAGTCAGATTACCGGCACGGAGCCCTGAAACGGCCCAACAATGAGCCTGGAATTTAACACGGAAACAAATCACCACACATGCCACCCCGAGCACCCCAACATACTCGCATATACACACGGCCTCTTCCTCCAGCTCTATAAATCGCTTCATGTCACATCCACAAACACAGGGTTTGGTTTCTCCATAGGAGTGTATTGTGTTGGGTTTTGGGGAGGACTGGAGATTTTTTTTTTTTTACCTGAGCTTTACTGTAAATCTGATATGTGCATTTACACTCCCACACTCTGTGGGACAATGAGATGACGGGGCAATTTAACGTTCAAATGTCCAAGCTGCCGGGCGGATTGTCAAAGTTTAACCTTTTAGCTTTAACCACGGGTGAAAATGATGCCCTCTGCTAAATCCCTCAATTGAGATATTGGGTTTCTCGAAATGCGGGGGTGGGAGAGATGTTTGGTGCGAAATGTGTTACAGTAACAGTAAAAAGATACACTGGTCAATAACAAATACTGTAAGAGTTGATGATCAATTATTTTAATAGGTTAAATTAAAGCATCTGACATAAGTGATAGCACAGACACAAGGTAATTATAAAATTATTATATTATATTATATTATATTATATTATATTATATTATATTATATTATATTATATTATATTATATTATATTATAAATTATATATAATTTTGTGCCCCAAAAATGAAAATTCTCTTATCATTTACTCACCCACTGTTGAACACAAAAAATATATTCTGAATAGGGTTAGAAAGCAGCACCCATGGACTTTTAACATTCTTCAGAATATTTTTTTATGCTCAACAGAAGACATTCATACACATTTGATGTCCATTTAAAAAAGATTAAGATTTTCTAGAAAACATAATTTCTGACATTGGGTCACATCATTTATTTGGCAGTCATTTTTGTTTCCTTTTTTTTAAATTACTGCTTCACGGCTTATTTTTCCTTTTAGTATATTAATGATTATGCCAAACAGTTTTTACCCAGTTTAAATTTAGTTTTTAAACAAAAAAGAAATATATAGTATTGTATGTATATTAAATACATTTAAAAAAAAAAAATTCTAAATAATAATAAGGATCATTTGACGTATAATCACCAAAAGTGACAATACACTTCACATTTATTCACCCTCAATTGGTTCCAAACCTTTATGAGTTTCTTTTTTTTGATGACAACAAAAGAAGATATTTTAAGATTGCTGTTAACTCTTGACCCTGACATCCATACAACCCAGGCTCATTCTGAAACCATACCATACCATATATACATTTTTGAAGAGTGCCAAATACGTCCCAGGAGGTACGTTTTTTTTGCAGTTTTTGTTTTTTGCAAATCCACCAGAGGCTGCTGTGTACACTTTTTCAGATCTCAAATTTCTCTCGCGAGTGCCATTCGAGCCTGCTCTTCTCTCGTAAATCCACCAGAGGCCGCTGTCGACTGACTGACCGATCGACTGACCCACCCTCCTCCTTTCCTAAACCCAACCAATAGTGTTTTCAAAAGCACAGATTGACCCACCCACCCACTTCCCTAAACCCAACCGACAGTTTTAAAAAGCAGTCCAGAAAAAGAAAAGCCCTTGTCTGATTTTTACCACATTTTCAGATTTAACCACATTCTCACCCTGTTATTTACTTGTTTATTTTATTTTTTGGCTTCTGTTTTTGTCTTATCTGCTTTCTGGAACCGCTCTTTGCCGGGCTCAAACCCTGTCGTTGTGGTCTACTCCTCTCTGCATCTCAAGTCTGCCGATGTACATGGCGAGCTAACGGGACAAAATGGTAACAGCAGGAAAGCCATCCACATGGACGTAAGTAGACAGCTGGTAAGCGCAAAAAGGAACGACGTCATACTGCCCTGTAGCGTTCTTTTTAAAGACGTAATGCAGCCATACGTACTTCTGGCTACAAAATTCGCAATGTCCAGAAACGTATATAGGTCTACTTTTTCAGAATCAGCCTATGTTGCATCCATAGTAGGAAAAAATTGCCAACCATTTCCAAACAATCTTAAAATGTCTTTTTTTCCATTCAACAGAAACTCAAGTGGAGGGTGAGTAAATGCTGACAGAGTTCTCATTTCTGGGTGTACTATGTTTAATACAGATATTTGTGTCTCCTCACCTCTCCCGATGATTTCATTGACATGTAAGAGCAGATCTTCTCTTGCGATGACCACATGCTGGACCTCCTTCAGCAGCTCAGGATGGAGGCTGCCTAGATCTATGGGCGCTGTAGAGGGCAACAGCGGAGACGCCAGGTCCCCTTCCATCGGCCCGAGCATTGGGGACAGATCCACATGGGAATGAGCATAGAGATGAGGCCGGCAGGACTCTGTCTGAGACAGAGGCAAGCTTTGGTCTGCAAGGCAATGGGGTCGAAAGGTCAGAAGTCAATGGCTTGTTCACAGAGGCCTGGGGTCACCTGAACAAAGCAGAGAAAGTCTGGGAGGCAGAGTCATTACAGCAACTACAAAGAGTGGAGGAAACTCTAAACCATGCTATACACATGAGAGGGGATTTTTTTTTCGTCTTTACAGACAAAAAAAAAGGTGGCAAGAGAGCATGCAATGTCTTTAGAGAGAGAAACCCTCTACAACAAGAGTAAACCATTCGCATACTGTATGTGACCAAATATTAAACTGAGGTGACTAAATATTGTCTAATGATGGGCACTGGCTAATGAAGATTTCACCTGCCAGTGATTGAGTTTGAGGCTTAGATTAAGCTGAATAATAAATTACATTGTTAGATTAGATGTATTTTCTCTGTCCATGTCATGACTGTGAAGTGAGCACACTGATACGCTCAAAAACATGTAAAATAAATTGTCACTGGGGCAGTATGCTTTCAAAAGGAACACTTTTGTACTTATAGGTACATATTCATTACTAAGGGGTCCATTTTGGTACATTAGAGGTACATATTAGTACCTAAAGGGCCCACATTGTCCTTTAAATAGTACAAAAATGTACCATTTAAAAGGGGACAGCCCTAATAACAGATTTTGTACCTTTATTTATAAGAGTGTGTTCATATCAATAGATGCAAAGTATCTGGCATGCTGTAAACGCTCTACAATGTGAGCACCTGATTTAATTCTTATATCTGTTTTTCAAACAAACCAGCAGAGAATATGAATAGAATGCAGAATAGACATGCTACATGTGCATCATATGCTTTGTTGCTGGTTTATTTTGATTTACTTCTGCTTTTGATTTTAGCAAATCTGGCAGCATGCTTAGAAGACCGACAGATGACTAGTAGTAGTAATAGTTTTTATTTATTTATTTATTTTTTTATGTAATCATTAATTAATTAATTAATTATTAATTTATTTATTTATTCATTTAATCATTCATTCATTCATTGTTTGTTTATTTATTTATTTATTTATTTATTTATTTATTTATTTATTTATTTATTTATTTATGTATTCATTCATTCATTATTTATTTATTTATTTATTTATTATTTATATATTTATTTATCAATGACTAATTACATCAAGTATCACTAAGTTATATCCTAAAACAAAATTTAAATAGAAAATGGATGATTGACTAAGGTTTTTTAGAAGTTAATGTTTTATGATTTCAAGTCATATCACATGTATAGAACTCTTTTAAAAGAGAAGCACACACATATACAGTAGATATATACACAATTAAAAGCAAAAATACTAGCCCTCCTGTGAAATAGTTTAATAACATTTTCAAAGTGACATTTAACAGAGCGAGACAGTTTTCCACAGTATGTCCTATTATTATTTTTTTTCTGGAGAAAGTTTTATTACTTTTAGTTTGGTTGAAAAAACAAACAAACATTTGAAATATAATTATTAAGGTCAATATTATTAGCCCCTTTAAAAAAAACAAAATTGTTTTGAATGGCTACAGAAAAAAACACTGTTGTCCAATGACTTGCCTAATTAACCTAAATTGCCTAGGTAACCTAATTAACCTAGTTAACCTTTCAATTGTACTTAAGCTGAATACTGTCTTGCAAAATAATAAGCAAAATGGTATGTGCTGTCATCATGGCAAAGACAAAAATTTTTTTTATTAAAACTAATATGTTTTTAAAAAATCTCTTAAATGTTAAATGAATGATTTATGAACTAATGAAATATAGAAATATTTTACAGAGGGCTAATAATTTTGCCTTCATCTGTATATTTACATTTATAACTAAAAATGTACAGCATTTCTGTTACCAAGGTGCGCACAGAGGATTGGAGAAAGAAAAGTCATAAAAGTGTATGTTTGGAAAAAAAAAGTTGATCTAAGACCAGTCTTGCCTATCAAGAGCTATAGAGAGAGAAACAGCAAAGCTGGTCTGAGATCAGCAGAGAAGGCAAACCTCCACCAGCGGCGTGTTTTAAGCAAGAGGCAGCGAAGCGTAGAAACATACCCTCAAGCAAAGTGGTTCTATAGTCCACCGACTCGTGAGAGACCATTTCATTAGTGGGACTGACACTCCTCGCGTTTGCCAACATGTCCAAGTGCGGAATGTGAGCCCGGCCGTCATACCAAACCATAGCCTTAGCTAAATCTACAACCAGAGAGAGACAGAGGGTGAGAGAGAGACCGAGGAGAGGTGAGAGAAAAAAAGGGACAGGTCGCTCCACCATTGGACTTCAGCAGTGTCAACTCCCACAAACAACCCAGAAACAGCTCTCTTTCCTCATCTCACACTGTCATTGCATTGACATTCAGTTCATTCTGATCAACATTAGCAGATTTGATGACTCTGGATGTAAGGGCAGCTCAGAACTGGTCGCTAAACTGACCTTTAAGTGCAAGACAAGCTTGTCATTATTGCATTTTTGTAATGGGGTTTTGCTGTTTAATGCAAATGCATAAAATATCTTTAAAACTACATAAATGTATGGAAATAAATCGAAAGATTTGTATTAATAGTAAATTAATGGTAAAAATATTTCAATTTAGTAAGCTGTTTCAGAAATTATCTATATTAATAAGTTTATTAAATAACTGTAAGCACAAAGGGACCCCCTCGAAAATGAGATGATTCATCTCAAGGGGCTATCCCATTCAATAAATAAATTCAAATTCAAAATTCAAACCTCACAATTTATGTCAGATTGATATAAAAAAATTATTGCCAAATATTTTTTTCCACAAATTTATTTAACAAACGTAAAATGTATCTTTTTTGCCTTGATGTTTGTTTGTTTGTTTTGAAAGGATGCAAAACTTATACTATAAGATTAAAAATAATAATAATAAAATCATGACTGCACTAATTCTGGAAAGCTTCTGAATACACAACTCACTTTACATTCTTACATAATATTAATAGCTGCAGTCTATTTTGAAATAAATTGAATTCATTTGAATAAATTATTAAAATAAAAGGTTGATTGACTGATTCAATTCATTTTTATTGGATGAATCAGTGTTTTTGAACAAATCATTTGATGACAAACACATTTTATAACAGTTAATTGTAACCACCTATTGAAAAAACTGTGTTTTTAATCCAAATCGTATGATCAAATCCTTATTATCAAATCCTTTATACTGCTTCTGTGAATTTTTACTTATTATAACATCGAAATAATAATACTGTGTGCTTGGATGGACTAAAGAAATAATAAACTAGCAGATTTGAATGTTTAATAGACATAGCCGAATCACTGTCATTAAGTAATTAAACTTTGAATCTGTTTGAATTAAGATCAAAATCTTTTAATAATTTATAGTGCATGTGGGTTGCATCTAAAGATGTTTTGTATAATAAAGTGTTCCATTTTGTATATAAGAGGAGCTATTTGCATTATTTTTTATAGATCTAACGCCTCTTAGGTTATCCAAATGATGAGAAACATTTGTGCGCAAAGTGCTGCATATTTCATTTGAATAACCGCAGGAGGCATCAAAACAGCTCAACACATATACATTAAAGACAGCACAAAAATATAAAAAACACAAAGTCCCATACCATCAATGTGCTTCTTTCTCTTGATCCAAACAAACACTGCGATCAGGAGCAGGAGGAGGATGGACACACACACTCCTCCAGTGATCAGTATCCTGTAATCCTGGTCTTGAGCCAAAACCACACGGCCCAAGATCACGGATGATGTGGCCTGCTTCCACTACAATGGACACACAAATTATGGTGTTATTTTCTGTAAATATCAGTGACCATATACTAATACACTGGCATCTAATATTTTGAGTAGAGAACAACAATGACAAAACAAACTGATGTCTGAAGTTGTTCATCGAGTTTGCATTTTTTCAACTTCATTTTAAAACAGTCATTGCAGAGTTTGTGCAGAAAAACTACATTGCCCATAATGCTATACAGAGTCACAGCAATGTCACTACAATTAATAACCACAAATTACCTCTCTATGATTTCAAAATACTTACATATTTGTATGTATATATGTATGTTTTGCATATATACATACCAAACTTGAAATATATTGCTTTTGTTAATGCATCAAACAACATTAAATTAATAGTATTATTTTTTATATAATTATTTATTTGATTATATCATTCACAATGGTTCATGGGATTGTAGTTCTGTCTCGTCCCTAACTACAGCCATTAAGTAAAATGAATATTTTGGCAGGTTCTATGCCACAAAATACAGACAAATGTTCTCAATTTTACATTGAAAACTAAAAAAGTGTCCAAGCAAGTATTTTTGTAGCATCTGTCCAATTAACTCTTATTAATTCATTAACCATAAACAAGTACATCTTATCCATGCTTTCTTCAAGTTTTGTGAAAGTAATTTTTTAAAGATGTTCTAAAGAAAGATAATTTTTAAGAAAATGTTATAAAAACATGTCAATATGTTCTCCAACTTTACGTTTACAGAGAGAAAACAATGAGTTGTAATAGTTAAACAGTTTAGTAACACTTAAAAATTTTGAAATACAACCAGTTTGTATTGACATTAATACATTTAGAATTATTTTTAAAAATATTGCTAACACTTAAGAAATATGACAATAGATTTAACTGTTACTTCTGACCCCACTGCACAAAATTTTTGCTCTTCCTCAATATTTTTGTATTGTCTTCCAGATATTTAAACTTTGGAAGCAACCCAACCTGAGAAAAGAAGTCTTGCTTTCTGTGTAATTAATTAAAATTAAGCTTATTTGTGATTAAACTTCCAGTGTCTCCAGGTTAAGCACAGAAAAATCAACCTAATTCGAACAGAAAATGTCATTTCTAAACCCACGTACCAATATTTGATCTTGTTTTAAGCTTAACAGCTTGATTTCTTCATTTTGTAATCCTCTCAAGTAAAGTATCTTGATTAAAGCATGTTAAGTTAACAAACATTGACAAAGATATACCATTATTGCTGTGCACGCAACATTTTACTGCCTTCACTTGAATGAATTTAAGTCTTTCTGCTCTTATTTAAGACCTTTTAAGGTTTTAAATTATGGGAGGGTGAATTAAGCCTTTTTAAGACCCTTTTAAGACCTGCAGAAGCTCAATGAAATAGACAGCCAGAGAACGTCCATGGCATCACATCTGCGCCACATTTGCTTCAGATTTCATACGCCGCAACGTGTTTACATTTGAACCTCCAACATCACAACAATCCATCTAGAAACATCCTCAGGGAGCGTTTATTCTCAGAGAGAGAGAGCGAGAGGGTTTCACCGGTCATAAAGCAGCACCGCAAAATGAAACGCACACATCCACTGCAGGCAGGAGGGGAAATTGGATCAGAGATTGAGCCTCTCTTATGTGGCGCGGTGTTATTGAGTTTAGGCTGAGATGAGTTTTAGCGCGCTGCGTTGTGATGGGGTCAGATTAGAGCATCGTGTCATACGCACCCCGTCCGTCTCTCTCCGACAGATAAGCACTTTATGCTGAGGCCAACGTTTCCTTGATCTCTAAACCAATCATATCAGACTGTCTGGGGCCTAAAATGCTCTCTTTTTAATGTTCTTGCTGAGCTTGAAAAGGCAAACAAGGGAAGCTTCTTATCAGGTGGATTCTGATATAGTGCCCTCCACTAATATTGGCACCACTGGTAAACATGAGCTAAAACATGTCTATTGTTAAACCCCTTGATCTTTTGCTCAAAATATTAAAAAAAACACTTTGCAACAATTGCAAACACAACACCGTTTTATATATACAAATATAAACTTCACAATCATTTCTATACAGAAATCTGATATATGGCCATATATGACCATATATATATAATTATAGCTAATATATTTGAACATGGTGATGCGGTGGCAGAGTGGGTAGCGCTCTTGCCTCACAGCAAGAAGGTCGCTGGTTCGAGTCTCGGCTGGGTCAGTTGGCATTTCTGTGTGGAGTTTGCATGTTCTCCCCATGTTCGTGTGGATTTCCTCTGGGTGCTCCGGTTTCCCTCAGTCTAAACGCATATGCTATAGGTGAATTGAACTAAATTGGTCATAGTGTATGTATGTGAATGAGTGTGTATGCATGTTTTACAGTACTGGGTTGCAGTTGGAAGGGCATCCACTGTGTAAAACATATGCTGGATAAGCTGGCGGTTCATTCCGATGTGGCAACCCCTGAAGAATAAAGGGACTAAGCTGAAGGAAAATGAATGAATGAATATTTGAACATATTTGTAATTCAATGGTTGTAAAATGTATATATTCATTCATTTATTTACTTTTCGGCTTAGTCCCTTTATTAATCTGGGGTCACCACAGCGGAATGAACCACCAACTTTTCCAGCATATGTTCTATGCAGCGGATGCCCTTCCAGCCGCAACCCATCTATGGGAAACATCCATACACACTCATTCACACTCATAGGCTACGGACAATTTAGTCTACCCAATTCACCTGTACCGCATGTCTTTGTCATAAAATATTCATTCATTCATTCATTCATTTTCTTTTCGGCTTAGTCCCTTTATTAATCTGGGGTCGCCACAGCGGAATGAACCGCCAACTTATCCAGCACATGTTTTACACAGCGGATGCCCTTCCAGCTGCAACCCATCTCTGGGAAACATCCATACACACTCATTCACACACATACACTGTGGACAATTTAGCCTACCCAATTGACCTGTACCGCATGCCTTTGGACTGTGGGGGAAACCGGAGCACCCGGAGGAAACCCACGCGAACACAGGGAGAACATGCAAACTCCACACAGAAATGCCATGCCGAGGCTCGAACCAGCGACCTTCTTGCTGTGAGGCGACAGCACTACCTACTGCGCCACTGCGTCGCCCCTTATAAAATATTATATTTTGAAATATATTGCATATATGGCATATTTATATATGGTAAATCCAAACATGAACTTGTTTGTAATTTGAATATATTGTCAATTATCAGACTTCTATATGAGTGGCAACTCTATGAATTAATTTGAGAAAAATGTTTTTGAAGTATCTTCTTATTGATATTTTTGCATGTATGAGTACTGTACATCTGAGTGACTGGAAATAGGAAACTGTCGACCATGACCTCCTGATTCACAGGGATGTAAATATGAGGTGACAGATAAACCAATCTCACCTAGTCATTCATCAGTATGGGTAAAAAACAAACAAAAAAAACAGTGTGTATGGATGTGATTTGAGGCTAAATGTTGTTGAGTTTCACAAAATGGGAAGTGGCTTTAAGAAAATAGCAAAAACACCAAAACTGTCCATTTTCACCATCATGGCAATAATCAAGAATTTCCAGTGAACTGATGAATGAGCCTGAAATAAGATTTGTGTCAATCTTGTCCTAACACACAAATATAAAGATGGTTTGAGAGGATAAAAAATATCCAAGAATAACAGATGCAGAATTGCAGAAAGTCAAAAGTCACAATGTTTCCATCTACCTATTTTAGGCACGTTTTTCATCTGCGCATATAAAAACGGTTGATGAAAATGCCAAGATGCACACCAATTTTAAAAATGTGCATAAAAAACGTATGCACATAACTGAGTAGGATAAACTTTTTATTCGATAAGAAAAGATGTGCATAAACTACGATGGAAACACTTTTACTGAGCAAATTCCAGTATGTGCATTAAAAAAGGTCATGTGATTTTGTTTTAAGAGATAATGTAATGATAAAAACCAATGTAATGACAAACCAGCAAGCTGAGCACATTGTAAAACATCTGAAATGTTGTTTTGGTCATTCTAAAATGCCTAACCATTTCGGTATTAGTGTTTTTATATTATTAATTACCTCCAGAATCGTCCAGAATGTCTATGTTCCGCGTCTCATGCCTTCAACCGCCACCA
Organism: Danio kyathit; assembly: GCA_903798195.1. Taxonomy (NCBI): domain Eukaryota; kingdom Metazoa; phylum Chordata; class Actinopteri; order Cypriniformes; family Danionidae; genus Danio; species Danio kyathit. Next base: position 22,371,596 of record LR812543.1, on the reverse strand, counting down.
CGCTTTCACTGCGTGTCGGCATTGTCTTCTGAATGCAAATTCTGTTTTTTTCTTTTGATATTTGGCAGCAGTTAACCAGGAAGTGACTATTTTGTTCTCGTTGACTCATTGGATGGAAACGCTGCTTTATTCGCACGTCTTTTATGCGATATTCCAGTTTTGTCCATAAATTTAATTTGCATCTTTGGATGGAAACATTGCTAATGGCATCACTACAGTACAAATGCTTGAAAGAGTTTCTAAGTAAAACCCTCTACTTTCATCCAAAAACAAACTTATGCATCTTTGGTTTTTGCTAATATTCCTAAAAAAACATAAAAAGGTTAAACAATTAAGACATCCCATACTTCTTTGCTTATATTTACCAGTGGTGCCAACATTTAGCTGCTTTTCACTGCGCAGTATGGTACATTTCAGCATGGCTTGGTTTGGTTTTGTCAGCTATGTTTGAATTTCAACTGCAGATTAGTGCTGCTTACAGTAGGTAGAATTACAGCTATAGTGGTACCTCTACTGTAAATGCAACATGAACAAATGTGTGACATGATCTATCTCATGCTGGTAGTGAAGAATTAGTGATCAGCAGTGTGTATAAATTACATTTTAGCAACAATGTGGCTCCTTTAGAACCTCTCCTTAAAAGGGACAAAAAGCACCAGGTACTAGGAACGCCTTCAAATGTAAGTCTTAGCAAATCGAACAGTACCATCCCATGCAATGGAAAAGCACCTTTAATGGAGGGCAGTGTATATAAAATTGGCAATACGAAAAACCTTTGATGAAGTGAATCATTGATATTATTTCCTCATATCTACATTCTGGCAGACTATCATGATTTGAGAACCACTACAAAGATCATGTTTGCTTCTTTGAGAAGTTGCTGGAACAAGAAGAGGACAAACGGCTGGCTGACAAGAGGCTTTGAGTGGATTAAAGTGGGCTAAAGTGCGTCTCGTACCTCCACCTCCAGCTCTTTGGCGGTGGTCTGGAGCTCCATGGGTACGGTGCATTCGAGCGTGTTGCCCACCAAAGTGACACTCTCACAGGTCCGATTTGAAACTCTCAGCACCTCGCCGTTTTTCACCGCCTCTTGATTAACAGGGGGGACCTGAAGGGGGAAATGAGAGAAACAGAAAGGTTTGATGATAGAAAAAACTGGGGTGTGATTGAGCGGGATATATGGGGCGTATAGATTGTGGAGCTTCTACCCGTCTAAACCCAGCCCGTTCTGGTGAACGGAGCGGAGCAGAAGGCAATAAAGACAGCGATCGCATTCCTCACATGACAGCCTGGGCTTTACAGATTGGACACACTCCACTCCTGCACCTGTTACCATACAGCACCAGCCAGCCTGAGATCCAGTGCGAACAGACGCACATACACTTACACTCCCTGGAGCACATCAGTCATTCACAAAAAGCAAATGATCACTGCTTAAAAATGTGTGGGTTTTTTAGTTAGTAAGTGCAGTCAGAACGATGTTATTTAGAGTGGGCATGACAAATTAAGAACTTTTATAAAGTACTCCATACAAACTTTACATACTAAAATAATATACTATACAAACATTCTCTTTATCATGGCTTTATCATATTATCATTGTTTATGATGGCAAGTACAACTATAATCACATTTTTGTTTAAAACTTTTAATTGTTTATCTTGTATCTGTTTTTTTTTTTTTTTTTTGTGGTTTAAAAAATCCTTTATTTAGAAGTTTTTCATTAAACAATGTATTTTCATCTCGTTATTATTTTAAAGTAAACTAATCTCACACATACAAAAACAAAACTGAAATGACCACAAGAAGCACAAATGTCCAGAACAACTCTCCACTGGCACCGGTAACTCACAATCTCTGACATTTTCGATAAACCCCTTGAGCGTCAGCAGTGCTGCCAAGTGCAATTTTATTTCCCTAAAGAAGGCCTTAAGTATCAAGCTGCAAAATCTAAACAAACAGACTGCATGGGAATGAAAGTGCTTGATCAGAGCGATAGGGCAGTTTAATGACAATTAAGCTAAAAAGAGCCTGCTGGTGTGCCCATTATTGAGTATATACTGGCTTTAAATGAGTCTGAGCAGTACACAACACTTAATATGAGTCTGTGTGTGTGTCTGAATGTGTGTGTAAATCTGAGTCCCAAGAGGGGTACACAGGGATTTGATGCTGCGGTCTCGCATGGGAAGAAAAAGTAGGATCTCACGCGACCCCTCTTTCCCTCCTCCCTTCCACAACAGCTGCGTTTGACTATTGAGTGGCGGTTTCAGGAAAAAAAGCTGTACTCTTATATTTCATTGTTAAAAATGCTGGGTCGTTTCACTAGTCTACCCTCACCAGGGCAAAAGGATCCCACCATCAATGTGTCAGAGGCTTGAACCTTCAGGGGCAAGAGAACAATGCGAAAGATGGAGGTGCAAAATGGGAAACAAACTCCACGTCCTGTTTGCTGTATTGTTTCCTTCCACTGTGTGTGAATCACTCTGTGCATGTGTGTTTCTGCTGGTTCTGCTTATTTTAACCAAGGGGTTGATGTCCTGAGACTAATATTTTGTATAATGTAGCTGGGACAAAAAATATCTCAGCCAATCAACTTTTGTTAGTGCCTTTGCTAACTAAGCAAGCAAATGAAATGTACCTACATACAGTATAAGTATAAAAGGTTAAGGTATAAATCAAATACGCAGCTTACTGTCTTGACTAAAAAACAAACAAAAACTGTAAAAAACTAGATATGGTCTCATTTTTTCTGAAAGTATGAAAACTTTTGAAGAGTTTTTTTTTTAAATGTGAAGACATCACAAATGTTGATTGGCTGTGACAGTTCTGGTCCCAGGTACATGACACAAAATATTGATCTCAAAACATTGGTAAAATCAGTATGATTACCATTTCAGCTACAATATGTACACATTATATACGATTTTTAATTGAAACATCCAATAATCACTAGAACAGCATTTGGAATGTTTCAAAGAATGTTGGACCGTGCTAACACACACACACACACACACACACACCCTTGATTTATGTAGCTCTCTGCAGCTCTCATATGGTCATCCACCAAAGCTAAGCAGGGCTGCGCCCGGTCAGTACCTGGATGGGAGACCACATGGGAAAGCTACAGTAGGTTGCTGCCAGAAGTGGTGTTAGTAAGACCAGCAGGGGGCGCTCACCCTGCGGTCTATGTGGGTCCTACCGCCCCAATATATTGATGGGGACTCTATACTGCTCAGTGAGTGCCATCTTTATCACTGTGTCCTCTTCACCAATCAGCTGGTGTGTGGTGTGCTGTTTGGCACAATATGGCTGCCGTCGAGTCATCAAGGTGGATGCTGCACACTGGTGGTGGATGAGGAGATTTCCTCCAAGAATATAAAGAGGCGCTTTGAGTGTCCAGAAAATGCTATATAAATCTAATGAATAATAATTATTATTATTATGGTTTGATTTTATAGAAACATGGAAACACAGAAAGACTTTAACACAGTATGTTGTGCAATTTTTTAAACAGCAATGAACAGCATTATAACAGAACCTTAAAATGATTTTTAGTATGATAAAATAGCTCTGCGTTTTTCTTTTGTGATCATGCCTGGAAGATCCAGAAGCTATTGACTGTGACATAATATAAGCCCTGATGCTTTTGTGCCACATCGTGCTTGTCTATCATCAGCAATAGCTTCAGCATCTTGCTTCACTTTAACAAACTTCAGCCTTACACCATGTCCTAACAACATGCAACAAGATTCCTGCAACAAGCAATTTGGAAGCCTGCACCAAACACAAAGTGACATGACAAAAACATTTAAATGCCAACCACTGCACTTCCAACTAAATGGTAAAGGCTTTTAATCTAGTTAATACATATTAGCCTCTTTAAAATTATTAAACTGATGACTGATGTTGTTGAATTTGTTGTTGAGTTTGTACTAAATCACTTCTGACTTTCATTTTCAAACCGTCTGCTATTTATTTTATTTTCAACATCTGAGGTGAACTGCTGCTACTTTCAGCATTTTGACAATAAATGTCACATAAATTGGTATTTAAACTTACATTGGTAGCATTTAACACTGAATAAAGCACATAATCTGTACCTGAGGTGATCATTGTCATAGTAGTATATGCTGTTGTTCTGCTGTGATGTCAAGAGACAAGAAAGCTCTACTCTACTTCAAGCTACTAAAGCTTTACTAAAAACTACTCTACTAAAGCTTTATTCTACTTCATACTTACATGATAATAAGATTTGAATACATTAGCTCATACAATTTCTGCAGGAGTCCCATAGGACGTAATGAATTCATGATTCCACACTCAATCATAGCGTCATCAAAATACACCTTTGTTTGTTACGTGAGTACACGCATGTAGTGAGTGGGCCAATGCTGAGAGCTGTTAGGGCATGCGAGGCTGGTGGCGTGAGTGCTAACGACCATCAACTGTGTGTGCCACCTGTCTCGAGTCTCACAGAGGAGCTCTGGATGATCTTAAAAGAAGGAGAGACAGCAGTGGAAGACGAGAGAGGACCAAGCCTGGACACTTATGATTTGTTTTGCTTTCAGTTTGGCAGTAGTCTCTCTTAAGATCTGCCGCCTGGTCGTTTTGTTGAATTTCATTATTAAAATTATTTAAAAGTTCGTCAATTCTCCGCCTCCTTCTTCCCGCTGGTAGGGGGCCATTAAAATTATATTCCGGTGAAGCTTTAAGGCATACAGAACATTAACATTTTTTAACATATATATATATATATATATATATATATATATATACTTACACTGAACAGAGAAGCAGTCTACAGTCTGCAAAATTGCACTTCAACAGTTTTTAAGCCGCGAAATTGACAGCAATCTAATCCAATATTGTTCTCTGTTACATATATGGGGACATCATTGCCAGGGAAGCAGACACTGAGTATGCGTGTTTTACTTTAAGTGGCACTACGCGTGAAATTTTAAATGCACCTGAATTACTACCGCACTGCAGATGTTATAATAGAATATTTTGGGCATGTGTTGTGCTCACCTTAATCTCCAGAATGTTCTTTTTGCCTCTTGGTGTGACAGTGGGCTGCTGAAACTCCTCAAATTTAGGATCTTCCACATACAGCAGGTCATACTGATCAGTAGAGAAACCATCTAGGACGAAGGTCATTTTAGTAGCGACCGGAGGCTGAACGCTGAGGCCTTTCAGGGAGGGCGTGATGCAAAGGATATTTCTCTTATCCTCATCATGACTGCAGGTCTGGGCATAGAGAAGAAGACAAACATGAATATTAGCCATCTCTGTTATTATAACTGTGCCAAGTCAGTGCTGAGACATGTTGCAATCTTTTGTGTGTCCAATTCTCTTTATCTTTTGCTTGTTTAGGAGCACAGCATGTGTAAGATTTATACAAGGCTAACCAGAGGCCATGTTTTCTCAAGAGTTGGGGTGATTACATGACTGAGCATATTTAAGTTCAGGTTTCATAAGCGCAAACATTAAGTATTCGCATTACTTTCACATCTCATCTAACTAGAGTACACAACAATGTTTCAAATAATTCTGATATTCAAATAGGGTGTAACATTAATACACTCAAGTGTCAATTTCATGCGTATTCTGATACTGAACTCACAGTCCGATATAATAATTTTACGATTTTTTTAAGTAAAAATTAAGAAGCAGTATTTTTAAATCATTCAAATGCAATTAATTTTAATAAATGAATGTCCAAAATTCATAAACAGTTTTCTGTTGTGGTAGTTTTTTATAGCTGAAATCATTGAAAGGGTAATGAAAACAACCTAATAATACAATTTTACACAACTGTTCAAATGTTAGGGATGTTTCACAATGTTTGCTACAGTAATATTGTGAAATATTGCAATAAATGTTAATAACTATTTTTTATTTCAATATATTTTGTAGCGAAGTTGATTTTTAGAATAACTTCTCCAGCCTTCTGAGTCACACACAGTGATGGCAATAATGGCGCTACAAATAAACGGCGTTACTAACGGCAATGCTTTTTTCAGTAACGAGTAATCAAATGAATTACCGCTTCCCACTACACAACGCCATTACTGTTACTGACAATAAAATGTGTGTTACTATAATTGAGAACACTAAAGCGGTTTTCATGTGAGCAGCATCTCTCTCAGCCATAGGCTGGGGTTGGCTCTTTCTCTGTGGTTGGTGCATGTGTGAGTGTGTGTGTTCGGGGCTGGGGCGTGACACATAACCAACCAGTGATGATGGTAGTAATTGATGATTGGCACACACCAACGAGCAGGGATCAGAATGATGGCAAATCCAACAAGTTCAAAGGTAGCGTTTGCAAACTGGAAATATAAGCACTATGTTTCTCTTGTTTAGGTGAAAGGCAAGAATGTTTATATATCGTGCAACTTATGCCCAAGAAAAAAATAGTCTCTATCTCTGAAAAAATTCTAATCTAATGAAGCACCTCACGTCGTCACATGCCGCCACAAAATTAGTAGCTATGCAGGTGATAACGTAAGCTCTGCTACCAAATGAGAAGACCAAGGCACGACGTCAAAGCAAATAAAACTTCAGGGAAAAACCGAAAAGTTATTACTCAGACAGAATTAAACAAAATAATATCTAGATATATAGTCAAGGACATGCTGCACATGGCCCCCCATTAAAATAAAATTTAAAAACATTAAAATAGTGTAATAATAATAATTCCTTACATTTATATAGCGCTTTTTTAGACACTCAAAGCACTTTACACTATGGGGGGGGGATCTCCTCATCCACCAGCAGTGTGCAGCATCCACCTGGATGACACAACGGCAGCTTTATTGCACCAGACAGCACACCACACACCAGCTGATTGGTAGAGAGGAGACAGAGTGATGAAGCCAATTATGATATGGGGATGGTTGGGAGGCCATGATGGACAGAGGCAGATCTGGCCAGGATGCCGGGGTTAAATCCCTACTCTTTTTCAAAGAACATCCTGGATGTTACATTTGTGCAGCTTACCTTTGAGGATACATTTTTTCTGGAAAAGTTCAAAAGAACAGCACTTATTTGAAACAGAATTCTTTTATCACATTATAAATGTCTTCATTGTCACGTTTGATCAATCTGACGCGCCTTCACTGCATAAAACTGCTCCTTTTTTCAATCAACAAAATCCCCAAACCTTTCAACAAGAGCAACCTTTTTGAAACAGATGTGAGAGCCATCAGCTTGCATAGCATACATCGCATCTTTAAGAGCAGTGGACAAGGAGTCTTTGTGAGCCTGAAGATCTGACTCAATGCAATTATGCATGAGTTACAACTCGAAGGCTTCACATGCCAGCTGTGGCTCCAGCCTTGCCAGGTCTTGCCACACACCATTTTCATTCCCCATTATAACACCACAACTGCCCATTTCTACGGTATGCCTGTTATTTGCACATCCCCGCCGTTTAATTAGCTGTCCTCATGTGAACGCTCCACTTTCGAAAGCATAACCCTAGAGCAAGAGACACATTCAAAATGTTCGATGCCATTATTTATGAACATAAGGCATCAGAGGCGTCTCTGATCCAAGACTTTCATCCAGCAAACCTGGGTCCCCCTCTGCACATTTTGGCAGGTTAACAACACTCTCTAAAGTCTAAAAACAACTTTTTCTGTAATTCAAGACATTCTGATTTCACTATACAGTATATACAGTATAGGAACTTCAAAAGCATTAGTTCACTCCAAAATGAAGATCTGCATGTTGTTCTAAATCTGTCAGACTCTTCAAAACACAAATTAAGATTCTTTTTTAATCAAATCTGAGTGATTTTTGCACTTTCATTGAAAGACTGTTCACCATTTGTGAGAAATAGTTTATCGAGTCACCAAAAGGTCAATAATAATCAGACAAAAAAAGAAATTCCTGTCAAAAGGATTAGTACACTCCAAAATGAAGATCTGCATGTGTTTTCAAATCTGTTAGACGTTTGTTCATCTAGAAAACACAAATCAAGATTCTTTTTTAATCAAATCTGAGTGATTGTAAACAATTGCTCCATTGGGCTCGCAGCTCCCAGCACCGCTCACACTCGTCACCACTACCTAGCTGACCAATCACAGAGCTTTCGATATGCATCATTGTGACGTGTAGTTACATTTTTTGAGAGGTGGGCATTAGCATCAGCATTCCCCGGAGCATACGCGTGCGCTTGATGCAGAAGTATAAATCAGTAATAGAAACATATAAAAAGTTCAGATGCAAAAGCCTCTAAGTGCCGACTGAAATTTTCTCTGCATTTTTCTTAGCCTTCTTTGTTTATGTTCTGTTATTTCATGTTATAGGCAATGAAAACTATCCTTCGCCATGAAAATAAAATTAATGAACCTACACCAAGGAGCCTAAAAAATAATTGTTTTGAAATGAAAATGAAAAATGAAAATAAACATTTTAGAAGAAATTTTTAAATGGCACTTACTCAGGTTTTTGCATCTGAACTCTTCACATTTATATTTTCACTTTTATTTACATGAAAACGCTCATCAGAAAATTTGCCCAGGATGCTCAACCATGCTTTTTAGGTTCCAAATCAATGTTTAAATGTGAATTAAATTGAATCTTTACATCATATAAAGAGTTCAGGTTTTTCTACAGGACTTCTATTATTTTGCATGAATTTGTTTGCATGTTTTAAAGTGAGAGTTTTGTGTAAACTGAGCTTTACTCACAATTGATTCCAAATCTTTATTGGTGTTCTAAAGATTAATTAAAATGTTCTGGGTATAAGAAAGAGATTAGAAAGCATAAATAATCTGGTGTGATGTCATTCAAATCTGATGTTTGAAACTGCTTGCCAAAGGGAACTTTCCAGAAATGATCTGCTCCTATTGATAAATATCTTTGAAATCCCATTGATCCATGGTGATTGCGTAAAAGGATTGTTGTCATCCCACTTCTTCAGTTCATTTCTTCTCTTCTATTGTTCCACATTCATACATGAAGCCTTTATCCAATGCTCTCGATTGAGCAATATCCCAGATGGAGGGCATAAATAAAGCTCACACGTTCTTCCATGATTTCTGAAGAAGTCCATGCAAATTATACATCTTGCATATTTGAATAGCAACTTTTTGCATGTTTAGAGATCCGAGGACTCATCTACAGAGACTAGTCAAATACTTGTAAGGCAGTTTGGCTTGGTGTGCTGCTCGACAAACACAACGTTTAATTGTTTAGAATGGATCAAGTATCTCAAAGGGCTTAAAGGGGGGTTGGATAACAGCTGCTGAAGAAAGCAGCCAAAGGATGATGGGAGACACTGAAAATATTTTAAATTGGTGTTGGGGGAATAAATATACTCGTTGGGAGTTAAGGTGTGATTTATTACTAATATACAGGTGTTTGTTGAATTTAACCATCTCTTATTATTTCCTTTGATCAAAAAATTTGTATCTAACTAAATGCGGAGCACTGTATCACTTGCTCTAGTTTATTCATGGGATGTTTTTCTACTTAAACTAGTGTGTCATTCAGTGATAATTCGCCTCTTTTTGTGTGTAATTTACTCTCACAAATACTTAATTCCACATTTGGTGTGAACCAAGCATTAGAGAATGACTGATATTGTTTGTACTGATAGTACAATGTATTTCATGAAAGGCAATGAACAATTATTGAGATGATCCTAGTAAAGTTCTTAGGCTTTCCTTCCTAAACAGGTGACACAAAAAGAAGCCACAAAAGTTTGCATTAAATTCAATTGTCAGATACAGTTTTCTGAGTTTGAGGGTCTTAGTTTAAAGTTACTCAAGTCATCATAATACTGCTTAATAAATGCTGGATTTTTAATTATGAGAAGGAATCTGCATCTGCAGAAATTTGCAGATTGTTAAGCCTGACACTCTAATGATTTATTAATGACCAATTTAAATATTTGCAAATATTTTAAAATATCTTTTTTATATTTATTCCTGTTATATTATTGAATAATAAACATATGTTTAGTTGATTTGTGTACTATACAATTTGTAATATTATATGTCTTTTAGTGAGTGTGTTTTACAAGAGACATACAGTACTGTAGCTTGCTTACCAAAAAAGTGTTTCTAATTGAATTTCCAATGTAAACCTTAAATAAAAGTTAAAACATTTTTAAAATGTTACAGCTCCTATGCTTTCCAAATCATTCTGCATAATTCCACAAATTTGTTTTTAAAAAAGAAAATCCTGACTGGCCCTTATTATGCGCACACAAAATACACAAGACGTTTATTTTGAAATGATGATGCTTTACTACTTCCAGAAGCTCATTCAAAAAGATGAGGGGGTAAAATATCCACTAATGCAACCATCGACAATACATTTTATTTTGTTGAATGGAATAAAAATTAAAATGCCATGTTTTTGAACATTGTTGATTTTTTTTTTTTTTTTTTTTTTTTGACGTTAAAAGTTGGTGGTTTATTCCGCTATGGTGACCTCTGAAATAGTGACTAAGCCGAAGTAAAATGAATAAATGAATAAATGAATGAAGATTAAAAGTAAAAACTGCTATTTATTATATCCAAACTGAATCCAAGACATTTGAAAAACATTTTAAAGGAACCCTGTTTTAAAGATAAGGATGAAACAGGAACTTTTGGGACTTTGGATATTATGAGGCAGAGTGGAGTAAGGTGTCAGTAAGAACATACTTGAGATGAGAAAAGCAGATTTCAGTGCATATCGAGAGGGATCCGGCATGAAAATGACCCCCTTTGAATCCCAAAAACAGGTGTTGTTCTTGCTAGAAACCCCACTGTGGTGTCTGGAGCATGTTAGAGTGCTGTTAACACCCCTCACTTCCTAAAGGCAGGACCGGGACAAAGCAAAACTTGAACCTGACCCTTTTGGTTAGAAGCATAGAACTCTTAGCCAAGAAGATGCCATGCTCCTAAACAAATACAAAGCCTCTCAGGATCACTCTTAATTGTGGACATTGCCAATCGACAACAAGCTACAGCCTGTGAGAAATGCTTTTCATGTTGGTGGGAAAGGCGAGATCGGCTGATCCTCGGATTTAACAGAGATCTCAGAAGTAGATATTCAAGAATGCTCTTGAGGTTTCGGACATTTTTTTTTCTGAGCCACCAAAATTCGACTTGCTTCTTAACGCTCCTTCATTTGGCGATGATTGCAAATGCAACTGATGGAAGGAAGAAACCAATGGAGATCAGTGTCCGCTTTTCTTTCATTTCAGGCCTGTCAGCAGCTAGACTGTGATTGTAGCCTGCAAGAAACCTGAGCTACTGACCGCATTTCTGTTTCCGCCGTCGCTGATCGAACCTCAGTGTAACAGATGACAGCTCAACTCGGGTTACCCAGTCATAGTCAATGTGATTCAGGAAAAAAGCTGACAGAAGACAGGAAGAGTCCCACCACAATGCTCCCCAATAAAAGTGAGGGAGAAAAAAAAACAATAAACCACTTGTGCTTCACAAATTAGGACAAGAGTATTGTCTCGACCTCAGTGTTTATAGAGAAGAATTTACAAGCAGACAGCTGCGGACTCGTCTTAAATCATTTGGAAGGATAGCCTGTGTTTCAAGCGTATCTGCTCATTTTGTACTTGATGCCTTTAAAAGAACACAAGACTCAAATTTGCTCTGCATTCCTCTACATACAGTTTAAGTCAGAATTATTTTTTTTCTTTTTTAAATATTTCCCAAATGATGTTTAACAGAGCAAGGAAATTTTCACAGTATGTCTGATAATATTTTTTTTCTTCTGGAAAAAGTCTTATTTGTTTTATTTCGATTAAAATAAAAGCAGTTTTTAATTTTTTTAAACACCATTTTAAGAACAAAATTATTAGCCCCTTTAAGCTATATTTTTTTCTGATTGTCTACAGAACAAACCATCGTTATACAATAACTTGCCTAATTACCCAAACCTGCCTAGTAAACCTAATTAACCTAGTTAAGCCTTTAAATGTCACTTTAAATGTAAGCTGTATAGAAGTGTCTTGAAAAATATCTAGTCAAATATTTTTTACTGTCATCATGACAAAGATAAAAAAAATCAGTTATTAGAGATGAGTTATTAAAACTATTAGGTTCAGAAATGTGTTGAAGAAATCTTCTCTCCGTTAAACAGAAATTGGGGGGAAAAAATAAACAGGGGGGCTAATAATTCTGACTTCAATTGTATGTAGAAACTAAGAAAATTGTGCACACTGTATAGTTACAATATCTTTCAAAATTTCAGAAAACAAATTGACAAACTTGTGTCTCCTAAAAAGTTTGATAAAAGTTAAACTATATGTATAGTTGAAATTATTAGTCCTCCTCTGAATTTTTTCTTTTTCAAACATTTTCCCAAATGATGTTTTAACAGAGCAAGGACATTTTCACAGTATTTCCTAAAATATTCTTTCTTCTAAAGAAAGTCCTGTTTGTTTTATTTGGCTAGAATAAAAGAATTTTTTATTAAAAAAGGTCAACACAATTAGCCCTCTTAAGCAATATTTTGATATATCTCTATAAAACCTTTTAAATATGTAAATGCTACATTGTATTTGCACACACTGCATTTAAATATATATACATATACCTGTACTTACAGAAAGTGCCCTGATATTTAAAGTTTGGAAACTGTGATAGTGGATGAAAATAAGATATAATCAGAAGATGTATGTGATTATTGGCGCTGTCTTGAACTATGACGAGATTTGTATGCTTAAGATTAGATAGCTTTGTTCGCATTCGCTGTACCACTGCACTGCCACACACACACCACCCTCATAGAAATCAGATAAGAGGAAACTGTATGTAAATGAGAATTTGTCTGGTCCCACAGAGAGAGGAACAATTCAGGAAGTGTTTCCAAATGAAGAAGGAAATCTGAATTGATGAAAAAGGTTTTGAAATTTTACTTAACTGTTCAATCAACACATTTTATTAAATCTTATTCAAAAGAAACTTTGAATAACAGAAAAATCTAATATAGACTATAAATGATGTTTGGTGTACACTACCTGAAAAAAGTCTTGTCGCCTATTCAAGTTTTAGTATCAGAAGTGGCTTATATAAAAGGTAAAGACCTCTAGATTACGCTTATTTTAGCAAAATAAAATATGATCATGCCTTGATTTTTAATTATTTAATTAGGACAGTAAGGTCTGACTTAGCTTAGACAAAAGTCTTGTCACTTAACAGAAATAATGTTCAGTATAGAATATAAAGTCAGAAAAATCTACCTTCTGCCATTTTTTCCAAATGATCAACTAGAAGCTGATCAAAGCTGATTTTTTAGTCATTAGTCCAGTGATATGACTCTTCAGAAACCTTTCTAATATTCTTATTTGCTGTATCGAAATTGAAATGTTAAAACATAAAAAAACTATATAAAGTGAAGTAAAAAAAAATGTAAGTTATATGTATATACTTTGTCATTATACCCATTTTGCGAGCCAAATGTGATAATGATATCATGACCACAGTGTGTGATTTTCCCATTTCCTCTTCACAAGTGCAGTTCTGGAACATTGCTTTCTTTATTCCTCCTCAGATCTGCTTCTCTGTTCAGAGGGGTTAATGACACTAACATGCATGTGAGGTCTCAGCAGTTTGTGTGGGCTGTATAGACTCACCACTTGGAAGAGTTTGCCCTCAGTGGCGGCAGTAAGAACCATCTGAGGCTGAAGAGCTGAGTGCAGGTAGAAGCCATTCACTGTCACCGTGCTTCCTCCACTGCGGAAAACAGAACGAAAAATGCTGTTATGCACTTTTTTGTACTTGTAATGCGCTCTTTTGGTTTAATCTCAGCTTTAACCACATGTGGACAACAGTGCTGACCTGATGAAAGAATGTTTGGGCTGGACGCTGGAGATGTGTGGGTTCTTGTTGTAGGTGTAGCTGACAGGCGCTTCAAAAATCACTCCATCAATGTGCAGCTGTACCTTGTGTTGGGACGGCGAGGGCTGAGGTGGTGTACGACATGTTAACATTGTGGCTGAAACACTGAAGAAAGGCAAAACACACAGAGACACTAAGAAAATGGTTTAAATGGATACCTACTGTACTTGAAGTGTATGCTTAGGACTTTTATCTGTGAATGACTATTTTGAGTGAACTAATCAGTCTCTCTGGGTTTATGAATTATTAAATAGTTAATAGTTTGAGTATTTTCAACAGTATTGTTTTAAAAGTATGTACATATTACTATATAAATATAAAAAAAATCAACAAATTAAATAAACAAAACACACACACATATATCATTTTTCAATAAGTTCACCATATTTGTTAAACAGTGAATATGACATTATTTCTGAAATTGAGTGTTCATAAATGATCCTATTATTTTCTTAAGTACAAAAATGAAAGAAACTGAATACTGAAGCATTTCTGAATGGATGAAGAGCTTTGGTGGATTTCTAAACATGCTGACCTCTGCAGCACACAGGTAGCGTTTCCCACTGTGACCGTTTGCACATTTCCACTGTCCAGGAATGAACCGCTGATAGTGAGCATCGTCCCGCCAGACTGAGGTCCAAAGTCTGGGAAGATCTCTATGATAACTGGATTCTAGAAAAATAAAACATTGTGTGAGCAAAGCAAAAAATACTCGTTAAATAAAACTAATCATACATTAAGAGTCGTTGACAGAAATCACATAACCCATTATATTGCAAATAGGTTTTCCTCATTCTATGTAGGATCTATAGCTGCAATCTCAGTAGTTTAAAATCCATCCTGCTTTTAACTGTCCAGCTTATAGTTTTTTAAGCATACTATATGAATGTACATATCATAATGTACCTTTATGGTGTGACTTACTTTGTTTAGAATACAGATGGAAAATGAACTTAGTGCTAGTTAGGACACCACATAATACTACACTGCAAAAAAATGATTTCTTACAGTTTTTGTCTTGTTTTTAGTCCAAATATTAAAATTTTCTTAAATCGAGAAGTATTTTAAAGTAACTTTCTGGCAAAATAAGTAAAGAATGTTTTGTTTTTAGAAATAATGTGTCAAATTAAGTGAGTTTTTCCTTAAAACTAACCTAATTTCTAAAATGCCAGACTGCATATTGCTCAAATAACACTTGTAGATGATAAATATTGCATACCCTTAATTTGGAAAAGCGAAAGAAAGAGCAACACAATAATATATATTATATATTAAACATATTCATTAAATTACTTAAAATTAAATAGTTTAAAATTGTTCAATGCTTCTGCAAATGTAAAACTTTTAAGGCCTAAAACCCAAACACTGCAAAAATTCTTAAATTAAGAAACATTTTCTAGAAAAGTATAAAATATTATATATTTTATATATATATATTATATATATTATATATATATGTTATAAAGAAAAACTCACAAGACAATATGTTTTACCTAAAAAAATTATAGAAAACGCTTCTATATTTAAGAATTGTTAGATAATTGGACTAGAAACAAGACAAAAACTCTAAGTAAGAAAAGCTTTTTTGCCATGTAAAGTCCTGCTTGCACTTCGTTTTTTTTTTTGCCACAATTTGGTTGATTCCTAAAATCCTAGGCTAAGATCTGTGATCTTTGATTGTTGATTTGCCATGTTCACAGATGGCCATTGCGATTCAAATTTTCCCTCCGATGAAGTTCTGACAGTGTCAGAAAATTTCAGACACTTTCCTGCAGTGTGAAAACAGCTCTGACAAGAGTCAAACCAAGAACCAATAGAAGTGTCGAGTCTGATGATGTAATCCACACGGCAACTTCAAACCGCCGCAGGGAAATGGTAAATGTTTTATTTCATCCTGGTTTCATTATTGAGGAAAGCTGTGTGCAAAATTGCAGCTACAGATTGTTTATGTTTGCTGTGAGGTATCATTTCAGAACGCAGAATAGTGAAAGCGTCATGATAATGAACTTCGGGTGAGTTTTCTTCTGTGTTTGGTGCGTTGTCATTGTCGAACATTATGACAGCTGATATCTTACAGTGTGACATGGGAGCTATATTTGTGCAGTCTGACATGCTACAATCTAGGGCTGCATGATATTGGAAAAATTGAACATTGCGTTATTTTGTTATTCTGCAATAAATATTGTGATGTGAATACAATTATACCAGATAAATTGAATATCAGCGACGCAGTGGCGCAGTAGGTAGTGCTGTCGCCTCACAGCAAGAAAGTCACTGGTTCAAGCCTCGGCTGGGTCAGTTGGTGTTTCTGTGTGGAGTTTGCATGTTCTCCCTGCATTCGCGTGGGTTTCCTCTGGATGTTCCGGTTTCCCCCACAGTCCAAAGACATGTGGTACAGGTGAATTGGGTAGGCTAAATTGTCCGTAGTGTATGAGTGTGAATGTATTCAGTGTGTATGGATGTTTCCTAGAGATGGGTTGCGACTGGAAGGGCATCCGCTGCGTAAAACATGTGCTGGATAAGTTGGCAGTTCATTCTGCTGTGGCGACCCCGGATTAATAAAGGGACCTACTGTGTGACTATTGCAAATGATCACATTGCGATATCAATGCTGAAACTATATTGTACAGCCCTACTTCAATCATTTAGCATAATTAAAAATTGCACGGTGTAGGTACAAAAAGTTCAAATGAGTACAAAGAAAGACAGAAATAACATCTCTGTGCCTTGTGCACCTTAAAAACCACAATACTGGAATGCAGTCAAAAATGCATATCTGGAAAGTGTGTTGAAGCGCTTATAACGTGATTTGTGATGATTCTTACCACAAACGAGAAGCCATCTTTCTGGGCCTGTTCCTTGCCACTGCGCACTGTGACCACAGAGTCTACGCTGGACCAGTTCACATGATCCAGTCCACAGACCAACCTGACAGGCACACACACACATACAACAGATAAAGACATAAACATCTCCCGCGAACAAGACGCGCTTGTGAACCAGTGGAGTAAGCAGGCTATTAGTCCACGCTAATTTGATGATAAGTGTACTACTCGGCAGAAACTACACAGGAGCTATTCTCTCAGGGAATTTCTCCTTGTCTCTCACAATGGCAGGGCTGTAGGGTGGTATGTCCGGCGGCACAAAAACTGTGTCTTAATGGTAGTAGGGTTTGACATGGGAGGCCGAGATGCACAATAGAGCACTTTAGCGAGCCAATTTAATGTTCTGCAGGATTGCAATATGTGGAGAATGCGAACGTGTACGCTGTATTTACAGGATTTTGCAAACATCCAAGCGTTTTTCCTGATTACAGGGTCAAGTCCCATTGGAGACTTTGTTAGACCACTCTGAATGAAATTTAAGACCTACTGTATAGCACAACATTGGCCTCATTTGTGGTCGTAATACAGAAGATTATATTTGTACTAGGAATATGTCTCAACATTTTGGAGTTTTTTAAAATCTAAATGTATTACAGTTTTGAATTAAAAGTGTAAATCCTTAATTTAATTAAACTGCTTAAAATTTTTCAATGCTTCAGCTAATTTAAGACTTTTTAAGCCTAAAATGTAATTTAGGGTGGCATGGTGGCTCAGTGGTTAGCACTGTCACCTCACAGCAAGAAGGTTGCTGGTTCGAGACCTGGCGGGGTCAGTTGTCATTTCTGTGTGGAGTTTGCATATTCCCCCCGTGTTGCTCCTCTTTCCACCGGGTGCTCCAGTTTCCCCCACGGTTCAAAGACATGCACTATAGGTGAATTGAATAAACTAAACTGGTTGTAGTGTGTGTGTGAATGAGTGTGTATGCGTATTTTTCCAATACTGGATTGCGGATGGAAGGGCGTCGTCTGTGTAAAACATATGCCGGAATATTTGCCGGTTCATTCCACTGTGGCAACCTCTGAATTAGAGACTAAGCCAAAGAAAAATGTATGAATGAATAAATGAATGTAATTTCTAAATTGCATATTGTTCAAATAACACTTACGATATTATATGTGTACGTATGTTTTGATACAATATTGCATATATACATTATATTACATATTATGATAATATATGACAAATATCACATGCCCTTAAACTGGACTAGCGAAATACTTCTGTAACACTAAGAAATAAAAAAATATATATAATAAATGTATTAATTAAAATGTATAATGAATAAATTAATTAAATTAAAATTAATAAACTACTTCAAATTAAATTATTTCAAATTATTCAATGCCTCTGCAAATTTATTATTAATTATTAAATTATTAAGCCTAAAATGTAATTTCTAAACAAGTGAAACAATTCCGTAACACTGCAGAAAAAACAAAAATATTATATAATAAAAGTATTAATTAAAATGCTTAAAATCCTTCAAATTAAAATGTCAAAACTTATTCAATGCTTTAGCAAATTTAAGACTTTTTAAGGCCTAAAATGATTTTATTGCATACAATATTGCATATTGTTCAAATAACAGAATAAAAATGTGTATATTAAAATGATTATTTAAACCGTTTACAATCTTTAAATGATTCAATATTTCTGCAAATGTACAACTTTTTAAGGCCTATAATTTTGATTTCAATATTTCTTTTTTGAGATCTTACAGAAATCCTGGATTATTGATCTACTTACCGATTATTGTTACTGTCCTTCCTTTCCAGTTTACACTTAGTTCCAGCAACCACCACGTCAATCAGTTTGGTATCAAATCTGTCTTTTTTATTAAAGCCAAAGTTTTTGCCACAGATTGTGACATTGGTTTGGCCTTTGAGTGGAGCGGAGGAAGGAGAGATCTAGGAAAAAAGAAGGAAGAAGCTGTGAGTTCATTTTCAGTGTCAATCCTCCTGCTGTGAGTCTTTATGCTGAGCGCTTTCTCTGCTCATGAGGTTTGGTGGCCACTGACAATAATTTGTTTTGGTTGTATGGGCACTCTGAAGGCAGGGGGTCTTCCAGTAAATGGTCATGAAGACAAAAAGAGAGAACAAAACAACCTTCCTGTTTTCTTCGGTGCTTTAGACTCTTGTGTTAAAAGTGCCCTCAAGCTTGAGCCACCAGCTGAGGTTGAGAATCTTAAAGGTGAATTGTGTCCTGTTTTTAGCAGTAAAATACTTCACATACTTTGCAGCTTAAGATACACAGACGTATTGAAAATAATACAATTAAATAATTAAAAATTAAACAATTATTAAATAGTTAAACAATATACATTTACTTCCAATAAATAAATAAATGTGGGCGGCGCAGTGGCGCAGTAGGTAGTGCTGTCAGCTCACAGCAAGAAGGTCGCTGGTTCGAGCCCCGACTGGGTCAGTTGCCGTTTCTGTGTGGAGTTTGCATGTTCTCCCTGCGTTCGCGTGGGTTTCCTCCAGGTGCTCCGGTTTCCCCCACAGTTCAAAGACATGTGGTACAGGTCAATTGTGTAAGCTAAAATTGTCCGTTATATATGAGTGTGAATGAGTGTGTATGGATGTTTCCCAGAGATAGGTTGCGGCTGGAAGGGCATCCGCTGCGTAAAACATGTGCTGGATAAGTTGGCGGTTCATTCCGCTGTGGCGACCCCGAATTAATAAAGGGACTAACCCGAAAAGAAAATGAATGAATTAATGAATAAATAAATAAATGAATCTACATTAAAATAAATATAAAAACAAATTAGTAAATAAATAAAGTTAATTTATTTATTCACTACAACAAAGCAAACAAACAAATAACATTAAATAAATAAATAAACAATAAATTAATAACAATATAATAAATAAATAACAATACATAAATACATATTATAATTGATTAAATAAGTTTACTTATTTAATTGATTACAGTAAATATGCAAACATGTAAATAGATCAATAAAGAATACACCAAGTAATCAATTAAAAATGACCCATTTACTTAAACATTATTATTTAGATTTTGTTTAAAAACAAACACATTTATTTTGTAAAAGTAGTGGTTGTTGTAACTGTAATCACACTATTGTAAGACAGCTAATAAATAAATAAATCCATAAATCAAATGTTGATAATCAATATTACATAAAATTAAGTAATACATACATTTACTTCAGCAAATAAAATTATTACATTTTATTTGTTTCCTTTCATCAATACATATTGAGTATATTTTAATAGATAAAATTTATAATACACATTATAAGAAAATAAATTGCTCATACTGTAGAAGCAAATATTGGTAGAAATATGTTTAGTTTTCATATATTTAATTCATTTATAACATATGCATGAATCTATTCCTTTTCTGCATGATTTCTGCTTGATTAGTTCTTTATTGATAAGCAGATGGCGTCGCTTTGAGCACATGGCGCACGAAAAGCTCATTTTGGCTCCAAGTTAATAATTAAGTGTTCAGAGCACCACTTATCATAAGCAAAGAGATCTGACACAAATACAAATATAGTTCAGCCCACTCTTACATCAATCTAGAAGAGGCACAGAATGGCGAACCAATCCCTTCTGATATATCTACAATCAATTTACATCTTTAAAAAACAACCTCGAAATCCCTGCTCAAAACACCTTCCTTATTCCTGAAAATACTGCAAAGCAGGCAAAATCAATGAAGGTCAGAGTTTCATAGGGGCTCTCCATACTTAGAAAGCACTTATTCTATTAGCTATGTGCTATTAGCTGCTTTAAAACCATGGTAATGTTGTTTGTGACAAGACAGGCTTTTTTTTTTACCGAGGTGATGAGGAGGGGGCAGGAGTCCTGGATCCAGTGGGACTGGGGGCATCGAAGAGCCCTGGTGCACTGGTTGCTGGTCCTGCACCATCCACAGCCCATGAAGACCGGAGCCAGAAGACACGAGCTGCACGTCCACAACTGCTCACATCCAGGCCCGATCACAGGAAGCTTGGAGACCTGGAGCCACGCACAAACCATATTACACTACAAATTACATTTATTCATTTAGCTTATGGATTTATATGAAGCGACGTGTTGACTACATTTTTGTGTGACAGTAACACCTTGTTTTACTGTATCATGGAGAGTTCACCCAAAAAACAAACATTTGCTGTTAATTCACTCATCCTCTGGCCTCATTTTCTACTTAAAAAAAAACGACATCGTGACCCATTTAAAGAATGCTTTAGCTTAAACTGGGGTTAATAAAATATGAAACAGCTGCTAGCACTTTGAGTGTCAAAAACTATATATGTATAAAGGCAAAACTAAATGATTCCCCGTGGATCTTGATGTAGCAAAACCTCATTATGCGACATTATCGATATCTAGACTGTCTAAAATGATTCGTTTTTTGACTATTTAGCTTTATATGACCTCTTTAGCTTTATATGACCTCTTTTAGCTTTATATGACAGAGACACGGTAAATAATAATTGTTTCTTTTATGCACATTTTTTTTTTGCAGTTTTACTTACTGCAAAAAAACATTAGAATATTAACACTAGTATACTGAGGATGTCATTTTGACCGTTTTTACTATTTGCAATTTAATAACTGTTTAATAACACACATATTCTTAATTCCCTGACTTTTACTAAATATGTGTATATTTCCTTCTAACATTGTTATTTTATTGAAATTACAAAACACTAAAGAGTTCTGATTGTTTCTACTTAGAACTACCATAGCAGTCAAAATGACCACATGCATTTAAGTGTCTGCTACTTTTACCCGTGATTATAAATATGCGTGCCTTTGTTGCCTAGCAACTTCCTGTTATCAAAAACATAACTTTATTTCTTATATGTCTTTCAAAACATTATATTCAGTGCTGTGAAAAAGCCTTTTCCCACTTTTTCCTGAAAAAGTGAAAATAAAAGTGAGGCACGAACATTCACGGTGGTCTAACATAGCCTAACTATACATTTATAGGCTGTATTACCAAAAAGATCATGTTTTTAGGGTGATTATTGAATTAAATATAATGACATTCAAATCTCAATAGAAGCTTTAAATGTAAATATGATGCGACTGGGGATGTAACGATTCACCGGACTTACGATCCGATACGATTCACGATACTAACCTCACGATTTAGTCATGATTTTTAACAGAATTATTTGAAACTAATTTAATGTGAAGAACCCTTTCATTTTTTTCTTAAATGCTGAAATTTTTTTTCAAAATAATAAATTTTCTGCCATAACTAAAGTGCTATTTTAAAAACAAAAAAGAATAATACAAACTAAAGAAGGCTCATTAATTTAAACAAATTAAACTGTGACTGGGCTGGGATTTAACATTTTTAAAAAGAAATATCAGCATCTATGTTTTCAGGCATAATCTGAGGTCTTTGCAGATTTACAATGTCCCCTGCTGATAAAAAAAAAACTTTTTCACTGGGGACTGAGATGGCTGGTGTGGAGAGGGAAGCCTTTGCTAAACCAGAAAGCAGTGTGTACAGAGATGGCCAATAGACCCTCTGATCCAGGCGACTGGCCACTGGCATAAAAAAACTGATGATAAAATGACTAATTATAAAGTAGAATAGAGACAGGAGTTGAACATGATTATAAAGGTGAATAATTAATACTACTTGTATAATTAATTAGTATAAGTATCAGTGTGATACACTTAAAAAAATATAATTTTGAACATCTTTAAATATTTAATAATAATAAGCAAATTATTCAAATACGCATAAACTAATCTGAAAAGGAGAGGGTAAAAATAATCTACTGTATAACCTGGTTCTGTGAATCATCAGCTGCAAATCATCTGGTCTGCGTTGTTTGGCTTATTTAAAAATTTTTTGCATATAGACGTCTGTGACAGTAGTTTTTCACTGTACTGATGGTTTATGTGTATCATATTCGTTGTTCTGTTAGTGTAAGTAAACGTCTTTTTGTCGTATTTGCACACAGTTTGTGTTTTATTGACGGACTTCACTGTTGTCATTTTACTCTGCTGCTCTACCCCTTGCTCGACGCTGATGTGCAGGTAAAGTGAGTTAGCACCTGTAAACACAGTGCCCTCTCTGTTCAAAACATGTATCACGATTCGTTCAACATTTTATTCTGGTTTGAATCATCCCTTCTTTGAATCGTTTTTCAACCGGCTCATGGTGAATCGTTACATTCCTAGAAGTGACAATATATGAGAACGGTCAGAATGACCAATATGGTAATTCTAGTAGTTATGGAATTCTGGTAGTTCCAGTGTTAAGTAAAGGTCATGTTCCATGAAGACATTTTGTACATTTTTCAGTAGCAATGTGCATTGTATAAGGCTTTTTTTAAGGGTTAAAAAAATCAAAATACTCAGAAAACTGCCTTTAAAATTGTCTAATTATGTTAAACAATTTTAAAGGCAGTTTTCTGAGTATTTAGATTTTTTTAACAGAATATTCAAATAGTTGCATCTCGGCCAAATATTGTCAGATCCTAATGAAGCATACATCCTAACTCTTATTTATGACTTATGACTGGATTTGTGGTCCATGAAAAAAGTGTGATGCATTCGAAAAAAATGTCACTTACATCTTGTACGGCCTGTGAGTGAGTAAAATTACCAACACATTTTCATTTCTGGATGAACTGTCCCTTTAAATTGCCAATGCGTTTGCTATCTATTCACAAGTGATTTTCTTGAAAATACTTGAGCTGTTTCCTACAGACATGTTAAGAATGGCCTTGTGGTTCACCTTGTTTCCTGTTATCAACAATAAGGAGCCGTTGTGACGCTGTGGAGACAGC
The DNA here is from genome assembly GCA_903798195.1 of Danio kyathit. NCBI lineage: Eukaryota > Metazoa > Chordata > Actinopteri > Cypriniformes > Danionidae > Danio > Danio kyathit. Next base: position 22,348,053 of record LR812543.1, on the reverse strand, counting down.
AGGGCCATTTCTGAAGACACGGGGAGCGTGTCCAAGCGGAAGTCCACATGTGGCTCTGTCTTGCCAAAGCGGGAAACCACCACCTGTGGAGGATGCCAGCACACAAAAAATGGGTGGCCTTTCACATCAAATGCTTGAACTGTAAATGCAGGGCCATAATGAAGAGTGTTTATGGCCACAAAAAGACCTCTATGTTTACCGTTTACAGGAATAAGGCTGCATTCCACATTGATGATTAAATGCTGCTACTGAATGATTTAATCTCTGTGGTTCTGGTTGTAAGCTGTTTATTGAGGACACAACAACAGCAGGTTTTAAAAGGTAACTTCCTGTGAAAATGAGTCATGGATTTTTGGTACATAAACAATGGGTATTAGCAGGACTTAAAAATTTTTGCAGTGTGTCTTTATTTTTGTGATTTAAATATATTTTGGTCTTTTACTTTAATAATTTTTGTAAAAAACAAATTGAATGAATGAAAGAATGAATAAGTAATAACAATTATAAAACAAACAAATGATATTTTTACAACATAATTGGGTAACATTTTATAATAACTACACACTGTGAATCATTTATTGAGCATTAGCAAATAGTGAATTCATTATCTGTCAAGCATTAACACTTCATTAATAAACGTTAGTAAGCAGTTTATAAATACAGCTACAAATGCTCAATTCTTGACTTATAAGCACACTTACAATGTGCTTAATGATTGTATTTCCATACTTTGTTAATGATATTTTTTTCATTAATTAAGTATTGCGTTTTTTTTTACAAATTAGTTAATTAAGAATATGTGCTGTTTTAAGATCATTCAGAATGCATAAGTAAATGATTAATAAACTATTCAAATGAACATTTATATATCTTATTATTCAGGCATATACTAATAGTTAATTTGTATGTTAATAAATGCTTTATTAACTTAACTTCATCCAGTTTTGTGACCTAATGTAAAGTGAGGACTATTTATGCTTTATAAATCGCATTATATGACAATTAAAGGCTCAGTTATATTCTAAACAGGAAAAAAGAAAATAAATGACTTTATTCATTTCTATTCATTTGAAGATACACAAATGAAACAAATGAAAAATGAATCTAAAATCTAAAATAAAATTACTGCACAGTTTAAACATCACTAAATAAGTTTGAAATGTTGTATCATAATATATTGTTAAATTAATACATTGTTGTTGTTGTTTTATCCAATTTTTCAAAATTGTATTTATTTCTAATTGTACTTTGACACTTTGGCAATGTTTAAAGTTTACAGTAGTTTTATTTATTTTTTTTAGAAAATTTGCATTTATTGTTCATTTAATACGAAGCTTTTAATTGTCATTAAGTAATTTGTAAAGCATAAATAGTCCTCCCTTTAGGTCACAAAACTGGATGAAGTTAAGTTAATAAAGCATTTATTAACTTACAAATTAACTATTAATATATACCTGAATAATAAAATATATAAATGCTGATTTGAATAGTTTGACTAACTAACTCATCCTAAATGATTCAAAAAGCCACCAACTACTCTTAAATACAAATGGTTTGTAAATAATGCAATACTGAATTTAGTAATGAACAATTAATAAATAATAAAGTATGAAAATACAACCATTAAGCTCATAAAAAAAATCAAGAATAGAGCATTTGTAGCTGTATAAACTGTTTACTAACGTCTATTAATGTAGAGTTAATGCTGAACAGATAATGAATTAACTATTTACTAATGCTTAATAGATGATTCATAGTGTGTATTATATATTAATATATTAAATATATTTTGTTTCAGAAATAAAATATAATAAATCTAAGTAAAAAAAATAGTTAAATATATTTTGTAAATGTCCTACAATAATCTTTTGTTTTATTAGCGATGAGTGCTTTGCTAAGCACTCATTTAGAAAAACTTAAAGGCAGTTTTTTTAGTATTTAGATTTTTTTTAACCCTGAGATTATAAATAGTCTAACAGTTAAATATAAATAAAATACAACAAATCTAAGGAAAACAAAAAATAGCAATCAATAATCAATAAAATCAATAAAACAAAAGTATATGTTTAAAGTACACAATATTCGAATTAAAATAAAATAAACTAGAATAAATTAAAATAAAATAAACTAAACTAAACTAAAATAAAAAATATTTTCTTAGACAATGTTGGTCCCATCTAAAGTCTGAAATCTGAAACAAATCCTACTCCTGATAAAAAATAATAATAAAAAACAGCAATAATAAATAAACATATAAAAAGAAAAAAAATACATATTTTTACAATTTGCCTCTCTTTAAATGTTTCCAAGATTAAAGATTGTCTGCTTATGATTGGCGTGAAAACGGATTGGGACATCTTACATTTACCTACAAAATGAAAAACAAAACAAAACTGAGATCCCAACATCATATTCTTAAAAAGGAAAACAACCCTTCAGTATGAGCTGAAGCTGCTGGAGCAAACCCCTGTTATTTCTTCTTTGCAGGTTAGCTTATAAAACACCAAATTACAGCTCACGTCTGGAACTTTCCTTGGGATAGACGGAGTATGAAAGCAGAAGCAGTGTTTGTGAAGGACCGTCCCTTGCTTTTTTTTTGCTATGGATACTGTAATAACCGGTGTGCCTCTGCCTTTCAGGGCAAAAGGATGACAGATTGAACTGCTATGACTGTGGTTTGATGGCAGCGAGTGGGAACAGACAAAAGCTCAGGCCTGAAGGCAATGCAGACGCAAAGACCTCTGTCTGTTTGGCAATGTTGGGAAGTGTCAGAAACAGTGGCTCCATCCACACACCTGGACGAACATTTATCATGGTTACGTTGCAATTACAGGCCTCAAAGACAGCCAGTGCTTGTGCTCCATTAGCCATCGGTGGATCACATCATTATTAGCCCTGGGCTTGAAGCGCGGCTGGGGCATCTGGTGGTGCTGGAGACTGTGTCATTATTGTGGTTTTAGTGATTTCAGGATAGTGTGTGTGATATATCTACAACTCGCTCACTAATGTCAGTGTTTTGTGGTCTGTTTTAAAAGACGTGTGTTTAGCAATGTATCACACTGCGTCCTAAATGGCACACTATACACTACGCACTTATGCACTATGTACTTATGCACTCACACACTAAACAGCATAGTATATCTTTTTTTGTACTAACCAGACAAAATCGTTTCCTAGGCGATGTTTGACGATTGTCAGATTAGTGGAATAAATGACCAAACTACCATACAGTATCTGTCATGAGAATAACCACATTAATTATTTGGAAGGTGGCATAATCACTCACGTAGGCAAATTTTGCTTTCACAATCCAAAATAAATCAAATAATATGTTTTTAGAATAAAAAAAAAAAAATATTTCAGTGTGAATGCACCATTTACACTATTTGTACTACAAAATGGCGTAGAATAGTGCATACGTATGCAATTTGAGTTTTGGGTAGGGATGTCCAGATTCAATCACATGATCGGAAATTGAGCCCAATCACACGGTTTCAGACTCGATTGGAATCGGACCTTACTTCCCGATGAGGACTTGAATTAGATGTATATGAATATATATTCTCATTATATTTCTTGAACGAATCTACTGTATAGTTATGCGGTGGCACAGAGTTAGACCTCATTCTTGACTTCACACAGAAACAGCAACGCGTGCTGCATGACATCACTTTGTTGCACAGACGCTATTGGTTAAATGCCGGCAAAGTAGAACACGAAAGCAGCTTGAAACAGAAAGCGTGAGTATGTCTGCAGCCTGACGGTATAATAAAGTTGATGATGACAACATTGCCATAGCAAACTTTGAGATATGTAAACTTGGGATTGCCTGCAGGGTATTTTAAGTTGAGGTGCTATTTGTTTTTTAGATTAGATTTTGTTTATATTTACTGTTGTACTAAAGTCCAAAAGTGAAGAATTGATGTTATTTATTACTTGATTGTTCAAGCTACCTCACAGAAGTGCTCTATTTGTTAACATAATTGTTGTATGTTAAAATAAGGTGAATTAAATAAAAAATAGGGAACATCCTGGATCTGTTTCTTCATTTATTCATTCATTCATTCATTTTCTTTTCGGCTTAGTCCCTTTATTAATACGGGGTCGCCACAGCGGAATGAACCGCCAATCCAGCACATGTTTTACGCAGCGGATGCCCTTCCAGCTGCAACCCATTTCTGGGAAACATCCATACACACTCATTCACACTTATACACTACAGACAATTTAGCCTACCCAATTCACCTGTACCGCATGTCTTTGGACTGTGGGGGAAACCGGAGCACCCGGAGGAAACCCACGCGAATGCGGGGAGAACATGCAAACTCCACACAGAAACACCAACTGACCCAGCCGAGGCTCGAACCAGTGACCTTCTTGCTGTGAGGCGACAGCACTACCTACTGCGTCGCCTCTTGTTTCTTTGCCACTTGTTTCTTCACTTTTCTTTATTATTTATTTATGTATTATAGAAGTATCGCATAGGGTTTTGGTATCGGTAGATACTCAAAATTAAATGACTCAGACTTAGACTTGAGGACAAAAACCTGATTGGGACATCCCTAGTTTTGGGTTCATGATTTCCTTTTCTGTCTAATCTTTGTGAGAATAACTTTAATAAAAATTCAAATACAAATCAAGTTTTATTAAATTAAATTAAATTAAATTAAATTTAATATTTTGAGGTGAAAACAGCATGAAAATCAACTTTTAAATAAAGTTGACTTTTAAATTGGTGCGAAAATGACTTTAATATTAATTCATATTTATTATTATAGTGGGATTCAGACCCATATATTTTAAAAATAAACCTGAGATTACAAAAGATCTTACTCATGAAAAACTGATCAATCAATCAATCTTCCACTGCAATGAAATGTAATCAGGGCAATTCAGCCACAATATTGCTTTATTACATGAATAGAAGCAGATAATTTTGGTGCCACATGAGCAGATTTCTACTTTTATGATGTAGTTTATGTTATAATTTATGATGTAAGGCCAGATGTACAGGAACGCAACTTTCCAAAATCTCCTTGAATGTGGGAGGGAAATTCCTCTTGTCACATATATCTTTTACACACACTAAAACACAGCCTGGAACTTATGAAAAAAAAATTGTATGTGCATATTTAAATAAAAATAAATTATAAATCAGATATAATTATTTAAATGTATGTTTTGTTGTATTTTTTAATGGAATCCATATCTCTTGCTGAAATGATTATTTATTCAATGCTGTAACGGTAACATGTTAAATAAAGTGGAAAATGTATGTATTACAACTAACTATGGTCAATACATTATATTTATTTATTCTTTCATTAATTTTCCTTCTGCTTAATCCCTTATTTATCAGGGGTCACCACAGCGGAATGAACCACCAACTATTTCAGGTTTTTTGGGTCGCAACCCAGTGCTGGGAAACACCCATACACTCTCACAATCACACACACACACTCATACACTGGGGCTAATTCACCTGTAGCGCATGTCTTTGGACTGTGGGGGAAACTGAAGCACCCAGAGGAAATGCACTCTGTTTCCTTATATATATATATATATATATATATATATATATATATATATATATATATATATATATATATATATATATATATATATATATATATATATATATAATTATATAATTATATATATATATATATATATAATTAGTTTTTTTTACATTGAAATTTGTCTTTTTGCAGCACAAATGCAATGTGCAACACACATCCAGAACCCAAACAGCTAAAAACCTGGCAAGTGTCATATGTCCCAGAAAGTTTCCAAAATTGCTATAAGCCAAAAAAAGGATTTTGAGTCCCAGAAGCAACCAAGCTAAGCCAGGCTTAATTAAGCTCAGGCATGGCAGAAAATGGCTACAAATGGAGCCGTTATTGCAGGAGGAATGTTATGCACTCTGGGGAAAAAAATCCACACAGCGGAGCCTTAATAACCGTGTGAATTACAGCTCATTGTGTATGTAAAAGGAAGTCCTGCTCACAAACACAAGGCAAGGTGTTGAGTTTTTCTCAGCAAGAGCGTGGCGGAGCTGGAGCACTTCCTCATACAGAATAAGGGCCACTGGGACTGTTTCTGCACTACAGGCTGACCTTTTAATCTGGGACAGTGTAGACAAAAACACTGTAGCTTAAGAGTTTTTTAATTTAATGGAAAGAAAATATTCAAAATACACTTTATTTTGTTGCACTTTAACTATCTGTTTCTGTAAATTTCAATTTCAATATTTTTTTTAAGTGCTGTACTTAAAAGTGTCAAAACTTTGTGTTTTTACTCCTCTGAGCCATAAATCTCCTCAGTGGACTGTTACAGCAGTATAACGGTATACTTATATCTGTATTCTGTAGTTTTTTACAGAGCCATACTGTATATGTTCATACATAACATGCCTGATCATATACAAAATTGTATTCTACAAAAAATGTTTTTCCCATCACATTTTCAGAATTATGGAGAGATAAAGAAAAATATTCCCAAAATCCCATCTGTATTAAATCCCAACTGTAATATGTCAATATCTCAAAAATGCAAATTACCACATATTTAATAAAAAAAATCTCATTTGCACATTTAAACAAACATTTTAGAAAACTTGTAACATTTATTTTATTTTACAATAGTTCATGTTATCTTTCAGTCATTCCAGGATTTCACAGGAACATTATTTTTTCACAATTGAAGCCCAAAATAACTTGATGTAAACATGAGTCATGGTATTTATGTAAATTAACATTAGCAGTCATTCAAAGTATTTTGCAGTGTGTCTTTATTTTTATGTCATTTAGAGACATTTTACTTTCCAAACTATTAATGGAAACTGTATCCTTAAAAAAAAAAAAAAGCATATTTACACTTTTTATACTTTAAAATTAAATAGATTTTTATTTGTATATAAATATACAGTAGTACCCACAGTCCAAAGACAAGCAGTATAAGTGAATTGGGTAAACTAAATTGGTCGTACTGTATGAGTGCATGTGTGAATGTGAGAGTGTATGGGTGTTTCCCAGTACTGGGTTGCAGATGGAAAGGCATTCGCTACGTAAAACATATGCTGGAATAGTTGGCAGTTCATTATGCTGTGGCGACCTCTGATAAATCAGAGACTAAGCCACAGGAAAATGAATGAATGAATGAATGAATGAATGAATGAATGAATGAATAAGTATAACGTATTTTAAATTTAATTAAATTAAATGAACATTTTTTATTTTATAAATTTGTTAATTAATTTTGTTTTAATGTTATCAGTTAGTCCCAGTCCAGGATTTTGCAGGGAAATGTTTTTCATATTTGCAACCTAAAATGACTTTTCTAAAAACTTATGCCATTAATTGCTTAAATCAATGTATTCTGCTGTAAAAATACACAAAAATCTTCTTTTTAGATCTCAAGAAACTATTAGGCTCACAGAATCCTGGAGGGACTGATCAGTCAACTGGAGAAGAATGATGAGAAGTACAGTAGGCCTACTGTATTAGTTAATTTGTGTACTCTATTCACCTGCAGCATGTTGTTTTTTAAAGGCTTATGAGGCTCTTGAAACTTTCATTTACACAATGACCCACTACTCTCTTGCATTCCATATTTTTTTCAACTTCATCAGCCCTTCTTTTTTTTGCATTCTCATTGTCAAGGCCTCTTAAACACTCACCCACTCTCTTTGTCTTTGAAAACCTCTCAAATGGGACAGCTGGACTCGCACTCACCCCTTACCAGGCCTCAAAATGCAGACAAAAGAGGCGAGAAGAAGTTGAGAGGAAAAATGTAAAAAAGGAAAAGGGAGAGAGAGAAGGAGCGACAGCTGCAGCCGTTCCAAGAAAATGCCATGCGAAGACGTGTCATCGAAGCTCAGTGCTTACTATTAACGTACCATTGGGTTCCTCCGCCACGCTTCCGTGCAGCTGTCACCCTTTCTCTCGCCACTCATTTCTCAAACATTTTTCTTGCCGTATTTACGAAATACCACAAGTCTCTATCTGACACTTCCGTATGCGCTTCTCAATTTTTTTTTTGGTGCTCATGCAGGACAGATTCAATATTTGGGTTGGTGCCATTTCTGCACAATAAACATGTTGAGAAATCACTGAAAGATTCACCTCGTGTGCTTTTTTTCAGATGTTACAGCACTGCTCAGAGGTCAAAGGTCACTCAAAGGCAAACAAGAAAAGAGCGTATTTCCCAACCTGCCACGGGCACCTGCATTTTCCTACATTCTAAGCTGTTTTCACTAGTCACGTACTTGCATCCTGCCTATTTACATGCACAATAACACAGGGAAATAGTGCTGGCAACTAATTATTCTGTTTCAATTTTAGATAGTGCAAATGTTCACCATTTCTTTTCCCAGACTGAGATTAGTCATACTTCTTCCAGCAATATGACTTATGCTAAACACGTACAGAAAGTTCTATCTAAATGCAGGTTAACTGACCTAGGATATACTTACCCTATGATATTTTTGTCAAAACTTGAGAGACATGAGTCACAAACATTTCAGTTTCATGGTTAATAATGACAGCACCACAAAATTAAATAAATAAAGTCATAAAGTATTTGTATGTTATGTTTTCAGGCATATTAAAAGGGAAAAAAGCATGCATTGTACATTAACATACAGCATACAGTTCTAGTAATGGCACTGTAATAAAGGTTTTTGCACTAGGTAGATATACAAAACTAACCACTAGGCTCATGCACTCTGAAAAGCACACATGCCAAATAATCATACTCCATTTGCCTAAAAATATTTGAACAAACTGAGTAGATGCCTTGTTAACAACATTTTGAGCTAAAGTAGTGGAGAGCTTTATTTGAGTTAGGAGTGAGTGAGCTATTTTCATGCCACCAGAGTAACCCAGTTTGCTACGGACTTGTGCTGTGGATTAAATATAGGCTAAATTAAAATTACATGATGGGGCTGACCGAGATATTTTTTGCTTTTGTGCATTATTTACAGAATACTTCTATTTGTTTCTGATTTTTGTTTGCATATGGTTGAATATTTATATTTCAGTAGTAGGTTATTGTAATATTGTTCAATAACTATTGTAACAATAACAATGTGAAACATGCATATTATTGTGTGGTTTGACATCTTTTTGAGAGTTTGTGTATGTGTGTGTGGGCGAATAGTGTTGTGTTGTATTTACTTTATTGTATTTACTTTACTGGATTGATGCTGTTGTATTACTGCACTTCTGTATCTGCCATTTGTGTATATATTTGCGAATATAGAGGACCCCCTTGAAAACGAGATGATTTATCTTAAAGGGCTTGTCCTCTTAATGATAATAATAAATTTGTGTATTTTGAGTTGTATTTTGAAACTTTAATGAATAAACACATGAGACTTAAACTCAGCAACATACAAAAATATGTGGCAAATTTCACAATATACATGTTAAACAGAACTTATGCCTCTTCGGGGTGGCGGGGAATAAATCTATAATATGTACACTACCTGACAAAGGTCTTGTTGTCTGTAAGAGCAACAAATAATTACTTGACTTCTAATTGACCATTTGGAAAAGTGGCAGAAGGTAGATTTTTTTGATGAATCATCTGCATCCCAATCATCACAAATACTGCAGAAGACCTATTGGAAAAGGCATGGACCCAAGATTCTCACAGAAATCATTCAAGTTTGGTGAAGTAAAAATCATGGTTTGGGGTACATTCAGCATGGCAGTGTGCGAGAGATCTGCAGAGTGGATGGCAACATCAACAGCTTGAGGTATCAAGACATTTGTGCTGCCCATTACATTACAAACCACAGGAGAGGGCAAATTCTTCAGCAGGATAGCGCTCCTTCTCATACTTCAGCCTCCATATCAAAGTTCCTGAAATCGAAGATGGTCAGGGTGCTCCAGGATTGGCCGGCCCAGTTACCAGACATGAACATTATTGAGCATGTCTGGGGTAAGATAAAGGAGGAGGCATTGAAGATGAATCCAAAGAATCTTGATAAACTTTTATTTCTATTAAGTGACAAGACTTTTGTCTAAGCAAAGTCAGACCTTACTGTCCTAATTAAATAATTAAAAATCAAGGCATGATCATATTTTATTTTGGCAAAATAAGCGTAATCTAGAGGCCTCTACCTTTCATATACTGTAAGCCACTACTAAATGATCAACTAGAAGTCAAGTTTTTATTTGTTGTTCCTAAAACTTAAATACTGTAGGCGACAAGACTTTTGTCAGTGTATATCGCACATTTTGCATTCTGACAAGCTTCGAACACTTTTGTTGCTGCCTAATTCGTAAATCTGGTTCTTTTTGGTCTCCATGTCTCTATAATTTTCAAAATAAGAGTACAATTTACGTAGTAAGAATAATACAAGCACAGATATACTATCTTTCCTACCATGCTAGAAAACATTGTGGCCAATCCAACACTGCCTGAAGCATACATATTAATTTTCCCATGTATATTGTATAAGTAGTACAATTTACCTGTCTTTCACCAGAAATTTACCGGAATTTATCCTGTAACTTTCTTATAAACAATGCCAGTTACTGTGAGGACTTCTTCTAGTGATTATAGTAACTATGACAACATTCCTCTCAAAGCCCCTAAAACTGGTTGAAATCTGCAAACGTATCCTTTAAATGGAACCACATGGTTTTAGAAATACAGTGTGGAGAGAAAGCAAATGCTAACATGTCTCACCTGAATGACGCGGCCCTCAGCTGTGCCAAGACTGACCACAGTGTGGTTTTGGATCGGCACCACAGCTATGGAAGTGAGAAGAACATTCCGGAAGCGCCCATGAAAATAGTCCCGGCGCGGGTTGGTGCTTGTAACTTCTAGCCGATACCCTCTTTCATGTTTCCCACAGCTGAAGGAATCTCCTACAAACGTCTGTCAATGAAAGCAGAAACACATGGAGAAGTTAAACATGTGATAGTTTTTTTTTTTACCTGGCATTAAGCTTAAAATACTCTACATGATGTGTGGATATATTCTGCAGAATTCTCATTTTTCCAAAGTAATGGGCTCAAGTTCACCATGCAAATTGCAATGTGTGGGTTAGATGATTGTAGAAAAGAGGCTTGGGCAACACAACAGTAAAGCCCTATCTAAGCTCGGCATCTACTGGCTGATGCAGTTGCATGTTTTCTCCCTTGGTGCTTGGATCATCCGTGCCGCATTCTGACGGCTGTGCTCACAGATGGCAGGAATTCATGGGAAACTGTGAGGAACGCTGGGCTCGCTGCTGCTCTGTTAGAGTGCTGATTGAGGCCAGCTTTGTTTGGCTGGGATCACTACAACCTGTGGAGTTTTGGAAGTTTCAGAGAGCTTCAGATATTAAAGGGGCCATGTTCATAACCCTTTTCTAACACGTCCCCCTGAAGTCCACTTGTATTGTAGAAAAACAGTCCTAATTAGGCTTAACATGACCCCACACCCTCTTAAAATGACCTATATTCCATATTTGCTACTGTATCTTGACTATTGCATTTGCACTGCTTAAAGTGGCTGCACACGTCAACTCTTAAGCTTTTTATTTTCTCGTACAAGTTTTTAAAAAAAAAGTTTTAATTAAAGTATTATAAGCCATGAACCAAAACAAGCAGCTATGAGGAGAATAAAACACATTACAAACCGAAGCAAAAAAAGTATATGAATGACAAACAAAATGACAAAAGTACTGTGTACTCAATGACATTAATGAGAGAAGCACTAAATATTAATAATGAGGGAGAAAGTTTGTGACGTTTTTGGTTTTATCCACCATATAAACAATACACTCATTGGCCACTTTATTAGGTACACCTTCCTAGTACCAGGTTGGACCTCCTTTTGCCTTTAGAATTGCCTTAATCCTTCGTGGCATAGATTCAGCAAGGTAGTGGAAATGTTCCTCAGAGATTTTGGCCCATATTGACATGATAGCATCACGCAGTTGCTGCAGATTTGTAGGCTACACATCCATGATGCGAATTTCCCATTCCACCACATCCCAAAGGTGCTCTATTGGATTGAGTTCTGGTGACAGTGGAGGCCATTTGAGTACAGTGAACTCATTGTCATGTTCAAGAAACCACTCTGAGATGATTCGCGCTTTATGACATGGTGCGTTATCCTGCTGGAAGCAGCCATCAGAAGTTGGGTACACTGTGGTCATAAAGCGATAGACATGGTCAGCAACAATACTCAGGTAGGCTGTGGCATTGACACGATGCTCAATTGGTACTAATGGGACCAAAGTGTGAAAAGAAATATCCCCCACACTATTACACCACCACCAGCCTGAAACGTTGATATAAGGCAGGATGGATCCATGCTATCATGTTGTTGACAGCAAATTCTGACCCTACCATCCGAATGTCGCAGTAGAAATTGAGACTCATCAGACCAGGCAATGTTTTACCAATCTTGTTTTGTCCAATTTTGGTGAGTCTGTGCGAATTGTAGCCTCAGTTTCCTGTTCTTAGCTGACAGGAGTGGCACCCGGTGTGGTCTTCTGCTGTTGTAGCCCATCTGCCTCAAGGTTCAACGTGTTGTGCGTTCAGAGATGCTCTTCTGCATACCTCGATTGTAACCAGTGGTTATTTGAGTTACTGCTGTCTTTCTATTAGCTCAAACCAGTCTGGCCCCTCTCCTCTGACCTCTGGCATCAACAAGGCACAGAACTGCTGCTCACTGGATATTTCTCTTTTTCTGACCATTCTCAGTAAACACTAGAGATGGTTGTGCGTGAAAATCCCTGTAGAGCAGCAATTTCTGAAATACCAGACCAACCCGTCTGGCACCAATAACCACGTTCAAAGTCACTTAAATCACCTTTCTTCTCCATTCTGATACTTAGTTTGAACTGCAGCAGATCGTCTTGACCATGTCTACAGTACATGCCTATGTGATTGGCTGGTTAGAAATTTGCGTTAACAAGCAGTTGGACAGGTGTACCTAATAAAGTGACCGGTAAGTGTATATCTCATGTTTAATGACAAATATGCACATACATACAAATATGTAAGTATTTTGAGAGTTGGATGATGGCATATGCAGTGATTCATATGGAGTGGGTGGAGGGAAGAATCTCTTTTTACTGCTTTGATAACTGCACTCTCTCATTTGTTTTTTTTTTTTTTTGGTGAAGAATCATGGGTAAATATAGTTTTTCTGAATAAATTCAGCAATTAAAGACAATTGTTTTAAAAAAAAATTTTAAATTGCACACATATGGGTTTGACTAAACCATATCTATTCGATTAACAGTGTTGGTTCATCTGTTTATCAATTGATTTTTAAACATCAATTCCCCTGCGGAGAAAATGAACATTTTTACTTCCAGAAACTGTTGCACTCTATTGTACAATGATCTCCTGTTATGATTGGCTAACTGTACCAGCATAGTTCATTTTGTCATTCATCAGGACAGGCCAAGCTGAAGAAATTAAATAGTCACTGAGGGAAGAAGTGAATGTGATGATTTCTGCACACAACATCAATGTAATACTTCAAAGTGAAAACAAAATCTTGTTTTTCCTGATATGTCTCCTTTAAGATAACATTTTAGGGCAGCTTTTTCAACACTCATGCCCAAGCATTTTTCATTATAGTGATGAGCTGAGTGAATGAAAATTACTCCCTGACATTAGATGGCAATAATGAAAAGCAAAAACTTGCTTATTACACTATCATGCTTTTTCCTTGTGTATTTATCAAATAAGCCTTTTCCTTTTCTGTTTAACCTCTTTCAATACAGCACACAAACACCTGGTAAAAAGTTTGCATAAAAAAGTTACAAGCCATGAAAAAAATTAAGTGAAATAAAACGTAACTCCAGTCTGATCTGCAATTCCTCTGTGATCAGTTAGACTGTCTTGTGCCTAAGCGCCACCAAGTCAAGTTTTATTGTAACTTTAGCAGCTGGTCAGCCATTAACAACAAACACTGAAGAGTTGATTTATAGTAGAAATTGAAGTCTAACTCTAATAAAAACAAAACTGACTCTGTTTGTTCATGACACATTTTTTGTGTTTTTAATTTTTAAAGCTGCTTGATTTAAAGCAATCTACTGACTAAAGTTCTTTGTAAACAAACATTATAGAATTGTATTTGGCTGGAGTACTATCTATAAAGAAATACTTTCTTAACTGCTAATTTCTCACCACTGTTGTTTTGTGTGTGTATTTATTTTGTTATTAAGTAGAAAGTTATGTGGTATATGGCATAATTATTAGGAGTGTGAACCTACACTGGTCTCAGGGTTCAGTTACGATTATCATGCCATCGATTCGGTTCAATTCGATATCTCGGTGCATCATGGTGCATTGATGATACTTTCCATAAACAATTTAATATTTACTTAGCAACTCAATAATTCTTGCATTAAATTGTATCATTTATGAATATATTTATATATTATTTGTAATGCAATTTTGTCCTTTAATACAAGCAGTCAGATATATGAACTGTACCTTTAATTTTACCTGCTCATAGAAAACACTCTTTAAATGTATCAAACAAAACTAAAGTACATACACAGAACAAAATGAGCATTTATAGCAAATAAACTAATGTAAATATTATCCAGCTTGCTTTTTGAGTTTTGTTGAGTGAGTTCTTAAACGCCCATGATTGATCACGCGCTCAACAGAAAGGGCTGCGATTGTCTCTAACGTTCAGCACAGCTCTGACGTTCAGCAAACAGTGGATCCACAAGTGGAAAAAAGAATGGATCCACAAGTAACGTTATTTTTATAACAGCCGAGAGATGAGATAAAACGTTACCTCACAAACACGCCAGCAGGTCAAAGGGGCCACAGAGGGTGAGAGAGTTTACAGCTTTAATTTTTTCCTAGCTGGGTTCTGATGTACTTCCCTGTCAGTGAAAGACTGTCCAGCAAACTCACAAGCAGTGAATTGTGCAGTTATCTACTTTTTAAAGAGTTGGAGCGTTTAATTAGTCACGGTCTCCTCCCTCGCCATAGTAAGCTACCGCCATATAACGCACATGTGATGAATGACATCAGTACATAATAATCGGTTATAATTATTACTGAACCGAAACCGAATTGTTCGTGTCTGCATCGCGGTGCATCGAAGAAACTCCTTTTGACACCCCGAATAATTATGATGTAGCAGTATATCAGGGTGAGTATATTATCATAATATCCTCCAAGAATGTGTTTATTATGTTTAAAATTTCCGTTTAAATTATTTAAAGTGTTTTTGAGTATTAATAACTGTCGTACAGTAGAATAATACTAGAATAATAGTTGAAGACAAAAGAATAAGAATAAGAAATATAAATATTCATTATAAGAGAAAATGTCAGGGATAGGGAAGCCTTGCTAGACTGACCAGAGAAGGTGGTGGGCCCCAAAAGTAAATAAACATTTGAGAACCCCTGTCTTAAATATCTCCTTTAGCGATCAGAAATGCAACAAAGGTGAGCAAATAATCCCCAAATTGTATTGTTGAGTTACCTATCCCTCTAATTATTATAGTTTATCCAAGTTAGTGTTTAGCTCAATGACCAAAAAAGCAATGGGCACCTGCGGGCCTCACTGTGGTCAAACTCAAAGGGTCATGTACCCTAGTATGAAAGTAAAGAAGACATTAATAATTAATGAAACCAGACCCTGGCACCACAGGCCATGACTAAAAAACCCTGTTGGAGTACAGAGAACAAGCTATTAATGATTAACGCCGCATTTACTCAAACCCCTCTATGGTTTCCCAGCATGGTGACGAAAACCGTAAAAAACACACCCATGAAAAAAATCACAAAAGGCCCAAAAACGAAACTCAATTCCATGCCAGAAAATGTCTCACTCTTTCAACCCCTCGATGTGAGTAAGTTGCATGAGTCAGTGCGTTATCTGTGGTTGCCGCTTCATTTTGAGGACATGTCTCAAAGGGCTGCTTTGAAGATGCGGAGAACAATACAGGTAGACGATAAATCAGGCCGAACAGGCTCTCATTACAGGGCCGAGCAGCTTGGCTCAGAGGCACAGAATCGGTATACAGGTGGAAAAGTCAGTGAATATGAAGGGGGATTACAGGCCAGCTTATCCAGTCCCCTCCAGGAAAAGAAGAACGTCTTTGGGCTTCCATTGAGGGAGCGACAGAACAAGGACGAGTGAGACACATGTTGCATGAAGTGGCCAAGGCGTCTTTGATGTGCCTTCAGCAGAGCGTGTTTGTTTTTTGGAGTTATATAAGCCCACCGTGATCCATCATAATGGCTGAGCTACCACATATATCAAAAAAGGAATTGCGCAAGCATGCGTAAAAAAGTGCAGTGATTTGGGATTGATTCAACGGGCCTGACCCATCACCAGCTGAGCACACCCTTGTTTTAGATAGAGCGCTTATTTTCATAGCAAATAAACTTCACGTTTCGCGGTGTGTTTGGAGAGGAAGACATTCCGCCGCTTAGCTCACGGTATTTTGAGGATCAAGGCTAGAAATTTAAAAACCTGCGCAGTGTTTTGACAAGCTTGGTTTGCTCTTATCCTGAGAATCCTCCAGCAGCCGGGAGTCTCGCAGGGCTGTTGAACGTTTGCTCTCGGTATTTTCTGCTTCACTTGTTAAAGGGCTGTTCAGGGTTCAATACAAGTTAAACTCAATCAACAGCATTTGTGGTGTACCGTAATGTTTACAGAGTGCTGCAGGGATGACGTGTTGTTGTAGGCCAATCCCAAAGTTTGCATTCCCCTAATTCCTTCCACAAAAAAATAAGAAAACAAGGGGAAAAACAAGGAGAATAATGAGAAAATAAAAGTTTATGATTCTCACAAATTTTAATGAAGGTGGACGTACAATCTGCGAAAGTAAACCACCAAATGTCACCACCACTAAACTTCTGACAACTATTTTAATCTTTATTTAAAATCTACTAGTTGAGAAGGAGTAGTTAATAGTTAATAGCTCAACATGCTTGAGTTTAAAGAAAAAGAGGCTATAAAAAGAAGACTACTTTCTTTTCATTATTTATTTAATCTCACCAACACTCACTATATGTTGCAGGTTGTGTTTTTTTTTTGGGGTTATAATGTGCCTTGGCTGCCAAAATTATTTTTTCTCTCCAATATAAATTAAAGACCAAATAATATCTTAATAGACAATGATCTCAGCAACCCAGGCTCATTCTGAAAATGTACTGCTATATGCATTTCTGGAGAGCACCAAGGCCCAATCCTCAATCTATTTTTGTAACCCTAGTACCCCTTCCCCTTCCCCTTGGCCCTTAAAACCAAATGTAAAGGGGAAGGGCTTCAAAATTTACCCCTAAGAAGTGGGACACCACTACAACACCTGCACACCTCATCATATGTCATCGCAATCTCTTGCTTCATATGAGATCAGATGATCGCGACTGCTGTAGTTATTCCAGTTGCTTTATTTTTTGGTATTTATCTTCAGGAAATCACTAAAGGTATATATCAAGTTATAATAACGATCTAATGTGGCAATAAGATTGTAACTGTACTGTGTATTTACACCATGGCCATATTCATCTATGTAAACACACGAAAACAACATTAACATTATTGCAGACACTGTAAAAAGCTCATTTCAGCCACTAGACTTTTCTGACAGGGTATTTGAGTGTCATCGAGTGTCAGAATGTTGTGGGACTGCTATACAGGAGTTCTCATTATGAAATATAGACAGCGAAATTCAGCGGTTTTTATTTTAGCGTTTATTTTTTAAACATGATGGTAAAACATGAACGCGGTTATGAATATATTAAAACATATGCTTGTTTGAGGCGACGCAGTGGCGCAGTAGATAGTGCTGTCGCCTCACAGCAAGAAGGTTGCTGTTTCGAGCCTCGGCTGGGTCAGTTGGTATTTCTGTGTGGAGTTTGCATGTTCTCCCTGCGTTCGCGTGGGTTTTCTCCGGGTGCTCCGGTTTCCCCCACAGTCCAAAGACATGTGGTACAGGTGAATTGGGTAAGCTAAATTGTCCGTAGTGTACGAGTGTGAATGAGTGTGTATGGATGTTTCCCAGAGATGGGTTGCAGCTGGAAGAGCATCCGCTGCGTAAAACATATGATGGATAAGTTGGCGGTTCATTCCGCTGTGGCGACCCCGGATTAATAAAGGGACAAAGCTGAAAAGAAAATGAATGAATGTGCTTGTTTGTTGTAAGTATATGTAATAATGACAAAAATACTAATTTGTGGATCTCCTTACTTCTGGGTGCAGTCATGCTGCCGTTGTGGCTGGTGTATTCTGGGGAATTTTCTTACCCCTTGGTTTCGAGTGTGGTCCTGAAAAATCTCCTTCCCCTTAGCCCTATGCCTTCAAGCTAAAGAGAATTTGGACACCCCAACCCCTTCACAGGGAACACGCAAAACGAGGGGTAGGGGTAAGAGGAAGGGCTAAGGGGTAGAATTGGGATTGGGACCTAATATGTCCCAGGAGGTAAGTTTTTTTTAGCAGTTTTTGTTTTTGTGAATCCACCAGAGGCCGATGTGTATGCCTTTTCAGATCTCAAATTTCTCTCGCGAGTACCATTCGCACCTGCTGTTCTCACATAAATCCACCAGAGGCCGATGTCGACTGACTGACTGACTGTCCGATCGACTGACCCACTCTCTTCTCTCCCTAAACCCAACCAATAGGGTTTTTAAAAGCACAGATTGACCTGCCCACCCACTCCCCTAAAACCAACCGACAGTTTTAAAAACCAATCCAAAAAAAGAAAAGCCCTCGCCTAATATTTACCATGTTTTCAGATTTTACCACATTCTCAACCTGTTATTTACTTGTTTATTTTATTTTTTGGCTTATGTTTTTGTTTTACTTGCTTTCTGGAGCCATTCTTCACTGGACCCAAAACTCTATCGTTGTGGTCAACTCCTCTCTGCGTCTCAAGTCTGCCAACGTACATGGTGAGCTAACGGTACAAACTGGTAACAGCAGAAAAGCCGTCCACATGGAGGTAAGCTGTCAGCTGGTAAGCGTGAAAAGGAACAGCGTCATACCACCCCGTAGTGTTAATTTTAAAGATGAAATGTAGCCATACGTACTTCTGGCTACATAATTTGCGATTGCCGGAAAAGTATATAGGGCTACGTATTCAGAATGAGCTTAAGCTGGATCTGAAAATGCACATCTGGCAACCCAAAAACCACTGAAACTGAGCGAGTACAAACATCTGAAGGCAGGTGACATTATGTTACCTTATGTTGCGCACAAGTTCGAGAAAGGTACTTGGAAGTGTTGTTTGGTCTGCAGTAAGTTTCTTTTACGTGTATCTGCAAGTATGTGTATTAGAAAATGTCCGATAATTTATGTAAACTTTTCCCTTTGTGAGAATCCAACTATTGACTCTGATTGAACAAGGAAAAAAATGGGGGAGGGTTTTTTTTTGTCAAGTACTTGCACATACCAACAAATTGAACATGTAAATTGCATACTCGTTTATTATTTAAACAAAATCACTTCAAAAAATCTTCGAAAATGTGTATTTTAAAATCTTTTTAACAGAAGTTAGCATTAGTCAACAAAATGCTGTAACAGACTGACAGAATATTCATTCATTTATTTTCTTTTCGGCTTAGTCCCTTTATTAATCTGGGGTCGCACAATGTTTTACGCAGCGGATGCCCTTCCAGCTGCAACCCATCAATGGGAAACACTCATACACTCTCATTTACACATATACACTATGGACAATTTTAGCTTACCCAATTTACCGATACCACATGTCTTTGGACTTTGGACAATTATAGAGATGGTATGTAAGTATATAATTTCACTCACCTGGGAAATAGAGGCAACTTGAACGGTTTGTAAGCACAATTAAGTCCACACAGCACGCCATATCATCTGATAATTGCAGGAAATAATTTCAAAAGGCAAATGACTGTATAAAGAAACATTAACCAAAACAAAAATACGATGTATATGCCGAACTCAGCGGCTAATTAGCCGGAATCAGCTGAGGTGACGAGACAGCGACCAGCGAAGGCTAGCTGTCACTCAAGTGACCCCGCCCTTAATTATGCAAACTTAATATAACTTAATAAAAACGAAACGGATGAGTTGAAAAATTCACCCCCCTCACGGTTGTCATGAAGGGTAATCATAGCTATATGCACCAAAGCCATCGTTTGTACCAGGCTGTAAACATGTTTTTATCAGCTGTAAAAATGGCCAATTTAACAATGCAGAAAGAAAGCACTTGGACTTCCTGGAGCCAGCCCCCCAAGGCGAGTCGATGAATTGCAGTTTTAGTTACTTCCGTATTGGCTTCCCCAGGGAGAGTGGGAGGTTGCCGCTTGGTCGCCACTAACAGTATACTATAAATTATAAATATTTTTTTTGTTTTAAGTTGAAACCGCCATTTTACAAGCTCCCCTTCAGCCACTTGCAATGTGAAAACTTGAGGCTTTCCTCAACCCTAACCCTAACCCTGACCCTAATCCTAACTAAGTGTGCAAATATGCTAAACTAGTTTAGTTATTTGGATTTCATGCAACACTTTATGAACACTGAAAATAAAAAGTTCAACTTGTCCCTAACATTTAATTTTAACGCACTTTTAAGACTTAATAAAATTTGTGAAATCAACATTTTAAGGAGCATGTCATTAAGAAAATGTTGTAGAATTGAATATAAACTGCCACAGTTTATTTACTAAAACGGTACATTTGTAAACATTTATACTGCACAATAGGAACTTTTTTTTTTTTGCATTTGCTTTAAAGTAAAAGTAGGAACCAATCAAAACATTTTCCATGACACAAGTTCTGTCATATAAGGTTAACTTAAATTAAACCAAGAATATTACTTCATAGGTGAGTACTTTTGAGTATTATTTCAAAGAACGCAGAAAATAATACCTTAAAAAAGTGTTAACTATTAAATCATTTTGAAATGCATATTATTTCAATTTTGTAGCTTTACAATTTAAAAATGTACACACTAGGGCCATTTCAACTGCTTGTTTCTCATCATAAAAGAGCTGTCATTTAAGGTTAACTTGTATCGAACCCGAAACATTACTTCATACCTGTGTCTATTGTGTATTTTTTTGAAGAATGCAAAAAAAAAAAAATCCCACATTAATGGCAGAGACAGTGCATAGGTCCTCTTTGACACATTAAGCAGCTCTCATTCTGTGCGACACAATGCTGAGGTGATTGGGTTACCGAGCCCCACCTTCGGTGCTTCATGGCCTTTGGCGTCACCTCCGAAAGGGTTGATATAAGTGAAAGGAGATCTGTATGACCAAATGTCACCTTCACACACTTTTTTGTTAACCCTCGGGCTCTGGTACACTTGCAAATACGTGAAGATTTCTGGAACGTTGCTGTCCCACGCTGCCATCCTTCAGCTGCTTCTTGACGAAAATAATGTGATCTTTGACCTCGCTAATGTTCTATACGTTTATACGCATGTGTGTTGTTAACGTTGTGCTCCACCTGTGCATTTATAAGGCACGTCGCAAAGCAACCCGATTCTGGTGTTTATGTGCCTTTCTTGGATTACTGGGTCGCGAGGGTCAGTAGTCTGGGGAGAATTAGAGAAGCTGACAATAATGTGGGATTAGAGGCTGGCAGTATTGGTGCCTGTCTGCTGGTGTGTTAATACCTGTGGATTTCTCCACAAACACTTGAAGAGCCTATTGTAGAGTTGTCAATTTTACTTTGATAAATTGTGGTTTGAGATACGGTGCAATGAGATATAATTGTGCTATTTTACATGCGTGAAGCTAGGTTCATTTACTTGTCAAGAGCTGAATGTGTGTAAATGAACACAGTGCCATGCTCTACTCTGAAAACAGCTGGATATACTTTTTTGATGATGTTTGATGGTGTAACATTGAAAAATGTGATGAAAATATCAGTTTGTTAATTAACATTTTTACAAAAAAATTGTTTTAATTAAATATTTAACTTTCATATAGACTTGATTTTACTATTTATTTTACTTTACAGCTTTTACTAAAAAATTATTTAAATCACCACAAAATCCAATCCAGCTGAATTTTAATATTGATTAACAATTGTAGTCTTTAATTTTTATTTTATATTTCTTGTTATTTTAGTTTGGATTAGGGTTTACGGTTTAGCTTGTCCCAATCATGAATTAAATCTTTCCTAATATAACTAATTTAGTGGAAACATCTGTATTTTTTGTATAAATCACAGTTTATACAACAGTTCTGTCTGGTTCTCGACTCTGATTGGCTGATAGCAGTGCAATATTCTGCAATATCAGAACTCCTACAGCCTCCTCACCCTTCTGTATTACTCCGCCCACATACAGTAGAGTGACAGCAGATCAATAAACTCACAACAGATGGATAAATATTGCAGCTGTTGGACAACAAAATGTACTTTTGAGGCTTTTTTAGGCGAGAATGTAGTTGTTTAGATTGCAACTATGCAGTTTATTTATAAGGATAGTGCCTATTCTGAATATTTATAATTTCGGAGATACAGCACTATCCACAAGATGGTGACAGAGACCGCATAATAAGCCCCTAGAGGAGAAAAACCCCAGCATAATTTTAATACAGCTGATAAAATCATTATAAAATTGGTACGTCGATCTCTCTCTTTTGTATGTTGTTTGTGCTGTTTTAGCTTTTTCAGAGTTATTTATTATGATATCTCGAATGCAAAAGAGAAATACTGGGAGACATCTATGTAGACTGATGGCATTTCATGTCGTTCAGCCTTATAATCATAAAATGTGAGCAAAAATCACCTGTTTTGTCTTCAATTTAGACATTACACTAGAGAATCAATCAAATACTAGCTCTAAATTGATGTTTGTGAAGTAGCGAAGGTTACTGCTGTTCTGACCAGCTGCAGATGTGAAGCAATGGCGGAAGAAAGTAGTTCCTCATACAAAAGGGTTTTTAAGACTCTTCGTGTTTGAATCTTTTTTTTTATATACACGATTATGCCGTCGAACTGTTTTATAAACACAATATCACATGACTAGCAGTGCGATATGGCTGTATATAAGGCACTAAGGCACTGGGGCAACACACGCCTCCCACCAGTGCCGATATACAGCCATATTGCACTGCTTCTCATGTGATATTTCTCATATATAAAGAACAGAAAACTAATCACCTTACTATGATAATATATTCAATAACATGCAGTCCTACCTTATATTTTAAACTTTTGTTTTTTGGTTGTTGTTATCATATTAACTAAAGATCCTATTTATTTCCCATTCATCACTTTACCTCATTTTCACTTTTCTTCTCATGTCGGTTTACACTGTAAAAAAACTGCCATAATTTGCCAGGAATTTACTGTTAAAAGTTTGATAGAAAATATAAAGTTAAGTAAAAAATTTTGCAGTAAACTATAGTATTTAATTAATTTATAGGCTTAATGCACTGTTGTTTTGACATACTAACATCTACACATTGCACCCTTGTTAAAACACAAGCAAAATCATGTGGTGATGGGAAGGTCATGCGATGAACCAATAATCTTTACAAACAGTAGACTCTATTGGATTACTAAAGTAATTCGATAAACCTTATTTATCAAAATTAGATGTAACATAAACTCTAATAAACATAACTGAACTAAAAACAACCCTAGTGATGTCAACAAAAAATGTAAAAATGGAATTCTGGGAAAGTCAATTCATGGTTATTCACCGTAAACATTAGGGAAACAGATTTAGCATTTCGGACTGTAGCATTGTTCTATTTTTTCCCAGTAAAATCACAGCCATTACCTCACGTTCCTCACTTTTTAGTCTTTAGGTTTCCTTGTTGCTATACATTTTCTCGTGTCTCACTCTTTACCACTCAACATTCTCTCTCCATCCAGCAGCAGTCAACTGATCTGTTAGCAGGGGACTTTGTTCCTCGCTCGGGTTTCCAGCTGGGAAACAATACACGGCCCAGCACAACCGCATGTATGTTTGCTAAAAAATTAATCAGTTTATTTAACTGCTCATGCTTAAATCCCTGCACATCTACTGAATCTGAACTTGCTGCTGCATGTTTCAAGATATTTCACCATGATTAATACGCCTGGACCAAACCAGCGACTTCTGAATAAAGTCATTACTCAAATCAAAATCAAGATCAAAATGCAATTAATCAAAGAGATTTCTTAAAACAACAGGGCGGCTTACTTGATTTTTCATCGAGTAAATGAGCCATAAAGCGTAGACTGAGCTAACGCTACACAATTTACACTAGCAAAAACAGCAATAGCTAAACATAAGTGAAAGAGAGCTTTCATTCTATTGACATACACTGAAACATTGTGCTTATAAACTGTGCTCATCCATTCAATTAGATAAACAGACATAAGCAAACTGCGGATAATTTAGTGTGGAGTCCATTCCGGAGGCCCAGAGGTCTGTCATTATTTACTCATGCAACATGGATCTATTCAAAGCATTAGCAGAAACACCCATTCGTTAAAGCAGACAAGATGAGCAGGCTCAAAACATCACTCTCCGCCACAGTCCGCAAGCACGCTGGAGTAAAAAACCTCCAGCCTTATGAAGCATGGATCTGATAAAAGGCTAAAGAGCGCGGCTTTAAAACCACGAAGCGTTGAGACCCTTTAAAAGATCAAATCCAGCCCTTTATGGCAGGCAGAGCATTCAAATGCCTGGTTTCCAGTTGGCCAGAATAATCAATTCCAATCTTGACTGTAAAGGCTTGGCAGGGCCTGCTTTCCTGTGATGATCTTACGCTTTTTCACATGTCAGAGGGAGCAAAACGTGCCTCTGACAGGACTGATCAAACACAAGAGTCTTACCATTTAAAGAGTTTCGCAGATTCTCTGTTCCTAATTTCAGCTAATTTATTTCCACACATGGTATTGTGCACTAAACTTTGCTATGGTACAAACAAATGGCTGAGAATGTATGTGTTAAAGGGACCCAAAAGTACAAAAATTAGCTGTTAATTTACTCACTGCTATGCCATCCAAGGTGTAGGTGTAGGTGTAGTTTCATTAGGAGAGCAAATTGCAATTTTTAGCTGAAACTGTGGTATTCGGTGACTCAAAAAATGCAAGGCAAAAGCTACAAGCATTTGAGACTCCCCCATGCCCCAAAAATAAAAAGTATAACATATAAGTAAAACAAATGAAAACAAAAACAACTCTTTTCCTCTCCAAATGCACCAAACATTTACTTATAAACACTCCATGTTTCTGCAAAACATTGTTTTTCTGAGTGTGCTACACACATGTGAGTAAGCTTACTTAGACTTGGCATCTACACTCACTGACCACTTAGGACACCTGCCCAACTGTTCGTTAAAGCAAATTTCTTATCAGCCAATCACATGGCAGCAACTCAATGCATTTAGGCATGTAGACATGGTAAAGACGATCTGCTGCAGTTCAAACTGAGCATCAGAATGGGAAAGAAAGGTTATTTAAGAGACTTTGAGCGTGGCATGGTTGTTGGTGCCAGACAGGCTGGTCTGAGTATTTCAGAAACTGCTGATCTACTGGGATTTTCACGCACAACCATCTCTAGGGTTTACAGAGAATGGCCTGAAAAAGAGAAAATATCCAGTGAGCGGCAGTTCTGTGGGTGCCAAAGGTCAGAGGAGAATGGCCAGACTGGTTCCATCTGATAGAAAGGCAACAGTAACTCAAATAACCACTCGTCACAACCGAGGTAAGCAGAAGAGCATCTCTGAACACACAACACGTTGAACCTTGAGGCAGATGGGCTATTGCAGCAGAAGACCATACCGGGTGCCACTGCTGTCAGCTAAAAACAGGAAACTGAGATTACAATTCGCACAGACTCACCAAAATTGCACAAAAGAATATTGGTAAAACGTTGCCTGGTCTGATGATTCTCGATTTCTGCTGCAACATTCGGATGGTAGGGTCAAAATTTGGCATTAACAACATGAAAGCATGGATCCATCCTGCTTTGTATCAACAGTTCAGGCTGCTGGTGGTGGTGTAATGGTGTGGGGGATATTTTCTTGGCACACTTTGGGTCCATTAGTACCAATTGAGCATCGTGTCAACGCCACAGCCTACCTGAGTGTTGTTACTGACCATGTCCATCCCTTTATGACCACAGTGTACCCATCTTCTGACGGCTATTTCCAGCAGGATAACGCACCATGACATAAAGCGCGAATCATCTCAGACTGGTTTCTTGAACATGACAATGAGTTCACTGTACTCAAATGGCCTCCACAGTCACCAGAACTCAATCCAATAAAGCACCTTCGGGATGTGGTGGAACGGGAGATTCGCATCATGGATGTGTAGCCGACAAATCTGCAGCAACTGCGTGATGCTATCATGTCAATATGGACCAAAACCTCTGAGGAATATTTCCAGTACCTTGTTGAATCTATGCCACGAAGGATTAAGGCAGTTCTGAAGGCAAAAGTGGGTCCAACCTGATACTAGTAAGGTGTACCTAATAATCCTGTGGCCGGTGAGTGTATAATCCTGACATCTATATATTGCTGTTCTCTGGTGATTTGAAGTGCTTTTTTATCCTCATTTGTAAGTCACTTTATATAAAAGTGTCTGCTAAATGCACTGTAAGCATTATGTTTCATTATGATATATATCAAACATGGGGCATGTGGCGTCACGGTGGTGCAGTGGGTAGCATGATCGCCTCAAAGCAAGAAGGTCACTGGTTCGAGCCTCGGCTGGGTCAGTTGACATTTCTGTGTGGAGTTTGCATGTTCTCCCCATGTTCGCGTGGGTTTCCTCCAGGTGCTCCGGTTTCCCCCACGGTCCAAAGACATGCGGTATAGGTGAATTGGTTAAGCTAAATTGTCCGTAGTGTATGTGTGTGAATGAGTTTGTGTGGATGGATAAGTTGGCGGTTCATTCCGCTGTGGCGACCTCAGATTAATAAAGGGACTAAGCCGAAAAGAAAATAAATGAATCTACATGGGGCATCTGTCAAAAAGTAAATCTTTCAATCGTGCATGTGAATGTAAGCATAATTTTTTTTAACAGGTTGTAACATTCAGTAAGTTAAGAGTAACTTAACACACATTTTCACTTTTGTGTGAACTTTCCTTTTAAGTCCATCTTGACACATTTAGCATCCTGTAGAACAATAGGAAGAGGATAG
This sequence comes from Danio kyathit, assembly GCA_903798195.1. Taxonomy (NCBI): domain Eukaryota; kingdom Metazoa; phylum Chordata; class Actinopteri; order Cypriniformes; family Danionidae; genus Danio; species Danio kyathit. Next base: position 22,320,979 of record LR812543.1, on the reverse strand, counting down.
TTGATAAAAGTCCATTGTTTGAAGAGACTTGAAAGACATTAACACATAGTTCAAACGGCCTCTTATCAGAAGCTGGCACGAGCCATCCCTCCTGTAGTTGACATTGAAAAGCAGACACAGCATGATGAAATCCTTATGCCGATTTGGGCCTTTGCAAAAACACACAGCCTATTCTGCACATTCAGAGCAAAGATCAAGGTCTTTACTCACAAAATGCCCACTTTCTGCCAAAAAAACATGCGATAAGAGCACGAGCGTGCAGCAGATTCTGTCGTTTGTAGTCATATTTCTCAGCACCATGATTCAAAGCTAGCAGGTGGCATCCTTTTTATGACACATAATTTCAGTGCCAGTCAGCTATTATACTAAGTGTGTAAAACCACGCAACAAATAGAAAAACAAACAATTGAGTGTGTCGGCAATATGTAAAGCGTGACCGCATGGCAGAACAATGCATCATTGTGCTGTCTTTTGGTGAACCACTGGAGGTTGGCATGTGCTTTGTTGACTTTTTTCGGTCCAAATACCTTTAGGGATTATAGTCACACTATAGCATTAATAAAACACATCTGTTTGTTTTGAAGTCTTAAGGTCAGGCTGGGTAGACGGATTTGCTGAGGACAATGGTCAGAGGTGATAACTCTTTGCTCTCCTGCTTAGCTATAGGCAGCCTTTGAATATACATAAGATAAATAGATTTCTTACTGTATCAAATTTACCATGAGAATTGAAAGACTCTCTGGTTTTGTTTCTGTTAAGCATCCTAATTCAAATCCTGAATAAATGACAGATATAAGCCTGTACTCATTTAGCGAATCAAAAACATATCAATTGAATCCTACATGACAACACAATATTAGACAGATTTTGAATCTTATCTTTTTTTACGTAGCAATTGCAGGTAAACATGGCTGGTAAAAAAAGATTTGTCTTGTTTAGATCACAACAACCAATGGCTAAAGAAAGTCATCCATGACCAATAGGAGCACATAAGCTCTTCCATACAGGTGTTCAAACATTTGAAATGAAAAAGATGGCATTGGTGGTGATTTTTTGTTTGTTAGTTAGTTTACACTCTTGTTTATGGAAATCAATCGCTAGTTCTGTCATCTTGAAAACATCATGCACATCATTTAGAACATCAAAGAATGTTGGGTCCAGAAGCAAGGTGTTCTCAACAACACAAGAATTTAGGAGTCAAAATGAAAATATCTGACATCGGGCCTCTTTCCACCTGGTAATAACATTTGTTTAATCCAATAATAAGCGGTCAGCCAAAGCCACTTGTACACATGTATTCTGATTTTGTTGAGATACGACTCACTTTTGTGGCTGTGGCTGAAAGCATTTGACCACATACAAGCATTTATAGAACAAAATCAATGCAATTAAATGAGCTTTCAACAATATTTTACAGTAGTTGAGAGTGGGGAAGCTCAACATTTTCCAACCCAGGCTCATTCTGATTACGTAGCCCTACATACATTTCTGGAGAGAGTAAAATACGTCCCAGAAGTGACGTTTTTTTGCAATTTTTGCAAATCCGCCAGAGACAGCTGTGTACGCTTTATGAAATCTCAAATAGCTTTCGAGAGAGCCATTCAAAGTCAAAGTCAAAGTCAGCTTTATTGTCAATTCAACCACATGTACAGGACATACAGAGAATCGAAATTCCGTTACTCTCAGACCCTAGGTGCCTAACGTATAATATTAATATTAATATAATATTAATACATATAATAATAATTATATTAATATAATATTAATACAAAATACGCCTGCTCTTCTCACGTAAATCCACCAGTGGCCGCTGTTGATTAACTCACTGACTGACTGACCAACCGACTGATCCCCCACCCTCCCCCTTCCCTAAACCCAACCAACAGTGTTTTGAAAAGCCCCTATTGACCTGCCCACCCACTTCCCTAAACCCAACCGCAGTGTTTTGAAAAGCAAAAGAAAAGCCCCCTGATTTCATCAAGTTTTCACATTTTACCCCATTCTCACCCTGTTTTTTACTTGTTTGTTTTATTTTTTGGCTTCTGTTTTTGTCTTACCTGCATTCTGGAACCGTTCTTCACCAGACTCGAACCCCACCGTCACGGTCAACTCCGCTCTGCATCTCAAGTCCGCCGACATATGTGTCGAGCTACCAGACACACTGGTAACAGCGGAAAAGCCGTCCACATGCAGGTAAGCGGTCATTTGGTAACTAAGAAAAGGAACGGCGTCATACTGCCTCGTAGCATTAATTTTATAGACGAAATGCAGCCATACGTAGCTCTGGCTACATAATTTGCGATCTCCAGGAACGTATATAGGGCTACGTTTTCAGAATGAGCCTATGTTGAAATTTTCAGACCTAGTTTAGGGTGCAAGTGCTAAAAAAATGTCAGAGCAATACTAAAAACGCTAAGTTGCGAGTGCTTCTCCAACTGTCTGAGCTTTTAAAAAATGATGAGTGTTCATCGATGAGCATCATAGGCAACGCTAAGTGCCTTGCTATGCTTTTGACATGTTAAAAATGTGGAGCTTCTATTGACAACTCCAGAATAAAGCTCTTCTCCTCCTCAGCTCTTCCTCAACCCTTGCACCATTATTTCTAATGTCCATCACATTTTGAAAAAGCATATTGATACCTGATGAGAACAAGCCGATATCAGCAATCTGGGTTGTAACAAGGATCAAAAAATATTTTCAATTCCCAATTTCCATTCCACCTCGCACTGCTTCAGACCCTGCATGACTGACAGCTTAAATCTCCTCCATTAGTTGGCCAAACACTGGGCGTCATGCCCCACAAAACTCACAAATCAGGTATCAGGTAAAAGCTTGCTCTCTTTTCACACGATCACACAGGCCGTGTCTACTGGGAGAAAAGCTGAGGAATATCTGACTGACGTGCTGAATGAGGTGGAAGGGCAGCCACTGATAAGCTCTTATTTGCGGTGCATTGTTGAGTTCTCAGCAGGTGATAAACTAGAACAGTTCCCGGCCAATCCAATCCGTTCCATTACTTAAGCACACATTCATTCAAGCCTGCATCCCATGGACTCATTGTGTCGGCATTAGCACCAGGCCAGTACAGCGTAATGCCTTTTTTGACTAAGTGGGGGGATGTTGAGTCCTAGCGTTCCCCCAAAAAAGTTTATTTGAGCTCCCCGCTGTGTAAGCCAAAACTATTAGTAGAGGTCTTTGAACTGCGATAAACAATTAGTCTGGATTGGTGAACTCAAGTCGTTTAGCAGTGCGGGCTGATTGAATATCCAACCTGACCAGGCTCATTAAATGCTTCAGTGGATATTTGATTTACACCTGGTAAGGCTGTCTTTAACCTTACAGGGAGGTTTCAAAATGAGCTCTGTCTGATGAAACTTTGTGCTCATCGACCCAGAGAGCAGGAAATTACCGAAGGGAGTAAAAAAATGAGGAAGTGAAGGTATGGTGGATGCCAGAGATGGATCAACATGCCTTCTGGGCCACTGACTCATCGGCCCCACCAAAGCAAATGCTTCCTTTCACCTGACACCTACACATGTTCCTGAATTATGCCCAGAGAGCACCGACAAGCAAGTTGAGTCTTAAGGCTACGTTAAATATGGGCCAGTCATCACAACAATGAAGAAGGAACTGTGGTGTAGTGAACCTGGTGTAAATAGTGGAGTAGTAGCCAAGTGTGCGTTTGTTTTTATACGAGGTTCCTCCTGGAAGACAGATTGTGAGCGCTGGTGTTTATCAGTTGTGTGCTTATCTGTTTTATGGGAGTTTTTAAGACAGACAGACACATTACAGGGAGAAACTGTCTGTTATACTGAAAAAAATGTTTACCCTGTTTTAAGCAGCATACATACCATACACTCTCGCATTCACACACACACACACACACACACACACACACACACACACACACACACACACACTACGGCCAATTTAGCTTATTCAATTCACCTATATAGCGCATGTCTTTGGACTGTGGGGCAAACCAGAACACCCGGAGGAATCCCACGTGAACACGGGGAGAACATGCAAACTCCACACAGAAATGCCAACTGACCCAGCTCGAGCTCAAACCAGCGACCTTCTTGCTGTGAGGCGATTGTGCTACTCACTGTGCCACCAAGACGCCCCACTTTATATACATAATATAAAACAATTACCTATTTATATAATTATTTATGCAGTTGAATAAATGCGCAATGACTATTATAAAGCATATGTAGGCACGAAAGGAGCCATGGTCTAAGGGGGCAGCTGTGGCCTAATCGTTAGAGCGTTGAACTTCTGATGTGAAGGTTTGAGTCCCAGCAACAGCAGTGATTCAAGGTATATATATATATATATATATATATATATATATATATATATATATATATATATATATATATATATATATATATATATATATATATATATATATACAGTGCTTCCCACACATAGACTTGGACGGACCACCCAGGCATATTACCAGCCGCCCAAGTATATTTGGTGACATTTATTTTTTACAATTATCATCATTTTACGCTTTTTTGTATCCGACCAATAGTTAAACATCTGCAATCGATTAACCAGTGGAAAATCTTCTCTCGCCCTACACGTTTCCTACTTCTCAATGTGTGCGAGAACTGTCAAACTCCCACAGACAATCTCACGTGCTCTGCAGGGACCCACAGAGACGCGGCATTTTGTGAAATGCGTTTCTAAATCTCCTAAAATGTCTGGGATTCGGCTTTTGGTTTCGCTTTCAAAAGTCGTCGTTTATTGTATGTGGTTTTGCATTACAGTTTTATTTAAGCCTGATTTACTTTCACTTGGCTTTGTAGCTGACTGCACACGCACGGCCGTAAGAGCCAGAGAAACACTATATAATTAATTCTTTGATCTAAATGACAAAAAACTTTTCTATATACTCAGAGCGGACGAAATGACATGTAAAGTGGCTGTACACTGTTAGAAATGGTTCATTAGCCCATTTGCCTTATTTAAATAATCTACACTTTTTATTCTTGATATTATTATACTTTTTAGAGATATTGTCTGTTTTTATTCCTTTATGTCATTTATTTCTCATTTGTTCTATATTTTTTTTACTTTGATGATGTTGATATATTACATATTTTATTCATATCTAACATTCTTTGGCAACACTGTACAAAATAGAAGCAGATTTTACTTGTCAATGGGTGCACATAGCTCCTGAATAGAATAAAAGTAAAACAAATAGTGGTTTTACTTATATTTTACTTATTTTCCTTAATAGTTTCTTTTTTTATTTCAACAGTCTTTTTATAAACTTCAACCCTTTGAAAAGAAACAGTGTATAACAATGTAATAATAAATAAAACTATTGTTAAAAATCACTTTTTTGTTACATAGGTAACCATGTGCCGTGGGTAAAAGGTGTGTTTTAATCTGGCTACCACCGCAAGTATATATATATATATATATATACACATAAATAGACTTTAAACAGTCTAAGCCTAAAAACAGTCAGCACAGCAAAAAATAAGGACATAAAAGTCAGGATCCATCCTCACAGGTGCTCTCATCCCCAGATGCAGACGAGATGAGCAGATCGCACCTGGATGCCAGCTGTCCGATCTCCTTCATCTAACATTATAGTCCAAAGTCACGCAGGTTTCCAGCCAGGGCAAGGCTGCCAACATGAGCTCACTGCAGAGGCTTGACATTTCAAGAATACTCGCACAGCTGCACATGTTTCACCTGTGACGTGTACGTGCCTGCGTTTGGGGTGCTTATGCCAAAAATGATTCAGGGTGACTTAATTCCACAGCACAAAGCTCAACTCACCCACAAATACATTTTTATACATGTATACATACACAGAAACACAATCATGCAGGTAGCTTATCGCAGCTTCACCTAGCAGAAACAGGACACAACAAGTACTGTGTCTTTCAGCATGATCTTGCACCTCCCAGAGCTGAGACCGTGGCCTATAAATGATCTAGACGCTTTTTGCGCAAACACATAGGCATAAGCAGGCCACAGCACGCACGCTTTGAATTCACGCTAAGTACAGTGCATTAGCATGTCACCCTGTCCTTACATGACCAAAACCCATGGATGATTGAGTGTGCCACAAAGAACTAAAAGCATCCCTTTTACATTGATATTTGCTCATTCGCAAAAAGTTAAATCAATGCAGCGCCTTTTCGCTTTTTCTTACACTTTTAGACTTGCAATCTCATTTAGCACACGGTGGCGGTAATAATTAAAATGGCTGTCGATCAAATGTGCCTCTTTAGGAATTATATTACGGGCAGCAATCAATCAAGCTTCAGATTTAATTTTAAAGTAATCAGCGTTTGCCAGTTGTTCCCCTGATCAATTGTAATCTAATGATAATTTTGACCTTAAATGTGGCTGTTTGTTATGGCCGGTCTCAAGTGTCCCCCTCCCCTCTGCTCCTTCGCTGGGTTTGTTGGGCTGGTTCCAACTCGGACATATCCATTATTCCAAACAATACAATATTTCAGTCTGTTTTATTAACGAATATTGCTGAGCTAGAGCAGACTGCTCAATCGATAATATTAAGAGCTTGGGTGAAGTCTGAAAGCTGTGGCTTTTTTTTGTTAGAAGAAGGGTAAGAGTCTATTACGGACTTTGTCGATTTATCTGATATTCAAATACCTTTGGCTCCACATTAACAAATAAAACCGGAAACCGAGGCTGAATTCAATCAAAACATGAAGCACTCTGTCAGATGCCCAATTTTTCCACAGACCGGTTTGTGGAGTCAGTTATCTAACAGCAAAAACAAGATATTGAGTTCAATCTATCATTACTCTTTACAACGTAATTGTTTTATGACACCGCGTCAATTGCTGCTATATGGGATGATAAGACAGACTCTGCATAACATATGCTACTGATATCATAATTCTCAGTGATGGCACCAAGATTTGCCGTCGGCCTTAACACACTTGGACGCACACCCAAAACAAACAAACGCACATGCACAAGTTCACACACTTTTAGAGAAAAACAGCACTTGGAACAGACATTCAATCTTTTCAGATGCTCAGACATTTTAAATGGATCTTCTAAACTTAAAGTGTACTTTACATTTTATGCTTACATAATTGCATATGACACCATTTTTTCAGCAGAACAATATGCATGTACTAGTCAATACTGAACAGTTAGAAACAAGACTCTACTGAAGACTAGGTTTGAGAAACATTTGTGTTTTTACGATACTGGTGCCAAATTGCCAAATTTTTTAGTTGGTATCACTACTTAAACAGTGCCTGAACCGATATCTTTCATTTGACCAATATAAAAACACAACAATCAATTCATAATAAAACATGAAGGCACCTAACTCACTTATAATAATTTAACACTAAATAACAGTTACAGTACTAATAACATCAAAAGTAGTCTGTATAATTGGTACGTTACAAGTCAGGTTCAAATTTCAGCAATAAATATACAAAAATATTACCATATTTACTTTTCTGGTAGAAAAGGCTAAAAGCCTGATATTGTATCTTTTACAGTCACTGTCAGTCTATTATGCAGTAATGTATTTGTGCTTTTTATTACAAGAAATGATCAACAAAAATGTTGTCACAATAAGTTATTCCCTTCACACATTCACTGGTCAACTCATCACGTCTGCGGTATTAAGGCTGATTTATACTTCTGCGTCGTGTAGCGCAAGCTCTGGTGGTGTGGGCGGTGCTGAGAGCTGCAAGCCCGATAGAGCGATTAGGTGCGTTCGACATGAAGCACAGCTGCAGCCGGTGATCAACGAGATTAGCCGAGCGCAGGCGGGGGCGGAGTTGAAAACGGAGCCGTCAAGCCGGACAGCCGGACACTTCGGGGTTCAAAGTTGCGCCAGTCATGATGACCTATCACATGACGTCATCATCATTTTTATTTTTTTATTTATAACGACAAAAGATTTACAAATAAAACACAATACGGTCTCTACAAACTATAGTTCATTTTTAAACAATAAGGGATTTATTAATTAAATATATTACAAACGCATGAGAGAAATAAGGGGAAAAGAGAGGGTAATATAAACATAAAAACGAACAGGCCTATTAAATACAAAGCAATAAGCACAAATTCTAGGAGTTTAAACACCACTCTAGGCTAATAGTTCTTGTTTAATATGATAAAAAGGGGTTTACATTTATTTACATTTATAGATACAAAACTTTCCAATAGATATTAGTGTAAACCCCAAAACCAGGTGTTTTGATTAAGTCTTAAACAATGATTAAGATTATTTTGGATAATAAAGCATTTTAAGTAGAAGTTTCCCAGAAAGAGCAGGTATAAATGGCTAGACAGGAAATAAAATATATATATATATTTTATAATCTTAAAAATCATTTTATAATTATTTAATAAAAAAGTTCTTTAACTTAATTTGTTAAGAAACCTTTAGGGCGTCAGGATCAATGATCATAATTATTTTATTTCAAGTCTGTAAGACTTATTTGAGTTAATATTTAGGTTATTTACTTAAGGTACATTAAGGTAGCGTTCAGATAAAACAAAAGACCCGTGAAGAAACTCGATACAGAGGAACATAACATAACCTACTGTCAGCTAGCATTTCGGAAGCGTTACTGCAGAGCAACACAAACAGCACACAGAAGTATAAATGCACAGCAATGCTCAAGGCATGCACCTTGGGTCACGCCGATCACTGGATGCAGAAGTATAAATCAGCCTTTACAATCTTCAGTAGTGCAATTGTTGTTCCATCTTTTGCGACTGTGAAACACAAATGTAAGCTGCTCATATATCATATGCATGGTTAGGGAGAAAAATCAGGCTACATGCATACAGTAAGCAGATTTAACAACAATTACAGTTATATTACTTACACATTACTTACTGGAAGTAAAATTTGTTTGGTCTGGGTTTTGGTACCCAATTCTACTCAGCATGACAAAAACAGCAGAAACCCTTGTTGACTAACGCATCTGTGAGTAGATATTGAACAATAACCATTTTCAAGGTATACCATAGTTTGGAAAAGTCAAGGTTTTAAAATCGTCAAAAATTTCTGCTATACCGTTCCTAAGGTATGTGTAAGATTTTTTATTATGTTTTTTTTTTTTTTTTTTTTTTTTGGAAAACGGTATCTCCAACAGAAAAGACATCCAAAGATGCCATTTTAAATCGTAAATAAATCTGTGTTTTTGAAATAAAAAAAGACAGCAGAAGTCATGACTGCTCCAAAATATTTTAAATGTTTCTCAAAATAAAATATATTGTGTTCAAAAGGGAAAAACTTTTAGTTTTTTACCCAGACATTTAAAAAGAATATATTTTAGAGCAGGAATCACAATACCGTCAAACCGTGAAACCGTGATATTTTTATCCAAGGTTATCATACTGTCAGAATCTTATACCGGCCCATGCCTATCTGTGAGTGCACTAAATCATATTAATAATGTTATTCTGAAGGCGTACAGAGACATTACTGTCATTCATAACATTTTATGAGAAAAAGTGAAGTCACTGGACAAGGTTAACTCTTGCACATGTGTCGAGTGCCTATGTTTAAGCACAACATACTTTGTGCATTCAACTGACATATACTCTGGACTCATGACACCTAAGGAAATATCTTCCAACAGACTTTACTTTAAATGTCATTGTACATCCGCATAATAAAAACTGCTAGAACTGGAGCTGACTTTGTGCAGATGTTTGGATCAAGGTCCTCTGAACGAAAATATTTAAAAATGTCTTGAGTGTTTCAGTCTGCAGATCTTCTGCTGTAATAAATGACTGAGTGCACTTTGTGAGTTTGGACTGATAAAGTTCAGGGCACTGAAGCATCTACACCAGACTGAAGAGCTGTATGACTCTGGGACGAGGCCAGACACTCTGGTCTGACCCATATGAACCGCTAAAGCAACCAGTACAAAGACTGTTAGAGACAGTTGAAGAACACCTGCTGGGTAGTGATCTGGGCTTCCCCGAAGTATGGACTCTGATAAGACAACACACAAGCAAATAGAAAAGTGCAGAGAATGGACAGCGTGAGTAATGCTTGTTAAAAAGCCTGATTCAGTTAGACCTCAAGCAAACTCAATTATCCTTTCAAATCAAAATTATATATCTGTAGTGTATACCAATGGATTCACTTTTGCAGGTCAAAACAATGAGAAATGTAGAGACTTTAAACATTAGATGATTGTTGTAGTATGATATGTTGTAGTATTTACCTAATGAAAAGCTAACACAGATTTTAAGATTATTCTGGATCTGTTCTGTATCCAATCTGTGAAGTTGCACTGACAATTCTACAATTAATTGTTTGGTTTGATCAGATCATTTAAGCAGATTTGGTTCAATTAAAGCAAACTTTGGTGTGATTGTTAGAGTGTGGTTCAGATGAGAAAGTGTGAGCATTGGCATCTAAACCAATGTTCTTATTCCTACACCTTTGTACTGCACAATTCATAAGGCCTTCATAAACTCATATAAACTCATATAACTTACTGTATTTATAACTGAAAAATGGCACCATGTGCGCACATAAAATAAGCATGCTTAGTACAGTTTTTTAACTTTCAGTAAGCTAAATTCATGCCATAAAAGCAGCATTTGTGTGTCTAAAAAATTGTGTGAATGCAAAGCAAACCAGGAATAAATGTATAGTTTTATTTTTTGGTCTGGAGCAAAAGAACCAAAAAACAACCTACTGTAAAATTTTCATTGTGAACACACTACTTGCACTATTTAAAGTCCATTAGTAACTGTCTACCACCTTAAATCTGTATTCATACTCAGCCTTATCTTTGAGTTTCTTCCATGGTTTTAAACTTTTTTCCTTTCAACTCCTGTCCAGTTTTACAAGTGCACAAACTTCTAGATTTATTGGTATAGTTAGTCTGTACATACAGCAGTTTTCAAACCATTAACCGCTTTGTCTTTCTATGCAGACCTGAGCGATGTATGACTATGTTGTGTAATGAACTCTGGGTAATAGCCCTGCATTATCGACAGGCCCTCAGGGAGTCGTCAGCAGTTAAATTGTGTCATTTATTGATCCACATGATTTACGGATTGATCCAATGAATGGTGATGGATAAGTTAAAAAAACGAAGAGGATCAGTGATTTATGATGGCTAGGGTATAAAGACAAGCAATTGGGTTGACAAGAAGTGAAATCTGCTTTCTGATGGATAACATTTTGAAAGGGTCAGCAAATACCACATTGATTGGAGATAATTCAGGATTTAGCTGAAAGCTCTTACCTGGTTGAAGGTTTTCTCTTCTGATCCTGGAAAGTGATGGAGTTTCCTTGTGTAACCCCTCTGAATGAAATCCCTGAAGAAATTATTGATGTCCGAGATGGAGATAAGGCAAACGGCCGAGCTGGTGGTGGGCTCTGGTGAGTCCGGTTTGCTTCGGGCAAAGGCAGCAAACAGCACGTCCTCTCCTTCTTTCAAGCCCATCTCCTGCTGAAAGTCATAGCCAACTTTGGCCACATGAGCAGCCTGGAGAACGTTGAAAACCACTTGAGCTGAACGCTTTTTTCTCCTTCGCTCAGAGTAAATGCACTCAAAGGGCATTTCTACATAACGCAGGATCTCAGAGTCTGATGAACACATGCGTACGATTCTTGTGTGGAAAGCTTTCGAGTTGCCACCTTCTCGTTGGACGGTGAGAAAATAGACATAAGGTCCACTCTGGAAGGAGTAGACGTAATGTAGTGGATAATTCCCCCGCAGTGAAGGGGCCAAATCCATGTAGGACTGCTCGGAAAAGAACTCAAAGCCATCTTGAGTTTCACGCATCTTCCTAATGGAAATGGTGTGGTGGAGACGTGGACCGTTTGACTCAAGAGGCTCAGAGTTTGCAACGAAAAACCTCACAACACGACCGCTCATTATGTTGAGAATCTGAGTGCCCGCAGGTCCAGCCAGGCAGTCTGGGCAACCGTGGCTGCTGCCTTCATTCTTTTTTGTATACATGCAAGTTACTTCTGTACCCAGAGGTCCATCCTCTAACACGTGACGACTGCAGACACCATTCCCGACCGAGCCGCAGCTGAAGAGCTCCAGGTCATAGAACGTCTCCATTAACAGGGCCATATTGGTGTTGTTTGTGTTGTGGGGCTTGTTTTCGCAACCACTGCATTGATTTGCTGGGGTCTTGCAGTCTGGACCCTCATGGACCGGTCCAGTCTTATACTCATGTTTCTTCTTGAGGTCTTTCGACAGAGCGTAAAGTCTATTGACGGCACCAACATACACTGTTCCATTGATTTCCAACAGCTTCTGAATGGGGGTGTCAGACACAAAGTAAGGGAGGTCATAGGTCACTGAGAGGTCGAGTTTGGAGCTTTCTATTGGTTCCTCACATTGACAATTCAAGCCCCACCACAGCGACTGAAGGATGATTAGGATGGAAGCAGCTTCAGAATAGTGAAATCTCATCTTTGTTCCACTGTGGATGAAAAAGACAACATTTATTTTAAAGAAATGTAAAGCCTAACATAAAAACAACAGTACTATTTTGTTTTTTAAATGAAAGTTCATTGAATTCTAAGTTAAAAATGTGCAGATTATGCACTCATGTAACTTTCTAACGCGCTGTAGGGTTCAATCAGCCGAGGATGAAGGTGTTTAGAACATCAGTAATTAGAGGTCAAATAGATACTTAACCCAAACATTTTAATTCTGTAAATAATAAGCAATTACATGCAAATGTCAACCTTGCCATGAAAAAAAATTAAGTTTCCACCAAAATAGCTAAATAATTTCTACATTTTCTGTGTAAGCAAGTTTTTTACAGTACTTTAAAAATACTCAAAAATGTCTCTGTCTGTGTTTTCAAACAAAAGTCACACAAGTGGCAATTTCACATCTGTCACATCCATAACGAAGAGATGTCAAATCCATAATAAAGCTTTTTCCTCATAAATGTAAAATAAAATAAAACCAATGATTTTTATTCTACAAAGAGCCAATTTTCATCATTTTGATTAGCTTTGCTTCTTTTGGGTTGTGCAGTTTCATTCACAGAATTTCTACAAAGTAGTTTGTATACTGTAAACTCACAGACTTTTTTGGTCACATCCATAACGCACATTTATTTTCCTCATTTAAAATCTAAAAAATGTTTTCGGATTGATATTTTTCTGATCTCAAAATTCTGTGGTGAGTTGTTTTGGAACATATAAATTTTCTCTGTGAATTTATGTTTTGAGTTTAACTGCAAAAGTCACTGGAATTACTCTAATATATTATAATCATCATTCAACCTTCACTAGTTCAAAACGTATTTGATTTTCTTTCAGCTGTTGAATGCAAACAAGAATTTTGGAAACTCCAATAAATGTTTTTCTTGCCAATTTATAAAGTAAATAAAAGTTATTTTTTATGTTTACTTCAAAAGTCATAGTAAAGATACTTGAAAAACAAGTATAGTTGTTTTTAATTACACAAAAGGCTTTACATGTTATAAATCAGAGGACAAGTTTTGATCAAAATGTAAACAACAAAATAGCATACAGTAGCCTTTACAGAGTTAAACAGCACATTTTGACTTGCCATTCTAAATATAGAACCCATTAGTGCACAAAGCAAAGACACAAAAGCTTCATGAACCAAGACAAGCCACTCCGAACAAAAAACACTTGTAAATCACTGCCACACGCAATGCAACAACAATGATATCATTAGTTTCCTTGCATTGCAGAAGCCTCAATAATTCACCACTCACTCTCTATGACAAAGCCATGGATAAAAGAAAGAGGGCAACTCTAAACGCTCTGACTTAGACAGCACTTTTGTGGCCATGTACCAGAAGAGGCGAATCATCAAAGAGTCAGCCTACACTGAGTGCACTGCGGTGACAAGTCTAACTTTAGACAGCGTTCTCAAGGGAGTGGTTGATAAACTCAATTAAGCCTGGTAGGCTGCAGACGCCGGAGAAGTGATTTATTGTTGGTGTACTTAAATGCTATTCCTCTAGGAGGTCGCTTTTAAGGTTGAGAGGGAGAGAGCGGTAGAGCTAGAGAATATGGGATTCACCCTTACTGTTATCTAAGCAACTGAAGTGCACTGACTAGCACTATAGGTCACTGCAAGCTGTAAGTATAACAATGAGAGAGAGTGAAAACTGTTGCACTTTTGGTCACTCCAGACATATTAAGCCAATTTATTTTTGTGTTGACCTATATAGAACATCTCTGCTTTAAAACACCACATAAATTGGCCGGAAAACTTGATAAATCTTCCTTATAAATGTAAACACTTAGCACACTCATAAGTGCTTAAAAATGGTTCACAACATAAAATACCTCAGATAATTGTTTGTCAATATTCAACAAAACCCTCTGACTGCTTTTACTATCAATGTTAAAGTTTGTATCTTGCATGAAAATTATTTTACTATCATAGTTGCAGTTTGCATTAAGCCTGAAAATGAGCATGAAGATATTAACATTTACCTCAGTTTTTATGGCTAGGCTAAAATTCACCATCTAGTGGTTCTATCTGTCACTATATATCCACTCTATATTTCAATGCTGACCTATATATGTGGCTTGTCTACTTTAAAACACCACAGAAAGAGAATGATAAACTTGACAAATCTTCCTAAATGTTAAAAATGTCAATATGTGCTTCACTTGGTGTTTCCCATTGAAAGGAATAGACTCTTAAATCATTTTACTATCAATGTTAACATTTGAATTTTGCTGATTTTAATATCAAGGTTTGTATCTTGTCTGACAATGTGCATTATACTGTATTAGTATTTAACTCAGGATAAAGATGGTGAGTTTTTATGGAAAGTCTAAGTATTTGGAGACATAAATAATCCTATAATATTTCCTAAGAAATAATACCCCTCACTTGATTCCATGGCATACTCAAATGGCTCAAAATCGCCTTTATCCTGAGAAAAGCAAAACATTTAAAGAACATATCGTTCTGCATGTGCAAACATTACGTTACTAAATTGAACAAAACTAAACAAACGCCTCAGCTTTCTTACCTGGGTTTCAAAGAAACCAACAGATTTACACTGACTCATAATGTCAACAGCAAAGCTCAGAGTATCAACACAATTCCATGAAAACACGAAAACAAGAAAAGTATGTTTATGTTGATAGTATACAAAGTACGCTGGTTTATAATACTTTGCAACAACAATTTGCCAAGCAATAGCCTTCAATAATGTACTAAAGGTTCATAAATAAAACAAACGCTCACTCACCTGTAAAATAAAGACACCTGTCGGAGACAGAATGGGGAAATAATCACATCTTTTAACGGTCCGTGTCGCTCAAGACGCGCGCGCAGTTTCTGTCGGATGCCAACAGTCTCGGGATGGGATGCGGCGATGAGTTTCTGCGCGCTTTCTCTCAAAAGTTGCCCGCTCTTCCTCCCTCTCTCTCCGCAACCTCGTATCCACTCAGAGAATGTGTGCTCGGGTGACTCAGGCTCTGAATGGGTCACAGCAGTTTAAAGGGTTTGTTGTCGTTCTCTCCGCAAACGCTGCGGGTCGTTTCTCCGCGGTGCACGCGCGTGCCATTGGATGGAAACGGGTCTCTCAGGTGAGCGCAAACAGAGCTCTGAGGAATACGTCACTGCTGGTTGAGTAAGCGAGTTCGCTGATTGGCTGTAGATATTTTAGAATTAAGATTACTGCTTGGGAAGTTGTGTAGATATTAAATAAAACCTCTAACACTTATATTATACATTGTAAACATTTAACTTTTTAAAAGTTTATTTATATATTTAATCTTTATTAGGCTGTTTTAAACTACCCCCTGATTGGGTTTGCAAAAGTTTAAAAGCAACTCAAACAAACACGTTTCATTTTAGTGCAACCATGTTAATTTGATCTCTTATTTAATTGTTTTTAATAATTTATTGTAATTTTTCCCATTATGTAGTATTTATACATTTGTAAGAACCAAATAAAATAAAAATAAAATAAATCAACATAAACAAACATTAAATTAAATTCAACACTTTTATGAAATATCAAATTTATAATATATTATTTTATGAAATTATTATTATTATTATTATTATTATTATTATTATTGTTGTTGTTATTATTATTATCTTCTATCAGTAAGTGCGTTAATCAACAACAATTTGACTGCATTGTAACACTTCATAAAGTTATCTCAAAAAAAGATTGATAACTTTTGTGGTCAACGTTAGTTGTAAAGCCGAAGTGTGAAATTCAGAACCCATGACTGTCTCTTCAGCTATGCAGTATCTCCATCCGGCACCTGCCATGGTATGTTACTCTGTTTTTATAAAGGGTCTCGCGGGCATGACGCATTTGACAAAAATTATGTGGTTTAGTGTTTTCCCCCTTTTTTTGAGGGAGGATTAACGATATGATGTGGCTTTTGTTTGTCACTCTCTTGCATTTGTCACAAATTTGAGAAAAAGCGCGAAAACTTTGACTAGCATTTCGAGGTATGCTAACGCCACCTAGTGGTTAGCGACTCGTTTCGTGTTAGTGTTTCAGTCAGATTTATGTCCTCATCAATAAAAGGTGTGATACAGAGTAAGTGGAGGGAGGACACCGCAGATAATCTACAAAACTGATCCGTATAGATTCTCTACCCACTCTAACTTGGTCTCTGCTTTTATTTATGCCTTTAAAGGTCAATAAAATCCAGGTTAGTGCTGACCTGGTCATTCTTCCTACTGTAAAACCTCATTGACGACGGATCATTTAAACCTGCCATGCACGGCTCATTTGGAGAAAGGGGGTCTTAAATGCTGTGCACATCAGGTAATTTAACTATGCTCTTGACATTGATATATTGGAAAGATTGATTGTTTTACTATTGTTTATTATATTTAATGGCTATTATTTAATGGATATTCAAACCAACAACTGAAATGCAAGTTTACCAGTCAAACTTTAGATATGAATTGAATGTTCTTATATCAGAGCAGAATGTAAGATATGGGAAACAACTTGAATGTATTTTTCTACCCCACTCTTGGCTGTTTCAAGATCATAATATATTGAGAATTGGATTTGACTTCGGCGGTTTAATTGGGTAAACGCAGAGCTGCATTTAAAAAACTTCACTTTTAGGGATACACTTAAACCAGTTTTACAGCACTTAAGCTGATTAGTTCACCCGCTGGTTTTGTTTTCCTCTTGATCACATGACCGCTCTCAAGTCCATTTTAGATTCATTTCATAATCATAATATTATTGATTTTTAAAACTTGGTCCATTGTAGACAACACAGCAGGCTTTATGATTTATTAGATGAGATAATCTTATTTTTCTTCTCTTTCTTTTTTGTTTTGTGTCAGGTCTTCAAGTCCTTTGTAAAAAAGTACACCCGTGTACTTTTTAAAATGCATATTTCTGAAATAATATACCCAAGTGCAAAGTGAATACTTTTTAAATACTTTGTGTATATATGTTAAATTAAACTGTATTAGGGATATAATTTTCATTTATTTAAAATGTAATTAGTTGGAATGCTAATTAATTTAGTGCTTTCTTAACAGAAATGTAAAAAAATAAATGAACATGGGATTTCATAATTATTTCTATTGTCTTAATTACAAATGTCATTCATTTATTTTATTTTCGGTTTATTCCCTTTATTAATCTGGGGTCGCCACAGCAGAATGAGCCGTCAACTTATCCAGCATGTTTTACGCAGCAGATGTCCTTCTAGCTGCAACCCATCACTGGAAAACATCCATACACACTCATTCACACACATACACTACGAACAATTTTAGCTTACCCACCACTTCACCTACACATGTCTTTGGACTTGTAGGGGAACCGGAGCACTTGGAGGAAACCCATGTGAACTTGGCGAAAACATGCAAACACCACACAGAAAATCTAACTGACCTAGACGGGACTCGGACCAGCGACCTTCTTGCTGTGAGGCGAACGTGCTAACCACTGAGCCACCATGTCGCTGCAAATGTAAACTTTTCCCAAATTATATACAAATTATAATATTATTAAAATGAGAAAACCTGCATTATTACAACATACACTTTTAAAAATGTAAACATGTTAAGAAATAGTTGTGCTCTTCATTCATTCATTTTCTTTTCGGCTTAGTCCCTTTATTAATCCGGGGTCGCCACAGCGGAATGAACCGCCAACTTATCCAGCATATGTTTTACACAGCGGATGCCATTCCAGCTGCAACCCTCTCAACCCCTGCAACCCCACTCATACACTCCTCCCAATTCACCTATAGCGCATGTCTTTGGACACCTGGAGGAAACCCACATGGGGAGAACATGCAAACTCCACACAGAAATGCCAACTGACCCAGCCGAGGCTCGAACCAGCGACCTTCTTGCTGTGAGACAGCACTACCTGCGCCAGCGCATCGCCTAGTTGTGCTCTTTTTAAAATAAAAATATATCTTTATAAGATTTAAAATGTACTTCAAATTCATGGATATTCAATACAGTTAAACTTGTTTTTCCCTTTGTTCACACAACATGGTCAATCACGATCCTTTACCCCAGGAGGGACACATTCTGCTTTCATTATATTTTTTACAAACAGCATTAGTCACTAAATTACTCTTTTGTTCAATCAGTGAGTCATTGTCCTAAAAACTATTGGAAAACAAACCAGCTTCACATTCTGATTTAATAAACATCTCGAAAAGACAGCACATTTCAATTGAAAATAAACCTTGAGGGCATTTCCATTACCGTTTTCCGTGCAGCTGAATACACAGTGCGACACACTGTTTTTCAGATTGTTTGTTTCAATAGAGAAAATGATTCATTCCTAGTGGAAATGAACACCTGGTGGTATTTCAATGGCTCCTCAGATATGCTCACTACCAACTATTCTGTCATTTTCTGATCTAACATCCGGGATTTCATTGAACTTGACTGAGTTTGTAAGAGTTGAGATATCTATCTACAGAAAAATACTGCCTCTATGACTCAGTGTAAAGTTTTGTACGTATTCATAGCAGCAAATTTTCTGACAAAAACAACATCTGAAAGAAACAGATGGTATGATAAAGTCTAAAACAATAAATCTTCTGTATTATTCACGGAAAGTATGTATCAGCCTATATTAAATTAGCCCTGCATGGTGAATCAATTCAGTGACTCACTGGTTCACATGAATACACAGATTTATTGAAAGGGCTTGCTATTTTCTTTAGTTACCAGGAGGAGGCGTTATTGTACGACCGTACAACCCTGTGACAGAATATATTTTGTGGAGAAGTTTCTCAATGTCTTTTTTTTTTCACGTCAAATAAGCTTACCACTTCGGTTGCTGTTTTATGTAAGCTGCTATATTACTTGTTAGTACATGTCGATATTTATATAGCCACATTCATCATACACTACAATCAGATTGTTGACAAAAATACAATGCTCAGCAAAAATGAGTACACCCCATTTTGAAAATGAATATTTTTAAGCATTTTTCAGTGAATATGGGTAATATATATTGGCGCATTTGAACAAAACAGTTTTATTAAACAGATATATTTATTAAAATAATATTTTAGTCACAGAACATCTTTAGAAATGGAAAGATGATATATTTAAATTCGTGCAAAATATTGCAAAAAAACATTTCAACAAAATTGTATATATTTTTTGTTTCTCTTGATTTTTGCTATTTTTGAAAATTTTATTTAATATTTTTCCCTAACATAAATTTGCGCTACAAATTTTTAACCATTATTGTAAGTTATTTTGTTGGATTAGCTCCAGATTTAGCTTCAGTACTGACTAAACTAATATATATGCACAAATACTATAATATTGTAAAGCATCCTATCGAAAATATTAATTTAAATGAGAGATTTGTGGGTGGTGTACTCATATATGCTGAGCACTGTAAGATACATTATAGCTTACATAAAATTCCAAAATGGGTGACAGAGGACTTTTGTTCTCTTAAAATTATGTGGTCGAAATCAGCAAATGACAATTTTGTGTCGTCGAAAAGCGTGACCGAGTTGATTTCAAGATCAACTGGTATTCTTTAAAAAGCTAAT
Source organism: Danio kyathit (assembly GCA_903798195.1). Classification (NCBI taxonomy): domain Eukaryota; kingdom Metazoa; phylum Chordata; class Actinopteri; order Cypriniformes; family Danionidae; genus Danio; species Danio kyathit. The sequence continues at coordinate 22,300,959 of LR812543.1, read as the reverse complement.
TTCTTAATTCGATAAAGCAACAAACTTTATTTTAATCCTTTTACCTGCATATAATGGGAGACAGAAGACATTTGTGAATCTTTTAAAACTATGTGGTCGAAATCAACAGGGCCCAGTTTTTCAAAAGTAATCCAGTGGGATTTCAGATCACAGATTGGATCTGGAAATGGGTTTTTCAATAGTAACAGAGGGATTTTGAATTAAGATCAGGCCATGTAATCCAATCTTACATTTGATTTGGATCAAACCTGCCCTTTGGGTTATTCAAAACTTTGAACTCAGATTAGGATATATTTGATAAAAAATAAAAACAGGATCATCATGATCTCATCAGAAGGGTGGATTTAGTTGTGATTCTTTTTTACCAAAAAAAAAAAAATATATATATATATATATATATATATATATATATATATATATATATATATATATATATATATATATATATATATATATATATTTTTTTTTTTTTTTTTTTAAGTGAATGATCACAAACGTAATGGTTACTGATGATATATAAATTCCTTCATATTTGAAGCCTATATGAAGCATGTCACATCTGATGAGATATGGTAAACAACAACAACAACAACAAAACAATATCAAGGCAGTATTGTGTTAGAAAAAACTAAAAAATGTCAAATGTTTGTTGATTGCAGTGTTTCGGTTTCTTACCATTAAAACAAACAATGGCTGTTTGTGGCCACTGGTATTTTGCCTACCTGTTGTTCTTTGCTAAGCCAGTAGGCTACACTGTTGTTCCATTTAAGGCTCTGGTAAACAGGATTTGGTAATCCTCAAATCCTGAAAAGCAAGATAGATCAGATAATCCTGGATAACAAAACATGGGATTTTCAAATCTGGACCAATTTAATCTAGATTATGATTTTTTTTTTAACTGGGCCCTAATGATACTTTATAGAGTCATTAAACAGCAAGTCGATTCCAAGATCAATTAGCATTCTTTCATCAGCTCAAGTAAAGATATTTATTTGAATTAAGCACAAACTAAATTTTAATTCACTTGTTTGTTTTGATTTAGAGACATTCTTGATTACATTTAAGAGCTTTCCCCCGGTTTCACAAACAAGGTTTAAGGCTAGTCTTGGATTAAATTGCATGTTTGAGCTGTCTCAACTGAAAATAACTTGCAGTGAGATGTCCTAAAATATGTCAGTGTCATTTTTTGTTTACAGGTGCACACCAGTAATGTATTTTTCTAAGGCTGCTTTTATAAATGTGGCTTAAATAGCCTAATTTAACTAAGGTCTAGTCCTGGCTTAAGCTAAACCCTGTTTGTGAAACTGGGCCTTAGTTTATTAAAAATAAGATTTAGGAAATAACTTCTCAATGACCAACAAGTGAATCTGTATGTTATTATCATCCAGAGTCCGCAAGGGGCGCTAAACTCCATTGAAAGCATTTTATAGATTTGAATATGGCTAATTTTCCTATCAAATATTTGGTCATTGCCGAGCTCTTACATTTGTGTGAAAGTGAAAGGACGTTTTCAGATGTTGTTTTAATCTTTATTGTGGTTAAGGTTCAATTAAACATGTTATTGTAACCATTAAAACTAATACAAAGTCCTTTACTTGGACACTAACTTAAATAATGTCTTTTAATTAATCATTTTCATTTAGTTCAACATGTACTAAAATAAGTGAATAAAACAATTTCAATTAAAAAAATCTATAAACTATATATACTGTAGAGGTTTCACAACAAAATTACTACACCTTTAGAACCAGAAAATGCAACAAATATAATTTAAAATAGTAATAAATCTATAGTTATAGTGATGTTAAAAAAACATAACACTATAATGAGACAAAACATGTTTAGTTTCATTAGATGATCCATGTGCCACTAAAACTTATTACAACAAAAATTATTTCCATAACTTAAAGTACAAATACCTCCTAGGGGCACATAAAAACAATAGATTGTGATTTATTTCTGTGCACTTTATTTCAGTATTTAAGCTTGAGTGCTCATTTCTCTCTTTAAACACTTCAATAATAATTTTCATGGGTTCAAGGACTGTTCTGGTTTTGTACACAATAAACAAAGCTTTAAAATGACCACAGAGAGGTTAAGCCAACCCAAAATGACTCTAAACAAAGTCTTAAAATGAAATCAAAGCCATTTAATCAAATACTTGTTTTTACTACAAGAAAGCAAAGCCTGTTTCTGAATTGGCAGCAGTGCGACTGTCACAAATAAAGATGCTGACCAGTTTGATTTATATTACATTTTCTTTAATGTGCACAGCATTATGTGATTTTACAGTAAAAGCAAGGAAAGAGAATTTTCAGTTTTCATATAAAAATATGAATAAAAATATGATCTCATCTAGAGAGGCAGACTCATTCAAGCAACTGCATTGCAATAGATACTAAAGTAGCCATTCACACAGAACACATATTCAAAGCAAAAGAGATGCAGGGTGTAAAATGGGGGAACATCACAAGAACTCAAGACAACTTTAAGCTTTTTTATTTACTCGAGTGCCTTATTTTTAGAATTTGCTCATGTATGAGACACTGCATAAGACGCACATGCAATAGTCTAGCTTGTGTTTACTTAGAAAAACAATGAAAAGTAGTGCAGAGAAAAGGAAAAAAGTGTTCTGTGTGAACAGCTAATAAAGCCCAAAATATACTTTGTTTTTCCGCATACATGACAGTCCATACACAGGAGTATTTTGAAATGTTTTGCACTACTCAGTTTGCCCACAGGGTGTCAATACTAAATGAACAACAAACTACTGAAGACAACGTTCAACTGTGTGCATATGCTAACATACACAAACAAAAAAAGTATTCACCTTATCCTTTGCGTACGAGTGGGCCAGCCATTTGAATCTTTTTGGGTCGAGTCTTCCGGTCTCATTCACTTCCATTCATTTTTAGACATTAAAACAGCTCATTCTGCTGCTTGATGTTGCAATCTAACATTTTCTTATTATGTTGTTCTGCTTTGGTTGTATAATCATGCAAACACTTGTTTGTAGAGCAAGTAGTTTGACCGTTTTCTGCGGTTTGGTGTTCCTAGTCATTTCTCCCATAGGGAGCTGAATCGGAAGTTCTAAAACAATCACAAAAATGAGCGCACTTCCACATTGAAGAATAAGGTTAATACAATTGGCTTAAGGCAGCAGGTAGACAATAATTTGATTATTTTTTTTAATTGCTTATTTTAAATTTTTTCGTTATTGGCCCGATAAAAAATACATTTATCTATTGTTTCAAATCTATTATATTTGTTTTGTTAATGCTATTTCTGAAATCAAGCTGAGAATATTTTGGATCGAAATGTTTATTTATCGACCTATATGTAAGTTATTAGCTTAAAGCGAGCCCTAGAACTCTGTTTTAAATAAATACAAAGAAAATGTTATCTAGTATGCACAATATATCGGCCACCATATTGGCATCAGCTGATAACTGCTTATTTTGTAATGTTATCGGTATCGGTCCGATAAGAAAAATAAATTATAATTATAAAAAATAAATTCAGTAGTCCTTTTTTATTTGTTTGTTATTGTTATTTTTGCAATCAGGCTGAGAATATTGTTTCGAAATTTGCATTTTTGATCTATATATCGGTTATCAGTTTGAAACTAGCAAGTAACTATATATGCAACTTAAAAGACAATGGCAACTAGCATAAGAAATTAAATCAGTAGTCTTTTGTATTTTTTGTTTTGTTATTGCTATATTTGCAGTCAGATAGAGAATATTTTGAATCGTGATTTGTACTTATCGACCTATATATCGGTTGTATATATTTCCAATTATAAAGAGATATCGGTTATCGTATCGGCCAAACTTTCCTTATCAGTGCATCCCTGATTTTATCAATCACAATGTTTGGACTCTTTATAGTGCGCATCTGTTTCCACATGCCATCAAATGCATAATCACGCATAATCAAACTTTGAAAGGCTTTGTGTTCAACTATACCTGTATGCAAATGTACACAAAAAAATACAAAGTATATTTTGGGCTTAAGACAGCAGGTAGACGAAGAGGTGACAGAGTCAAAGCAAGTAGACAAAAGGTGAGCTTAATGTCAGTATGAAATGCTATATATATATATATATACCCCACTTTAGCAGCAGCCTCTGATGCTGGAAACTTTAGTTTTATGCTAGTTTTCACCAGCATGTGTGTCTGACAGTGAATAAACAGAGAAGCAGACAGGATTGCTTACAAAATTTCCACACCAAATGATGTCACTGTCAATAGCAGAAACAACATTTAAAAGAAGTTCTTCATCTTCAAAGACTGCAAATAAAGTTTAAGTGTAAGTTAAGGCTGTGGTGATGTGCTTTCGTGTTAGAAAAGTTCAATCTTCACGACCTGCTGGAAGACTTTTCTAGTCGCTAGCTTCATGTGATGTCTCTCTGGAAGTTGTAAAGATATTCTCTGCCACTCATAAAGCTGCTGCCATGAGCACCGGGCTTGAAGCGTTATATACGTCAGGGCCAGGAACAGTCTCTTTGTTAGTATATGCTGAGTTAGCAAAGGGTTCAGTCAGGGCACCTCTTTGGTCCCGTGTTTGGGCCGTCCACCATATTTAGTGGCAACATGCAGTGTGACGGGCAGTCTTGACATCAGCAGGGCCACGCATACTTTTTTTCATTTAAAATTTGTTCAGATTCCCTGAACCCTCTCCCAAAAACACACACAAAAGATATCTGGATTACATAAACCCCATTGATGAAAAAAAGGGTGATAGTACCCAAATTGAAGGAGAAACATAGCAAAACTACTAGAATCTACTATGTAATGTTTACACACCACAACTACTTTTGGACTGAATAAATGGACGTGTCAGTGATAGAAATGGGATAAAACAAAAAAAAAATAAAACACAAATTCACAGCCTTGTCCCAGCAGGCAAATCTTAAAGGGATAGTTCACCCTAAAAATCTAAATTCTGTCATTATTTAGTAAATCTTATATCATTCCAAACTCTTATACCTATTTGATCAGCAAATTATTGTGCCCGAAATCCAGTTATTCAACAAGTTTTTATGCAATCTGGAATTTCATGAAAGATATTCAAGTTGATCAAGCATTGGCTTTTCTAAAAATTACATTACATATGATCATAGTCAAGCTCCATGCTTTAAAATAAAAAATAGGACCCTCAAAGTACCATAAAAGTGGTCAACGTGCATTTCTCCATTTTTGACAGACTATTATAATTAGTATGATTATCACACTAGTCATATAAACCACTATTATTGCACTTTAGGAGCTTGAATGATTTGGAATGACATAAGTGTCAGTAAACACTTAACAGAATTAACATTTTTCCTTGAACTGTCTCTATAAAAGTAAGGCTGAAACAGTATTCCTACAATGATAAATGCTAACAAATGACAAAGAAAATGAGAGATTTTCAATACACGTCCCCTAAATCCAAAGCTGAGTAGACAAATCTCACAGATGCATTTGAACAGGAATGGAGAGTCAACCCTTCACTTCTGCTCACATTTTTTTGTATCCTCTTTATTACAGAGGCTACGTTTGATTTACCTCCCAGCATTGGACATTGGTTTCCCTTCCCCCATCCCACCCAATCCCTCTGGCTCTTCTCCTTCACCCTGTTCTTACACCCACCTTAGTAGCAGTGACCCGGACGTTGCTAAAGCATTTCCCCATGGCCTCAAAGAGCGGGTCGCAGAAGGTGTGCACACAGATGGAGTAAACTCGACTGATGCAGTGGATCTCGATTAGGTAGCTCTTCACGCAAGGCACCACGGCCCAGATGTGGATGAAGGAGAGGATGGCGAAGAAGATTCCCCATACCAGGGCGAGCGGGATGCCCACCAGCGCTGTCAGCAGCCTGTAGCACCAGTATTTGGTTACTGTGAAGGTGGTGAAGCTCGCTTTCCACACACCGTCGAAGCTGTAGGTGCCAGCAGGCTCGGCGATCACGTCCTCAAAGTCCACCTGGAGGTAAAAAATTAGAATTAGATCATTTTGAGTTTGTATCATACAAATCAGACCAATGAAACCCAATGAAACCCATATTTACTGCTTTATAAGACCTACGGATCAATCATATAATCAATACCCTTTCTGAAAAACCACCCTGATCTTACGAGGAAATGTAACTATTTTGCGTTTTGTCAGTTTAGTGGCTAATTTAGTGGAGATAAGATTTTTAAAAAGAGGCGTGGCACCAAACCCCACCCCTAAACCCAACCATAATTGGCGGATGAGCAAAATGTACGAATGAGGTCATACAAATTCATCTGAATTAGCTGTTAAATCCAAACAAATTGGCGTGAGTTAGCATTGGAAATACCTTTAATATGTAATTTGCCCCCTGGTGAATTATTCAGGATCTCCAGAATGTCATTTTTTTATAATACAATTTAAATTATATATATATATATATATATATATATATATATATATATATATATATATATATATATATATATATATATATATATATATACAGTTGAAGTCAGAATTATTAGCCCCCCTTTAAATTTTATTTTCTTTTTTAAATATTTCCCAAATGATGTTTAACAGAGCAAGAAAAATTTTCACAGTATGTCTGATAATATTTTTTCTTCTAAAGAAAGTCTTATTTGTTTTATTTCAGCTAGAATTAAATCAGTTTTTAATTTTTTTAAACACCATTTTAAAGACAAAATTATTAGCCCCTTTGAGCTATATTTTTTTCCGATTGTCTTCAAAACAAACCATCGTTATACAATAACTTGCCTAATTACCCTAACCTGCCTAGTTAACCTAATTAACCTAGTTAAGCCTTTAAATGTCACTTTAAGCTGTATAGAAGTGTCTAGTAAAATATTATTTATTGTCAACATGGCAAAGATCAAATAAATCAGTTATTAGAAATGAGTTATTAAAACTATTATGTTTTAGAAATGTGTTGAAAAAAATCTTCTTTCCGTTAAACAGAAATTGGAGAAAAAATAAACAGGGGGGGCTAATAATTCTGACTTCAACTGTGTATATATATATATATATATATATATATATATATATATATATATATATATATATATATATATATATATAATGTAATTTTTTTACAATAATTATTATTAAATGTTATATGTAAATATTATTATGATATATTTATTTGTTTAATATATTTTTATTAATAATAATAAATATATTTGTTCTCACTGCAATTCGTAACTTTTAATTTAGTGGCTAATTTGTATGAATTTGTTCAATCTTATTCATACGATTTAGTACAATTTGCTTTTCCCCCAATGACGGTTGGGTTTAGGGGTGGGGTTTGGTGCCACGACTCCTTTTAAAAATCAAACATTTTGTACGACTGAACTCATATGAATTTGCCACTAAACTGACAAAACGTAAAAAATAGTTGCGTTTCCTCATGAGATCAGGCTGATAATGACATGGAGGCTGCATATAACTGTACATATACTGTATATAGTAAGAGAGTGAGCGATATTTAATTTTTGTATGTACATTTCAGTTTAACATTAATGCGTAAATTTGGCAGCTATAACTAATATAAAAATTAAACATATCTGCAGTTAATATATAAAAAATAAAGAGTATTATTAATATAGAAATAATATACTGTACTATTACAGACAAATAAAGATTTTAGAAAAATAAATTTAATTTTTTTAATTACATTGTTTTGTATTATATGTCTATTATGTATTATAATTGATACATCAATCTCATATAATAAAATGCAATATAATATATTTTAACACTAAAATAATATAATTCATGGAAACATTATGATAAATACTATATGTTTCCATGAATTATATGAATATATAATAATAATATTATTCATTCATTCATTTTCTTTTCGGCTTAGTGCCTTTATTAATCTGGGGTTGCCACAGCAGAATGAACCACCAACTTATCCAGCATATGTTTTATGTAGCGGATGCCCTTCCAGCTGCAACCCATCACTGGGAAACTTCAAAACACACTTTATCACACACATACACTACAGACAATTTAGCCTTCCCAATTCACCTATTCCGCATGTTCTTAGGCTTATGGGGGAAACCAGAGCACCTGGAGGAAACCACGCGAACGCAGGGAGAACATGCAAACTTCACACAGAAATGCCAACTGACCCAGCCAGGGCTCAAACCAGCGACCTTCTTGCTGTGAGGCAATTGTGCTACCCACTGCGCCACTGTGCTGCCCTATATTATATTATATTATATTATATTATATTATATTATATTATATTATATTATATTATATTATATTATATTATATTATATTATATTATATTATGGGCTGCACGGTGGCGCACTGGGTAGCATGTTCGCCTCACAGCAAGAAGGTCGCTGGTTCGAGCATCGGCTGGGTCAGTTGGCATTTCTGTGTGGAGTTTGCATGTTCTCCCCGTGTTCGCGTGGGTTTCCTCTGGGTGCCTCACAGCAAGAAGGTTGCTGGTTTTTGAGTCCTGGCTGGGCCAGTTGGCATTTCTGTGTGAAGTTTGCATGTTCTCCCCGTGTTCGCTTGGGTTTTGTTCCGGTTTCCCCCACAAGTCCAAAGACATGTCGTCACCTTGGAAGTATAAGGTTCAATCTGCGTTCTGAAGGATTTTGAGATATTGAGCTTCAAAGTTTTTGCATTCCATAGCAAACAGTATGTGTGTAGCATTTGTTTTTTTTTAAAAAAAAATCTTCAAATGTAAACAACTAATATAAAAACATCCCATAATGTAAATAAGTTGTCATTTAATAAGAATATGTCAATAACTCAATTTTGACAAAAATGTCAGATAGTACCTTATAATTCTAAGGTGACGATGTGGTATAGGTGAATTGGGTAGGCTAAATTGTCCTTAGTGTACAGTATGTGTGTGAATGAGTGTGTATGAATGTTTTTTGAGTATGAATGTAAAACATATGCTGGATAAGTTGGCGGTTCATTCCGCTGTGACGACCCCAGATTAATAAAGGGACTAAGCTGAAAAGACAATGAATGAATGACTGAATATTATATTATATTATATTATATTATATTATATTATATTATATTATATTATATTATATTATATTATATTATATTATATTATATTATAATATATTATACTGTGGGGCGGCACGGTGGCTCAGTGGTTAGCACTGTTGCCTCACAGCAAGAAGGTTGCTGGTTTTTGAGTCCTGGCTGGGCCAGTTGGCATTTCTGTGTGAAGTTTGCATGTTCTCCCCGTGTTCGCTTGGGTTTTGTTCCGGTTTCCCCCACAAGTCCAAAGATTTGGCATGTGTGAGAGTATATGGTGTTTCCCAGTACTGGGTTGCGGCTGGGAGGGCATCCACTGCATAAAACATATGCCTGAATAGTTAGTGGTTCATTCTTCTGTGGTGACCCCTGTCCCCTAATATATATATATATATATATATATATATATATATATATATATATATATATATAATTTTGTGATCACATAACTACCATAACAGCTTGTAGTATGAAACAGGATTTACAAATTAACACACATATACATTTTGTTCTTAAAGTTTCATCCATTCATTCATATCAAGCTGACTGACATTTAGAAAGGCAGCCTGGTTCCTCCTCCTCCATCTCCACATTCCTCACAGACAGCATCTTTACATTGTACAGCAGCCAGCTGGGATTCTCTCAGACTGGTACAGCCTGCTTCATGCCCCAACCACCTTACTCTAAACCTCCAGCATCCACCGCAGATCAGAGCAGATAGTGCCTGACACCAAATGCTAACATTTACAGAAGACGTGTATATATAAAAGTCATTTAATAAGGCCAGGAAAGGTCTTGGTTTAGATCCTTCCAGAGCTGACAAACCTCATGCCATTAAAACATAGCAGCACGCTTGCTTTTAAAGACAGATGTGTTTATTTCAGTTTTGACGCAGATTATGCAAAGAAAGCGCACACACAAACACACCCAGTCCTTCACAGTAACACGTGGAAGTCAAGATAAAGCTAATATTTATTTAACAACTCCTGCTTGAGTCACAGTAATGTGGAAGGCTGTGTCTGACACTGAATTTAATAATAATATTCAGCTCACAATTCTGAGGTTATACTTTCAAATTATTAGGTTACGTCTTCCCAGCTGGCACACAACGTCATAAGACGTTAATATCAGGTTAGATTTAGGTCATGACGTCAGGTCAGGTGATTAAAATTCAATGTCTAGCCAGCGTCCAAGGACAACGTTTTTTTGACGTCCAATAATTAAAATGACATTGATATTTGGTTGATTTTAGGTTGGAAAGTGACCAAAATCTAACATCGAGCAACATCTTAAACCAACGTCAAATAGTGACATTTTTTTCGTCAGGTATGGCAACCATAATCCAACGTTTGATACACGTCTTAGTGGTAACGTCCACACAATGTCAAGCTGTAACATAATCAGGCATTGATATTTGGTTGATTTTAGATTGGACGTTGACATCGGCCTGACTTTCGGTTCTGATGTCAACCAAATTTTCATTTCCAAATAAAATGCAACATACCCACGACGTTGGGGTACAACGTCAATCTGATGTCAAGTTCACGTCTTGTGCCTGCTGGGTTGTAATTCAGATTTTTCTTGCAAATTCTGACTTTATTCTCACATTTCTGAGTTTGCATAACAATTCCTTATTTGCATCTCGTAATTATTTTTTTATTTTACACAATTGTCAGTTTACATCTCACAATTCTGAATTTACATGTCAGTGCTGAAACTACATCCTTAAATTCTTAGCATTTACACCTTGTGGTTCTCAGTTTACATCTAGCAATTCTTATTTTACAGTTGTTAACTATTTCTGTAGATCTCAAAATACTTAGTTTATGTCTTGTGATTTTAAGTAAAATCACGCAATTCTGAGTTTACATCTTACAAATTGTGTGTTTGCATCTCAAAATACTTTATTTACTTCTAACAATTCTGAATTTACATCTAGCAATTGGGAATTAACTTCTCGGTTCAGAATTTACATCTTAAACTTTTTAGTTTACACATTGCAACACCTTTTACTATTCTGAGTTTACATCTACAGTAGCAATCCTCATTTTACAACTCACAAGTGTTTACATCTTATTAGTTTATATTTCACAGTTGTTTAAATATCACAATTTTACATTTTCTGTAGATCTCAACGTACTTAAGTTTGTCTCGGAATTAATTCTGAGTTTACATATTTTGCAAATTTAGAGTGTACACCTTAAATTACTTTGTTTACATCTCACAAACATTTTGTGTTTACATCACAAAATACTTTATTTACATCTCGCAATTCTGAGTTTACATTTCAAAATATTTATTTACGTCTAACAATTATGAATATACAGCTAAAAAAATCTGAGTTTTCATTTTACAATTGTGTTCAAATTTCGCAATTTGTAGTTGACCTTTCTGATTCTGATTTTACATTAAAAAATTGTTCAAATTTCACAATTTTTAGTTTACATTTTTTAGTTTACATTTTTTAGTTTTCTTCCTGCAATAGTGAGTTTACAAATTAAAATACTTAGTTCACATCTAACAATCTAACAAAATTTTGCAATTCTTGGTTTACAACTCTGAGTCAATTCTGAGTTTACATCTCGGAAATCTCATATTTTATTATTTATTAAATCTAAAACTGTAATTCTTTATAATTTCTCACTATTCTAAGGTTACGTCTCACAATTGTGACTATTATCAGTCTAATCACAGTCTTTGTATATCCTCTCTGATAACTCTACAATCTGAGAAATCCCCCCCCCCCCCACTCCACCCAAAAAAATAAATCTGAATTGCCCTTTGTTAAATTATTATCTCCTTGGAATAATCAGTGAACAAAATAGTAGCTTACCTGTACCTTTTTTTTTAATAATAAAAGTATTGTTTGTGGTGATGTTTCATCTGATAATTTCTAAAAATGAATGTTTTGACCAGCTGAAAAGATTACTTCGGACCACTTAGTACTGTCATTTACAAGCCAGAAATGCTCTCTAATCACTCCAATGTAGTGGATCAATAAAAGCTAGTTAGGTTAGTTTAATTTAGTTTATAAGTCTGGTATGCATACAACAGGTTTAGACCATCTGAAAGAGTATTTCAAAGTAAACTGAAGTTTTAGTAAAAGAAAAATAATAAATTACTTTTGTTCAAGTACTTCAGACCATCATAGATAAAGTTGGCAAAGAAACCCCCAAATTATACATGTCTTATATAATCCTGTCCTCCCGGTTCATTTATCTACAGTATATCCCAACTGGCTGGACACATAGTTTCCATTACTTGAATGTTACAACTATGACTTTCAACACTGTTCAAATAAACAGTTCCTGAGCCGTTCCCTGATAACACCCTCGCTGCACTGACAGAAGGATCAAGCTGCATTCTTCAATCCTGGGGGCTTGTGATTATATTTGACCCCTCCACACAGATAATAAATCACCAGTATGAAGGAGAAGTTGAGGGAGGAGTGGGAGTTTGATGAAATGACCAATTCAACAATCTAAAATGTAAATGTAAATAAATAAATCACTACTTAAACTGAAATAAAACAGATAAAGTAAAACTAGATAATAAATCACTTTTAAACGGACAAAAAAAACATATTTAAAGGAGAATTTAATATTTTTTTATATATAGCAATATTTAACAATAACATTTAAATGGAAATGTAATAAGAATTATTTTTAAGCTGACGCATAAATACGTATATTTAAAACCATTTCCATTATTAATATTAATATTATCACCTATATTTAACAATAAACGTTAAAGCATTATAAATAAACTAACAAATAGGTAGTTATTAGTAGTTCTATACTAATAATTCTATAGTAGTTATATAGATATAAATCTATTTATTTAATGTTTAATTTATTTAATGCCAGTATTAGGGATGCTCCGATGAGGATTTTTGCAGCCAATACTGAGTACCAATTCCTTGTCATGGTGATCGGCCGATACAGAGTATCGATTCTGATGCTTCAAGCTTCATAATGCATAAAGCACATTTTCACTCTAAGTATGAGATCTAAGTGTCTTACCTAATAGAATAAATGAAAGATGTTGCATATAATCTCTTAAACATGTCTCTTATAACCATTTTGTGTGGACATGTAATGATCAAAAGCAGCTTTATAAAAAATAGAAGAAAGAAAAATCACTAACAATGCAATTTGAAAACATTGCAAATGATGAAAGAATAATTCATCATGTCTCAATGAAGTTTAGAGCACATATTTGATGCATAACAAGTTAAAATGCACCTATAAATCCATTACTTCTTACTAAAAGGAAATAGGCCTATAAACCACTTTTACTAGTTGTATTATTGCATTTATTAAATTCTTTAATAATTTCGAGTTTATTTCTCTAATATTTCTAGCCAGGTTTTAATGAACTTGCAATATTGTAACTTGAAATAAATACTGCTTGTAAACTCGTAAACAAACACTTTTGATCAGTTCATGAGATGGGCCAGATTAGCAAGTACCGATCGAGTCATGAAATGTGATTATCCGTCGATACCAATCTCTGGCAAATCATCCCTAGCCAGTATGCCTCTATGTTTATTTAATGAATGTTTTAAAACACAGCATTTTCCTTCGGCTTAGTCTCTGTTTCAGAGATTGCCACAGCGGAATGAATCGCCAACTATTCCAGCATATGTTTTAAGCAGCGGATGCCCTTCCAGCCACAACCCAGTACTGGGAAACACCCATACACCCCATTCATTTATTCGGACACACTTATACAGTGCTAAACACTAAACCACCGTGCCGCGCAACTAAAATTATTTTAAAGTTATATTTAAAAACAAACATAAAATAAAATTACTATAAAAAATTTTATGTAAATACAAGTACACAAATATTATATGATCAATTAGTCCTGACAGCATATGGTTATAGGTCATTGTAACTTATTAAACCATGTTAATCATGTTTTAACTTAATTTTATAAGTTATTCAAGCTATTTTAAGTCAGTTTAACATAATATAAGTTCAATAAACTCATAAGGTTAATTTGATTCAACTTAAAATTTTAACAAGGATTTTTTACATTGTAGACATATTTAAAATAGCTTATTTGACATTTAATAATGCAGCTAAAATGTGTAAATAATTTATATATATACTTTTTAAATTGAATCTAAATACTCAAAGTCACCCTTCGAAAAACACAATATCCATCAAATGTTTTCTTGGACAAAGAAAAGCTGCACAAAAACAATGGAACTCAAACACTAACAACAGTTTTATATTAAAAACGATCATATCCACCGTGTTTATTTTGTTCCAAATCCTCAATCGCCATGGCAACAGCCTGTGACTCATTTGGAATTGTAATTCATATGCGGCGACTAAAAACCCACCAAGTAACTACAACTCTATGAGTTCTAGACCTTTTTCCTTTCAGCCAGGAATTATAGTACTTCTGCAAAAACTACTGTACATACTGTATTATTACAAGTCTAACAGTGATGATGACCATCTTCAAGTCGCCCGGCCTAAGACTGCTCTCCGGCCAAAAATCCCACGTGGATGAGCTATTAAAAGAATGCACTTTTATGAGAGGAAAATATTCCGTTCCAAGGGAAAGCTACGCATGTGTTTGTGCACACAAGGATCTTTGATGTGGATGTCAGTGGGAGTGAACTTGGACCGCGAGTGCATCACGGACCAGAGAAACGCCCCATCTGCACGTATGTATGGAGAATTTGTGAAAAACTGAGATGGGAATTCCCTCTCCTACGCAAGACCACTGCGAGCACTTAACCCCTTTTAAGGACAAAATGAAAGGACTGCGTGCACAAAATGAGTTCGACTTGTGACACCAATCCCATAATTCTAAGCATGAACAGAACAATTGCTTTCAGCGTTCTCTGGATTTGATTTTCAGTCAAATCATAAGAAGCATTCAAATGCATGTGTCCTCAGGGATGTGACTCAGTGTCATGTTGTGGTGGGAGGGGTAAAAACGATGAATAAATGAAAACAAATAAGGGGTGAGATGAATGAAGAGGATCGTTTTAAAAAGCTAAGAGTGCATATCATCAAGTGACCTTTTTTTGTTATGGAAGGAATTGCCCCACGCCCAGAATGTTAGGTGCTCAAAAACAGGAAACTGTTAATATTTCCTTTTTAAAGAAGGTTAGTTTGACAGATTATCGCTGCATGGGAGTTCCTACAGCAACGAGCCTGGTAAAATGAGAGCACTGTGCTATAATTGCATGCGCAAATTTCACAAACAGATGCCACAATCCCAGTATTTCACTTTGGTACCCTGTTGATAATTGTTTCCATCCTGTTGGAAGATACAACTCAAAGGGAGAGTTCACTCGAAATGAAAATTCCATCATTTGCTCTGTCTTCTTTTCCAAACCTGTTTGAGTTTCATTTTTCTGTTGAACACAAAAGAAGATATTTTGAAGAATGTCGGGACTGGTCATCAGTGACTTCCATAGTGTTTTTCTATGGGTGTCACCAGTTTTCAGCATTCTTCAAAATACACTGTATAAAAATGCTAGGTTCCACACAATAGATATTGTTGTATTGGAACAACATAAAGAGATTAAGTTAACTTATTACTTTTTACAAATATAAGTGGATTGAACATAAAACAATTAAGGTGTCCCAATAAAAACTTAAGCTCAGCTCATTTTAAATAAGCAGTTTGAACAAACAACAAACATTATTTTCGAGTATATCTTCTTTTGTGCTCAACTAAAAAGTGAATTAAAAATGTGAAAACACTTGAGGGTGAGTAAATGGTGAGCAAATTTTCATTTTTGTGTGAATCTGTTCAGGCTGGGAACTGGTTGGTCAAGTAATGTGGTCTACAAACCAAAACACCTAAGGGGCCATTCACACAGAATGCGCTTTTCCACCTTTTTTTATGTTAACGGACTTAACAGACTTGACACATTTTGCCATTTTTACAAGCTGCACTACTCATTAATGTCAGTTCCAAAGCAGCGGACCAATCAGAATAACTCAGAGGCGTGGCAAGCATCTTTAGATGCAACGATGTGTTCTGTATGAATCACCCCTAAAGAAGCTTGAAAGTGTGTTTTACTGTAAGGCCATGTTTACACTTGGTACTAATATGTTTTGTTTGATTGAAGTAGATAAGGGAGACCTCATCACATGTATACCTGCCATTTTAATCTGTCTCTTTTGGACACATTTCTTTGAAAGGTTTGTGTATTTATGCACTTTTTCAGAATTTTCAAACCAATATTGTGAAATACACTTGCATAATTGATACATGAGGAAAACAAATACAATACTTTTGTTTCTGCTCCACAAACCTATGCCAAACTCAGTGGATATGCAAGCCAGGCTCATTGGAAATACATGACTCTGGCTACGTTACTACAAAACTACAAAATCGTACCTTCAGGTATACACACGTTTTGCTGCACTGAAACTAAATGAACACCTTTTTCTAACATTTAATAATTAGTGTAGTTTATCTTGTTATGTTTTTTGTGTAGTTCTTTGCATAATTTTATGTAAAGACCTCCAAACAGAGTGTTGTCCACTAAAGTGTTTTTGCGCATCTGAAAATGCCAGTGCTCTTCTACAAGCACTCAGCTGTGAGCACTTCTCCAAATTTTCACTTCTCCAAAAAGACTGATTGATTTTATTTCCAATGAGCCTGTGCATTGTACACACAGGACTGAACACTGTGCTTTTTTGTATTTTTTATTTCAAACCAAACTTACTATTTTGGGTGGCAAAGTTTAAATTACATTTCAACAACAAACTACATTCACCACATGTTTAATTAGCAGAAAGAGAGGAATAATCTACTTAAATGAAAAAAAAAAAACGTATTTTAATGCAATCCGATAACATCAGTTTTATTTTTAAATGGTTGAAAGTGCATAAGCTCAAATAGTTTTGAACAGTTTTGAATAGTTTACTCCACTTGTGATCTGAGCAACGAAAATGCATTTTAATACCAGGTGTGAAGCAATTTTGCAAGTAAAATTGTAGATTATAAATTCCAAGTACTTGAAGCCATCATTGTTTCAACATTCAAAGACAGCTGCTGCGTGCATTAATCGTTTCCAGTGCCATCTTGACAAACTGACCACTGACTCACCACTTTTGTTATGAAGCCAAACTTTCTGTTGAGTTATAATGGGAAACTATTAGGGTAAAAATTGTCTTATTTAGCAGTGTGTATAAACTGCAATGCACTTTAGAGATGTTTCTGAATAATAAATTGAATATAACAATGAAGGATTTGCTTTTAACACAAATGATATTTGCTAATATCAAGTATACATTTATAAACTTCACATATACTAAAACAATAACACATTAAAATCTTGTGAGATTCTTATTAACGTTTCCATGCAGTTAAATAAATGTCCTCATGATTTTAATTTTAAATTTAAAGTGAATACCCAACAATTAATAAGTTGCATGAACCAGATAAAGTTTGTCCTACCTTCACCACGTCGTCATTTAAATGCTTTGGGTCCCGGTTGACCAGGTCAATCTCCTTGGTGTGGACATCCTGAAGTGTCTTTTCGTTGATGCTGTCGTTATCCATTTCTTTATTGTTTGGTTTGTAAATGTTCCCCTGTTTCCTGATGAACGGCGAGTGAGCGTATTCCTGCGGTTCCAAAGAAAACAGAAAATGAAGTTCATGAGCGTGGAGTGGGAGACTGGGGCGCAACTCAGCACAGCCCTGGCATGGGATGGTTTTAAGCGGATAGAAATGAAGCACCACACCCCTCTGGAACACAGTAGTGCAACCCGCCACACGGAGGCGCCATTTTACATTATGCGCCTGTCGTGCTCCCTTTTTATTCCGCAGCAGAAAATCTAAAAATGCGCTCACTACTGAAAACATGTAGTTTTTAGTTTGTGCTTAAATTATATTACTGTAACGAAATAATTTAGAAGCAATTTCGCTTTATAAATATGCGTTATGATCAAGCACTTCCATTTCACCTGGATTAGTGAGCAGTCCATGTTTTAGATACTAGTATTATTTTATCCAGCTGTGTTTGTGAAAGTGTTGCGAAAGGGAGGCTTGCAGTACAAATACATGCCAGGAAAAGATAAGACATTAAATCTGCCAATAATGTAACAAGTGTCAACACTGCCTCCATTTGTTGATAAACCATACAAAGGTTTTGAAAATAAGTAACCAAATTAGATTGTGCTCTGTATAAAATGAACTGGCATCAAAAGTAAAAGATTTCTGAGGTAAAATAGGGGTGTTGTTCTTACCTCTTCAGGTGTCCCGTCCTTGTATCCGCTAGTCATGCTGTCCCGTGCCTGAAGTGCGATCAGATGAGTGTGAGGAAACAAGACAATCAGTACAGAGGAAGCAGTGTGGGAGGCGTGGGGATATTGCTTTCTGTGGGGAGTTTTTTCCTTACAACAGCCCTCTTTTCTGCATACTAAAGTCCCATCAAGCTTTTATCTGAAAGCTAGTTTATCTCTCTTGAAGACTCTCACGGCACAGAGTGGGAGTTTCTCCCAGTCACTGAGTTTGTGTGTTGAATGAATGAGGAACCCTCCATTAGCCTGCCAATCACAGAGCTACGCAGCATTAGTGGTTGGGGATTTTGACGTGATTTTTTCCCAAATGGGAGGCACATCTGGGCATTAGACCAACTTTTCCTGCACGATTGCCATGTCTGCTAACAGAAACATGCACTCTTTTTTTCATTAGCAGTTTTAAAAGTGTGTTACAGTAATGCTAATCAAAATAAAGCAACCCAAATAGCATGAGAGTTGTTTGGAGACCAAAAAATAAATGTTAAGCAAATCAAACCATTTTAACCAAAGAAACCATCATCAGACATATAGTTATCCTACTATTGAAGTTTGATCTGTGCCAAAAGTCGACTGATTTGTAGTACCTTACAATACATTTGCCCTTGTCGACTGTCATACTTATTCGCATAACTTACTGTATATCTTGATGTGTTTTCTATGTTATATTGTTCCAACAGAGCAAGAAACAGTTCAACAGAACATGACAATATGGGACAAAAAAATTGAAATAATAACTGAAAAACAAAAGGAAATACAGTAAATACAGACATCAACATATAGCCTAGTTATTTACCTCAACAAGTAGGCAGTCACTGTACACTAGGACAGATGTACTGTTTACATAGCAGTCTATTTATTTATTTTTGTCACAAATAGTGTGGTGCATATTAAAATTAATACTTAAAATGTATTAAGCATGATTTACACTCACTGTCAGATTTTCCAATTCAGAATATCCATTTAAATATGTTTTACTATTGAACTTTTTGCACTTCAGATGTATAAACCTGAAAAGTAGCTACACTGAGGTCTGTTTGCATATTAAAAGGTTCCTCGAGGCAAGACTTGCACTTCAGTTTGGAATGTTTTGAACAACACTGAAGCTGCAGGTTCTTGTTTTTCTCATATTTGCCTTACATACGAATCATTTGCTTTACTTACATCTTTTTAGTGTGCATTTATTATACCTAACAAATGTTTGTATTTCTAGGTCAGATGCTGGCAAAGTGAGGGTTGTGACAGGCAATGCAAAATATGCAAACAACGTCGCAGTGATAGTGGCCAAAGGTTGCTGTAGCTCAGGTAAAAACTCGAGCAGCAATCTTATTATATGATAGATTTAGTTCTATATTAATATTATATAATTTTTTCATGAATGGCAAGGTGCATCTATTTGTAGCTCATAGTAAACCTTTTATTCTACAAAATCAGAATGCAGAATGATTTATTAAAAACCCAGCTGTTAAGCACTCAACAGAACACTCAGACTAAAAACATACAGTTTGTTAATGTGGGTACGGTGTTATCGTCATGGCATATTTTCTGTGTTCAGCGAGTCACCTGGAGGGTTTATCTAATTGCACAATATGTTAAATCTAGTCAGGTTGACATTCCATGCCAAACATTGATCTCCACAGTCTCTCAGCAAAGAAAACAAAGTCCTTCAACTTCCAAAAATAATTTTATTTGGTGAACTGAGAGGCATTTAGTTCTGTCTTTCATAAGCTTAGCTGTGTTCAGCATGTTTGCTACATGACATCACTCAACAGGGCTGAGGAAACGGCACCTGAGCCTCTAATGTTCCATTGCAGTCAAATATTCCATTTACTCTGTGGAGCCACTAACAAAGCACAATCGATGGCAAACAGCATGTCAAATGTGGCTTTGCAAGTCAAACTAATCATCATTTGCTGTTTTATAATTTCAAAAGATGTCAGTAATAGAGAAGAAAACAAGGAATGTACCTGAAAATCATAAATAGTTCACACTGGAATGCCATCAAATCTTCTAAGAGTACGTTTACAGAACTAAAAATGGAAATTTTTGAGCAGTTTGCCTAGAAACAGGTTTCAAAGTGCAGTTTTTTTTGAAAACTAAAGCTCATGAAGTGTAAATTTCAAAAACGTGAATTTGTGAAGACAATGTCATGCATTGTGTTTTTTATGTTCAGTCTGTACACATGTATTAGTGCTTAACAACCAAAATAACAATAGCAGACTACAGCACTGTATGCGTGCAAATACGCATTGTTTCTTTACAAAGTGACACCACCATCTACTGGCCTGGCATGCATAATGCAGCCTATTCATACATTTTTGTGAGCATATATGTTTTTGACAATAATGTTGTCTGTGTGTGATCCTTTCCATTTTTAAAGTACATAGTTATATAAACGTACCCTACTGTTGTTGATAAAAATCAAACAACTCCAAACAATATAAATAAAATGCTCAAAGAACCTACAGCCCTATTGGAAGTAGTTGCATATTTTTTTCCTTACAAGCACACCATGTGCTTATTTTAATAACATTTATCATGCAGTAGCACAATATATCATCCTTAAAGAATAAATCTCAAACATTACATTAAAAGTATTGCATTATATATAACATAAAAGCTTAATTAGACTTACATAAAAGTACTGAAAAAGCATGTCTGCATTGGCGCCACCCATTACAAAGTTGACATGTCAATGGCTACAACGGTATTGCATATCGTAATGAGAGAAAACCTCTTTCTCTTCTCTGTGCTTCAGAAGTCAAGGATCCTTCAGCTAGTAACCCTTAAAGGAAGGGCAAAAGAGCGTGACAGAAAGATTCTGCA
Organism: Danio kyathit; assembly: GCA_903798195.1. Classification (NCBI taxonomy): domain Eukaryota; kingdom Metazoa; phylum Chordata; class Actinopteri; order Cypriniformes; family Danionidae; genus Danio; species Danio kyathit. The sequence goes on along the minus strand of LR812543.1, from coordinate 22,279,832 downwards.
ATACTTCTATGCGGAGTTAGTTTTGCTCAGTCTTGATGTTGATGGAGGACAAGCACCGTCCAATGCTGAAAAAGAAAGGTCCTATAAACATGTCCATCAAGCTGGTCCAGATCACGTGGATGGAGGGCAGTGTCATCATGCAGCCCTGGATCACTGGCATCACCACCCTGTGGATGAAAAATAGCTCATCATTAAATGTGCTGATGACTTATACAGTCATATCAAGGTAAATGTGTTCCTCTCTTTGTTCTAAGTTAAAAATGGACCCTGGAGCATTAACCTTCATATCCAGTGGTTCATCTGAATCATCACCTTTGCTATTGTTGACATTAAAGCCATATGTGAGATCTGTCAGTGAGCATCACTGGACACTGGCCGATAAGGGATGAATAAGAGGTGAGAGAAATATAATGTGTTTTTATTATCTACAGCACGTGTCTAAATGCTTTTTAAACTTCCTATTTATAGGATTAAATACCTTTTTTGTACATTCAACAACTGTATTTATAACATTAACCTGTTTTATAACTAACTGGATTAATTCTGACGAATTGATTGATGATTTACCTGTGCAAAACTCATGGCCTCAGTGTTGTCGTTGGTTGTTAGTGTGTTGTTATGTGGCTAAGAGTCTGTGTGGTCTTGCACTATGCATAGGTGCATAGATATTTACATTAGATGTCGCCTATGCTATTGTTGTCTATTGGAAGGAATGCGTCAATAGAGCTGCCATTTTAGTGCAGGGTAGCGCTTCTTTAAAATTAATGTGGGACCAAGGTGCAGTGGAGGACTGGCCATCCAGAGCCAGAGATATATACATATATATCCCGCTGGTCAGTATGCAAATATTTTTTTAAATTACGAAAATTATGATTTTACATCACTTTTCTACATTGATGGATAAGTGACCGCATGGGCATTCCTGACAAAGAGCGTGTGTTTGTGTGCATGGAAATGTATTATCCTCCCTCCCTGTTAAATGATCTAATCCATGTCCTAAAACACACCTCCTCTCCCTCTTTCACATCTCATTCTAACAGACGAAGTGATTTGTTTGTGAATGAATCTCCATTTTGAACGATCGTTCACTTAGCCCACAATAATACAAGTTTCTGGCACCGCAGCGTCTTGTTGTCATATTTCATTTACATTGTTTGCTTATTTTATTCAACAAAACTAGCATAAGCCTAGTATTTACTGTGAGCTGGTGCTACTTTGTCTTATGGTCAGTGGAGCAAGAGACTGCACTGTAATACTTGTTTAGCACATGATATACTTGCTCAGCACAAAAGCTCGTAACATACAAAAACATTAAAAAACAAAATCTTACCTATGAAATGTTCTGCCTTTATGCTTTGTTTTCTTTGTTTGCACGTTACTACACCCATACACAGCGCTAAAGTCCAGCATCTTCAGATTGGCTTTAGTCTTGACTAGTGCCATGCAATGACATTTGTCCTGGAAGCACTGTACAAATGTGGTGGCACTATTGACGCATGCTCAGGGTTCGTATGCGATATCTAGTGTACATATCCATGGCCTAGGTGGTTGTTAGAGTTTTGACACAGTTGTTAAGGCCTTTTGTGGTATTTAACAGCATGATTGCTGATCTAGGTGGTTGTTAGGGTGTTGCTTTACAATCACTAAAGTTCTCGTTGCTATTTAACACTATGCCTGGGAATCTAGGCGGTTGTTTACTGTGTTGCTACAGTATGTAGTTGCTAATATTTTGTATAGTTTTTAGCACTTTCATGGTATCTTGATGATTACTACGATCTCTGTGGTATTTAGCACTATGATTGCCAATATAGGTGGTTGTTAGGGTGTTGCTATGTAATTGCAAAGGTTCTATGTGGTATTTAACTCTATGCTTGAGATTCTAGGTGGTTGTTAGGGTGTTGCTATGCTGTCGTTAAATTATTTTAGGTCTATGCTTAGGAATCTGGGTGGTTGTTACTGTGCTGCTAAGATTCTATATTGTTCAGCACAGCACTTGGGTATCTAAGTGGTTGTTTTGGTTTTGTTTTGTGGTTGCTAATGTTGTCTGTGGTATTTTAGTAGTATTTGGTAATCTAGGTGGTTAGGGTGCTGTGCAACTGCTAAGGTTTTCTGTGGTATTTAAGAGTACGTTGTTAGAGAGTTGTTGCAATTAATGTTCTGTGTGGTCTTTAGCACTGTTCTAGGTGGTTGCTATGGTTTACAAAAGCAATCACTCCTCGACAAGCTGCACAATTTGAGTCAATTTAGATATCTCTTTAGCGTCTAGTTGGTTGCAAAAATATTAGATGGATATTTTATGGCGCTACTTACTGACCTAAGTAAAAACAGCCAATTTACAAGACATTATGACATTTTAAAATTGTTCACCTGCTTTAGCAGGGTAAAATTAGATGTACATGATTAGCTGTAAATTAAAATACAAAACAAATCTGTCTTTAGCAAATCTCAGAGTTTGAGATGTCACCCACAATAGTAGTCAGTTAAGACTGACAATATTCACTAAGTTTTTTTTTTCTTTTCCCTTTGAGCTACACTGACAAATCGACCTTGATCTTATCTAGCTAATTTGTCAGGAATACTCATTCCTAAGCTAACAGGGTCTCTCTGCTTCACTAGGCTGTGAAATTTACAAACATCCACATGTGCTAATACATCCACCTCAGGAGGACTGACTCTCAAAGAGTTGCTGATCTAAACTGCACAGGGTCAAGCACCAATGTTTGCCAAGTTTCTGCCTGCATGTGTCAAACCGCTAAGAGGTCGGAGCAAAACACTTGACTAAAATGCTAACAATCCAGCGTGAGTTATGTATGGATTTTTCCACTCTAAGTGGAAATGCAGGCCCACCTGCACTGGAAAAAAACAACATACAAACTTTCTCTGTGACATTTCTTCATTTTTTTAAATGCCAGTCTTTATCTTGGTGGGAAGTGGCCAAGGAAAATATTCTGCAATTGAGCTGTGGAAAATACAACAGAGAGCCAGCAGCCTTTCTCAACAAGAAGCCTTTTCATACCAAATATGTATACAGCTGAGGATCCCGAAAACAATCCCCGCAATAAACGCCATGGGAATGGCCAGAAACGTGGTGAGGATCCGGTAGAAGACGTATTTCACCAGCTCGAAAACAGCATGACTACCAATCCAAACTCTGTCAAAGCTGTGTGTGGAGTTGGGCTCAGCGATGATGTCTTCAAAACCAACCTGTGGAATCAAACATGACAATAAAAAATAACATTAATTACTCTAGATTAACCCACATGTAAAAAGAGTAAATATTATTTCCATATTCTCACAGCACCATATTCACTCATCACCACAGAAATGTTGCTAAAAGTCTATTTTATTATATTATATATAATTTATTATTATTATTAATATTAATAATATTATTATTAATATTATTGGTTGGTTTATGAAAAGGAAACATATTAGCCTATCTACTTATTTTGAAGCTGTGCTGATATTCAATACATTAATGCAGCTGTAATTATTGTTTATAATATACTGGTATCTTATTTACACATTTCTTTCCTGTCATTTGTTTTCTTTTTTGTGTAGATAATAATGCAGTATGCAAAAGCAGACATATTAAAACTCAAAATATATTTGCAAAGCGTATACAGTAGGTTTATTGCGCATGTGCAACCATTCCCATAAATCTAACTCACTAAAAAAATGTGCTCGTGATAGCGGTGAGTGAAAACAACTTATACTATCACAGGAAACTAAAATTACCACGTCATATAATGCATGTTTATTCAGTTATATACGTTAATATTTCCAAATATGTGACAGTAGCACCTCTCGCATGAAGCTGTCACTTACCTTTAGGTGCTTGTTGATATCTTTAGGATCTCTGTCCTGGTCCTCCGAATACACGTTCGGTTTTTTCCCAAGTATGGGTTCAATTGATCTGTTGAATTCATCCTCATCCATAATCACTCTGGTCTCTGATTTTTCTTTTTCTAGACCCATTTTTTTAGTTTTGGAGTTGCAAGGCGCGCTTCTGTCTACTGCGCCTGCTGGACGCGCTCTGTGCGCTCAGGACAGGACGCGTCCACGCCCCTCACGGAAGACGCGTTCACGCGCAGACAAAACACACAAGCGGCGCCCAGTTTTCTGCTACAAACAAATGTGGACCAACAGTAAGAAACCTTTAAAGGGGTAAATCCCAGTCTAGCCGTCCTTATCTCGATACATTGTTTATTGAAACAGAATTCTAGGAATGTTTACATGTTCTTACTGTTTTTCCTCTATAGCGCATAAAACCCTACTTTTACAGTTTCCTCACATTTTACACTTTGCATTCATTTCATAGGTTTATTATGAAGTTTAAAATCTTCTAAACCTTTAAATCTTTGAGGGATTGCTAGTGTTTGCCTTCACAGTCTCCTCACTGTTTTGATTGCGAAGGCTAACAATTAATCACTCTTTTATTTAACTGAAAAATGGTTGGTTCTTTTAATAATTATATAATATTTATTTTTTTTAACTATACGAGAAATTTGAACCAACAATGTGTTAACTGTCTTGAAGAACTACTTATGATTATTACTTTTGTTTATACTTGTATAGGCTATTTAATTTTCTTTATGTTTGAGTGTAGAGATCTTTTTCCCCACGCTTTTGATTTTTCAAAATTGTTTTCTTTGTAAGCGTCACAAATCCTCTCAGCACTCATTATTGATTTGTGGGAGCTCAACCTTCCAATGTTAACACTCTCATCAGCCTTTTAAAAAATATCTATACATTTAAGCTTTCGAAATTTAACTAGTTTCTTACCAATAGCTACTATTTATTTATTTTTTTTTTCAGACCAGCTGTTAAGTTGATGAGAACCTACTTTACTTCTTGTCTTCACTATAGCAAACAAGTACAGACATATTATCCATATTGTTTTGAGTTAGTCTACCATATGTATTGATATATTGTTCAGAAGCATGTACAGCACATACTACCTATGAAGGCAGCATTTTTCTGGTTTTGGACTCGGTCGATTACTTTTAGTAGATCATTTGCCTGTCTTAACTTCTGCCAGTGCCAGTAGGCCACTCATATCTTTTATACACTGTTAACTGATCCAGTGGTTGTTTTTGCATTCCTATTTGACTTTTCAAATGGACAACTCATCCTACAAAATTAAGTTTTGTCATTAAAAATTTAAATGGCATGGTGTATGCAAACACTTTGGCATTATCTTTATTCATTATGTTAAAAAAAACACTGAAAGAATATTAAATATTTATGTAATTATTCTGCCAGATAAAAGTCATGTGGTGCAACCAACTTGCAGGAAAAAAACATAAAACAGGAATTTACACAGGGCACCACAGGAGACCCTCAAATATGTAATTATTTAAATCTGCAAAAACTGATATTTGTGAATACGAAATTGATTAATGTGATTATATTGAAATAATAATGATAATAATAATAATAACGATGATGATGATGATGATAATGTCTAAAGAGCAACCCTTCAAGTGTATGTGAAAATCCAAAACACTGACATTTATAATATAATATTAAGGGAAATATATTCATGTATATAAATAATAAAAATGTTTTATAATTAAATAATATTTATGAATATTAAGTAAAAATAATAATGATAATATGTAAAAATAAATTAATAAATTGTCATGAATTTTACGTTATTAAATATGATCTAATATAATATAATAAATCAATTTCTTTCTGAGGAATACGGTCTACATCAAGTTAAATGTAAAAAAAATCTTAATTAATAAATAAATGTACTTTTAAATGTTAAAAAGTACTTTTCATAAATCTACTTTATTTTTGTCTCTACTTTATTTTACATCTCATTTAGACAAATATGTGCATAAAATGACATTCATCAAATCTGAATTTTGTTTTAAACATTTTTAAATCAAAACTTATAACACAAATACCTTTCATTAATCAGCTTTATTTCTGTGTATTACTAAACTTCCAACATGTTCTTTTCCACAAGATTATGACCACCTTCCTCATTCTGCTAAACATCATCTTCTATTGCTCCCACCATTTTAGCACATTTCATAAAACATACCAACTATCTGAATATAACATTGATCTCTATAACCAGAAGGAATGAAGGAAGCTGATACACACATAAACAACAAACTCATTGTGTTGTAAAATGGGGAGAGGCATCAGCGGCTCATAACAGCAGAGCAAAAGCACAACAGAGGGAGTAAAAAGCACATTCGGCCCACCAGGACTCGCACAATACAGGCCGTAATCCCTATGGATAAACACACAGCCGATTTAAAGCTGCACAGCAAAGGTGCCAAAGTCTTTCCTCTGCGTGTGCAAGTTTGAAACGGTGATCAAATCTCTAATTTTAGACCAAACATTGATGGCTGCTTTCAGATTTTAAGATGAACCAAATGAATCTTGAGTCATTTCAACTTGCATTGCATTAAACTGATTTAAAACTGCTTGTGTAATGTAAGGGTGCTGGACAATGGAGTTGAGAATCCACATGGAGTTTATTTAACAGATTAGGCAGGCAATGGTCAAAACAGGGGCAAACAAAAGCATACAGAAAATCAAGAATTGTAGTCAAAAACAGGCGAATGGTCAGGTCAGGTGGCAAAACAACAGGAAGGATGAACAAAACAAAGGTCAAAAACACGTGAAGGCATAACGCTTACATGATGCTCTAAACAGAAACAAGACTCAGCAAAGTTTGTGTGAACGTGTGGTGTATATATAGTCCAAGTAATCATATTTAGCTGTGTGTGTGTCAGTGCTGTGGCAGGAGTGATTTAAGCAATGACTTCTGGCAGTTGTAGTTCGGTTCAGTATAGCAGAATTGTAGTTTCCCAGCAATCTGCAAGTGCTAGATCGTTGGTGATCATAACAGCTTGTATGCCTGAAACATGGTTCATTTATTTTATTAAGTTTTATTAATATATACTGTAAACATACATTGGAATCAGTATGATACATGGGATCAGTACTATTTCTAAAAATGTTTTAAAGCAATAAACATGCTCACCAAGGCTGCTTTTATTTAATCAAAAACACAGTGGAGACTGTAATAATATTAAATATTATTACATTGTAAAGTAACATTTGTCTTTTTGAATGAACTTGGAAAAAAAATATATTCTTGTGATTTAAATTAGAAATTTTCACTCCATCGTCACTTCAAACTTGTTACAAAATCATTGTAAATTGTAATAACATGGAGGCTCAGTGGTTAGCTCTGTCGCCTTACATCAAGAAGGTTGCTGTACAGGTGAAGACATGCAGTACATGTGAATTGAAGAAACTAAATTGGCCGTAGTGTATGAGTGTGTGTGTGTGGGTATTTTCCAGTACTGGATTGCAGCTGGAAGGGCATCCGCTGTGTAAAACATGTGCTGAATAAGTTGGCAGTTCATTCTGCTGTGGAGACCCCTCATGAATAAAGGGACTAAGCCAAAGAAAAATGAATTTATTATTATTATTATTATTATTATTATTATTATTATTATTATTATTATTATTATTATTATTATTGTTGTTATTATTATTAGTGTTGTATATCCGTGTTGAAAACTGTTGAACTGCTTCATATTTTTGTGGAAATATTTTTTTGTGATATGTTATCATTCAAAAGTATTAATTGTTATGTATTGATGAAACATTACAGTTCAAGAGTAAAAGTAATGATATTTATAATTCAAAATAAATAAATATTTCAAATGAATGCTCTAATCTGAACTTTCTATTCATCAAAAAATCATAAAAAGTAAAACGTTCAGTTTACAGCACTGATAATAATAAGAATCTTTATTAATCAGTGAGATCCAATACAGCAAATAATTATTATCAATTCTGATGGATCATGTGATGACACTGAAAAATCAGCTTTTACCCACAGGATAAATTTTGATTTAAGTGAAGTTTATTTATAAACTTATTTTGAGAGGATCACGTGCTTATGATTGCTGTCTGTTGAACAACCAGAGTTGCTTACTTTAGTTATCTTCACTTTGAAGAATCCCCCCCTTCCACCCCTACTCCTCCTTTCCCTTTATAGGATGGCATGGTGGCCCAGTGGTTAACACTGTTGCCTCTGTAGTGGCAATTTTCTTTTAGGAGGCTCTCTCAGTGGTCAAGAAGACAAATTCTTACCCAAAGTGTCTTTTAAGGTTTTATTCTTTGCAAAGAAGGTCAGACAATCATACAGCAACACAGGTTTCTGCAGAGAGTGAGACGCCGAAACAGAGTGCATTCTCTTTTTATCTAGTTTGTAATGCCCACAAGGTCATCAGTGACATACAGGATGAATCACAGTTACGTCAGCGCTCAACTTCATTTTTGACCATCTACATTTCAGTCTAACATCCCATCCAAACATGTAGTTTGTTAAATCACCATGTACTTATCCAGATCTTATCTGGTGATAAACAGATGTTAAAGTGGTCACACTTTATCTAACTTAAACAGTACATTTCATGAAAGAATAAAAGAACAGAGATTTATAATGTATATAAATGAATTTCCACCACACCTCACAGCAAGAACGTCACTGGTTCAAATCCTTAACAGGCCAATTGTCATTTCTGGCAGAGTTTACACGTTCTCCCCATGCTCACGTGGGTTTCCCCCGGGTTCTCCAGTTTCCACCCATAGTCCAAAAATGTGTCATAAGTGAACTGATCTAAATTAGCACTACAGTCAAGCTCCTAACCAGCAGTATATTTCTATATAGCAATTTATAATCTGTCATCAACTCTAAATAAGGGGGGAGTTCTCGAGCCCTACCTGAGCTCAAACTCCCCTCTTGCTCTGCAAACAGGAGGGAGCCCCGGGCTTGACGATCTTATGAGCTCAGGGCTTTAACCCGGGACAGCATGCCAAACACGCTTTGTAATCAATCATCAGCTAAGTGTGAACTCTTGAAACCACATTTAGTATAAATCCAATTGTACTAAATTATAATTCAATTTGACAGTTTTTACTATGTTACTGATCAAATAAATGCAGCTGATCTGAGTAGTCTTCCGAATATTAAAAAATCTTGGTGATCCCTGGCTTCTTTTGTTATATAGATTCGAAAATGCTGTTTGTTCAAACTACTTCTTTAAAATAAGCTGAAACAACACAATTCTTGAGTTTATTGGGTGGTACAACTCAATAGTTTTATGTTCAATTCACTTAAATTTTGCAAAAACTAAAACTAATAAGCAAACTTAATGTATTCATGTTGTCTCAACACAAATCGGGTGTGTAAAACCCATTTTCTTTACAGTGTATGTTGTTGTCTTATTAATCTAGTTGCAGTGCACTTTTCCTCTGGATCAGCCTGTATGGAGCAATCAGATTTACTGCTGAACTCTTCACTTAGAGTCTCGAGGACTATAATCTGTGATGAAGGGGTTTGCAGGTGAGTCTTATTGATCTATTCTGGTGCAATCTTTTACCATCATAATAACTTTAAGTTCATAAGTTCAGCAGTTTTTTTGCCTTGAGGACACAGGACCAGCCCAACAAGCTACTGAAAGCAAAGTAATAAAACCAATATATGTCATTTACATGACAGCTTAGCAGGTGATTGACAGCTGCCTTTGTGAAGTTGCACTTCGTTGAGCAACATCTCACAAAACCACTCAAATTATACGTTTCTCAAATTTGTGATTCCCATGAAGGCTTAGTGTGTTGTTTTATTCATCACTATTTTTAAATACATCACACGTAATGTAAATGTATACATCGGTTTAATACATATTGCATGATAATAAATACAGACATTAATTAGAATACATAACAACTGAATACACTATCAGGGGTATTATGTTATTATAACCAGCTAAAATCAAAACCATAATATTAAAATGACTTCATTACTTTGTTTGAGCGTAGAATAAGAAATGTAGGGAAGATACACACTATTCTGATACAGTATTTCCATAACTACATAAAACATAAAATGTACTAACTTTGACATACTAATAGTCAAATTATTCATTCATTCATTTTCTTTTCGGCTTAGTCCCTTTATTAATCTGGGGTCGCCACAGCAGAATGAACCACCAACTTATCCAGCATATGTTTTACGCAGCGGATGCCCTTCCAGCTGCAACCCATCTCTGGGAAACATCCATACACACTCATTTACACTCATACACTATGGACAATTTAAGCCTACCCAATTCACCTGTACCGCATGTCTTTGGACTGTAGAGGAAACAGGAGCACCCGGAGGAAACCCACGCGAACTCGGGGAGAACATGCAAACTCCACACAGAAGCGCCAACTGACCCAGCCGAGGAGTGAACCAGACCGACCTTCTTGCTGTGAGGCGACAGCACTACCTACTGCGCCACCGTGTCGCCTAGTCAAATTATACTAATACTAATACAACTAACATTGGCAAAATAATATTAAGATAATATTAAACATTGTTGTGTATTAAATAAAGTGTATAATTAATATTGTAACAAGACTAATTCGATTTGACAGTAAAAAAGTAAAAAATAAAACAACTTCATAAGTAAAAACAAGTGTTGTGCAATTAGCATGCAGAAAAAACCTCAAATATCTCTTTTAAGTCAATAAATATCTTAAAATATTAGATAATTTGTCTTTTTGATGACAAGGCAAGGTTAGTTTAGATGGTAAAATGCCATGTGGTGAGACTCTCCTGCACACACACACACACACACACACACACACACACACACACACACACACACACACACACACACACACACACACACACACACACACACACACACACGCACACACACACACACACACACACACACACACACACACACACACACACACCGTGGTTTATGAGGACTCTCCATTGACATAACATATGTTATACTGTAAAAGCCATGTATTACATTTTATTATACTAAACCCTCACAGGATGCCTGAGGAAATTGTGAATATAAAAAGTTAAAAGTAAGATCTTGTTAAGTATAATAACTAACAATTTGGATTTAGGAAGATACAGGGTATGTCCTTATAAACCATATCAACATTATAAAACCATGATCATTTAATTATACATAATGTATACATAATTTGTGTCTTCATAAACCACCAAAAGATCACACATACACATACAAACAAACACACATACACACACACACACACTAGGTGTAGAGGAAAACTGTTAATTCTACAGCACAAACAGTGCTGGCGAATTTTGATGAATTAGCCAAAGGTCACATTCCTTTGTTTTGTGATCTAAGTGAAGAAGAACAATGATATGAGATGAGACTTCCTGATCGCCACCTCATCTGCTCAAGCTCTCTGCTCTGTGAATCTCCTTACCGGCTCAGCATAATAACTCTGACATGCAGTAATCGTGAGAACCAGCCTATAGCAAACTTACTCTATTGTCATTAGCTCTCAGGCCTGAAACCTCACATTTCCACATTCATTAGAGTACAATTACTCTGTACTAACTCTAATAAATAAATTGTTGCTGCTTGAGTATTAATATGCACTTAAGTTTTTTTTATGATATAAAAAATATTTTTTATTCATTTTAAAAATGCTGTCTGTCTATCTCTTTATATAAACAAAACTATATACATTAAACAATAATATTAACGCAACACTTTTATTTTTGCTCCCATTTTTCATGAGCTGATCTCAAAGATTTAAAAGTTTTTCTATGAAGACAAAAGGCCTATTTTTCTCAAATATTGTTCACACATTTGTCTAAACCTGTGACAGTGAGTACTTCTTTGCTGAGACAATCAAGATGCTGATTGGACTGCATGAGTATTGCACAGATGTGCCTTAGGCTGGCCACAATAAAAGACCACTCTAAAATATGCAGGGGAGTCCTGGTAGAGGGGCCTCACACAGTGAGTCTTTATAAAGAGTCGATCAGGGGTGCATTTCCCAATCAACGACATAACTCCTGGCTGAGCTATCATTGTAAGATGCATCATTTGGGAAAAGAACGATGTTGTGAGGAGAGTTTCTAATCTCATATAAATCATTAATCGTTGTAGGCCTAGTTTACGTAACTATTATGTAATTAATTATTACGTTAACTATTATTATTTACGTAGCTATTAAGAAATGAAAAAAAATACTACTTAATAATAATAATAATTATTATTATTATTATTATTAATAAGTATTATATTGTTTACTTTATTTATTTATTTATTTTGTTTATTTATTTATTTATTTATTTATTTTAAAAGTCTACTTTTACAATTTGACACATTCAAACCACTGCAGTGTTTGCAATGTTCTAACCAACATGCCCATGTCATATACAGTACAGATACATTTCTTAATAAATAACCTACTATAAATTAAAACCATCTTTAAAATCATTTTTAATTTTTTATTTATTTTTATTTATTTATTTATTTATTTTATTTATTTATTTATTTTTTCACAAGCTTTGAACACGTAACATAGCTTAAATTCTGCTTTTAAATAATAGGTCACTTATAGCTTTCGTCATGAGCCATGGCTGTGTTCAAACTGAACTGTAAAAATACTTTGAAGCCAAATTACACCTAAGAGGGATGAGTTTAATGTTTTTTTTATTTATTTTTTGTCATTTCAAGTTAAAATGTTGGAAAGTTCAAAAGGTATAGGGCATAGGGAGGATGAAGGGGAATAGAACACAGCCAGGCTTCTAACTACAGCTCTAGAGGTGTAGTTGCAACTGTTAAAGTTTGTGACGCAGTTTGCAAATGTTCATTGGAACGACGGATTTGGGAAACACCAAATCAACTAACTATGTTTGTAACACTGAAGCTTGTGACCTTAGTTAGCTAACGATGGTTTTCGGAAACGCACCGCAGATTGTTGATTGCAGCCTGTGGAATGTTCTTTGGTGGCTGTGTTAAAATTTGCTGAATATTGGCTGGAACTGGAACATGCTGTTGGATATGCTGATCTAGAGCATCTCATGTCCAATGAGTATGCTGGCCATACAAGAACTGGGATGTTTTCAGCTTCCAGAAGCTGTGTACAGATCCTTGCAACATGGGATTGTGCATTATCTTGCCACAACACGAGGTGATGTTGTTGCCTTAATTGCAGTGGAGCTTGGGATCTTATCATAGTAATTCAGTGCATTTAAAATTCCAATAATATCAACAGAAGCTCATTGTGGATACATACCTATGTCTACATTTCTGGAGAGTGCAAATTATGCAGCCAGAGGTACATCTGGAACACTATTGAGTGGTATGATGCTGCCGACGGTTTCTGCTCCTTTTCACACTACCGACAACCGCTTACCTCTATGTGGACGGCTTTTCCAGTGTTACCAGTTTGCCCAGTAGCTCGCTCCATATGTCGAGAGACATAGTGGGGAGGTGACGACGATGATGGGGCTTGAGTCCGGCAAAGAACGGTTCCAGAAACAAAAGATAAATAAAAGATGATTTAAAACAAAAGCAATAAAATAAATAAATAAACAACAAGCTGAAAACAGGGTGAAATCATGCGAAATCACGAGAACACTATCAGTTGGGTTTAAGGAAGTAATGGGTGGGTCAGCCAGTCAGTCAGTCTGTAGAGGGCAACCTGGCCTGGTCAGCTGAAGTGTATATTGCACCCTCTGATGGATTTATGAGAGAAGAGGACACGCGAGAGAAATTTGAGATCATCAAAAAATGTACACTGCGGCCTCTGGTGGATTTGCAAAAACAAAAACTGCGAGCAGACGCATTTACGTTTTTCGCTATCCCCAAAAATGTAGACCTAGGTACGTTTCCACAGTGAGCCTGGGTTGAATAACATACCGCTTTGTTTGTTGTCCATATCATATGTCTGCCCACACCGCAACCCCTCCGCAACCATGAGCAACATTGTTTGCCATCTGCCCTATAGAGTTAAAACTGAGATTCATCCATAAAGAGAACACCCTAAAGAGCTTAAAAGAACAAAGTCTGGACAGGACAGTGAAGCTGAGGTAGGCTATGGGGCAATAAAAGAGAAGACTTTAATTAAAGTCATCAGCAAAAGGTTTGTGAATAGCACATATTTTACATCACTGATCAAAGTCTTTCTTTAAACATTGCATAAAAGCAGTCTTTGTTTCTCCATCGACTGCTAATAAAGACTGAACTTAAATCAACTTAAGGAAATACATTAGCCTTCGTGCTCTCTGCCAGCGTGTACCTTTGTCTAAACAGATCAGGTTTAATGCTTTGTAACGTTTCCAAGCACAATAAAACCAGTCAAAAACACCCAATCTCTTCCGCACCCACATTGCCCAGTGTTTGTGAACAGCACCAGCTGAAGGTGTGGTGATGGTGAAAAACATCAGGTATCCACCCAGAGCCCGGGGCCCAGCGAGTCCATAGAGTATTAGATAAACACCTTTCTTCCACCTGTACTAACTAAGGAGCGGGTTTTGCAATGGAAAAGCTCCCCGCAAGCTTCTGTCCTGCAGGTCTGACACAGTCGCACATGGAGGAATATTCATCTCCATCACATGACAGAGCCCTCAAACCATTTTCCAGCATAGTTCAGATGAGGCAGACGTATCAGATGCTGCATACCGCTGCTGTTACTCAACAGATTCAGGTGTGCTTTTTCTCTTTAGTTTGAGCCAAGTCTGCAATGCTGGCCAGTAAGCTTGTTTCATGGCCCTCCAAGTTTTTATAAGCTGCTCTACCGATAAACATGGTATCAATTTGAGCTTCAAGGTGATTTACAGCTGGCATTAAGCTTTTATGTCCCCTCGTGAAAAAATATTGCTAAGACAACATCTTAATATATTGGATTTTGTTTTACACACACATTTTTTTCTAAATCATATTAATTGTTAGCATCACATGACACTACATTTTTTCAATATCATGACATATTTATCAAAGTTATTTTAATAATGGGAATATCAAATATATAGTATGCTCACAGGCCACTTTATTAGGTACACCTTACTAGTACCGGGTTGAACCCTCTTTTGCCCTCAGAAATGCCTTAATCCTTCGCGGCATAGATTCAACAAGGTACTGGAAATGTTCCTTAGAGATTTTGGTCCATATTGAGATGATTGCACCACGCCATTGCTGTAGATTTGTTGGCTGCACATCCATGATGCGAATCTTCCGTTTCTCCACATCCCATCTGGTGACTGTAGAGGCAATCTGAGTACAGTGAACTCATTGTCATGTTTAAGAAACCAGTCTGAGGTGATTCGCCCTTTATGACATGGCGCGTTATCCTGTTGGAAGTAGCCATCAGAAGATGGGATACTGTGGTCATAAAGAGATGGACATGGTCAGCAACAATCCTCAGGTATGCTCAATTGGTAGTAATGACGCCAAACTGTGCCAAGAAAATATCCCCCACACCATTACACCACCACTAGGCTGAACCGTTGATACAAGGCAGGATGGATGCATGCTATTATGTTGTTATTGCCAAATTCTGACCCTATCATCCCAATGTCGCAGCAGAAATCGAGACTCATCAGACCAGGCAACGATTTTCAATCTTCTATTGTCCAATTTTGGTGAGCCTGTGTGAATTGTAGCCTCAGTTTCCTGTTCTTAGCTGACAGGAGTGGCACCCGGTCTTCTGCTGCTGTAGCCCATCCACCTCAAGGTTTGATGTGTTGTGCATTTAGAGATGCTCTTCTGCATACCTCTGTTGTAACGAGTGGTTATTTGAGTTACTATTGCCTTTCTATCAACTTGAACCAGTCTGTCCATTTTCCTTTGACCTCTGGCATCAACAAGGCATTTACAGAACTGCCGCTCACTGGATATTTTCTCTTTTTTGGACCATTCTCTGTAAACCCTAGAAATGGTTGTGTGTGAAAATCTCAGTAGATCAGCAGTTTCTGAAATACTCAGACCAGCCCATCTGGCACCAACAAACTTGCCATGTTTAAAGTCACTTAAATCACCTTTCTTCCAAATTCTGATGCTTGGTTTGAACTGCAGCAGATCGTTTTGAGCATGTACACATGCCTAAAGTTGCTGCTATGTGATTGCTGCTATAAATGTACATCTGCTAATGAGCAGTTGGCATGTGTACCTAATAAAGTGGCTGGCGAGTGTACATAATAAATTGTTTTTAATACTAATTTTAAATAGCCTACCTTCCCTTTTTTAAAGAACATTTTGAACGTTGATTCTTTTTGAATCAATGTTTTTAGTTAGTAATAATTTCACATTTTTGTAAAAAAAAAAAAAACTTAAAAATGTAAATTAATCTTGGCAATAGTTACACCATGACCCGTTGAATAAATCTTTAAAAGTGCAACATTGTTATAACATTGTAACATTGTATGTATGTATATATATATATATATATATATATATATATATATATATATATATATATATATATATATATATATATATATATATATATATATATATATATATATATATATATATATATATATATATATATATATATATATACCATATGGTCATTTTAAGCTATTTCAATCTTTAAACATGTTCCTATTTTTAGTATACACAACTGAAACATATTGTTTTCATTATCCATTATATATTGTACATATTGTACATTATGTCACTGTCATAGTCAGGCATGCAAACAAATAAATCTGAAAGTTAAAATAAAAATATACATATATAATAAAATCATTTCAATTCTGATGGATGTCTACATTAAATTTGAGTACTGTATGTATACTCTAAGAATGCAGAAAGTTGTTTTAACCCAAAGTTGATCAAAATTATGGTTTTAATATTTTTGCTTCATCTAAAGACTTGTTGGTTAAGTTTGTCCATATTTCATACTTCATAATTTAGTTTAAAACATCTTAACACCTTTTAGAGTGTATATGTGACTTTAATTTACCAGTGTAGCACAGTGTAAGCGTGTCCTTGTTTCAACTCTGCCCTCATGAACTAATTTCCACTTCCATTGAACCACATTTCACCATCTTTAAAAAGCCACTGATTGCAACAAACAGAAGAGTGTGATAAGCCCACAATGTGCCGGAAAGGATCACGGTTTTCCTTTCTTTTTACAGCCAAACTCATTTACCAGACCTATATTTACTTTAAAGGTGCTTTTGATTCACAAAATTTCACAGCCTAATGATGCTTCAGTTTTTGACGACTTAATAACAGTTAACTGAGCTGAGATTGGCAAGATTTAGGCTCAGTGAACCTCCATTTAATATAATAGTATAACAGATTTTCTGGTTTTACATATTTTTGCTTGAAAACAGCAATGATTTAAGTACAATGAAAGTTCACAACCAGATGTTCTGTAGCAATGAAAGATAAACAGGGAAATGCACAGGCCTTTGCTTTGAGTGACTTTATCACATCTGGGCACTAGTCTCTCACACCACTACTGTGATCTTGATCATTTCTTTTATTCAGTCTTCAGTCACAGTTCTCTAATTGTAGGATTTTTGGGAGATTTTCCAACCCAGGCTCATTCAGAAAACGTAGCTACCGTTATTTCTAGAGAGCACCAAATACATCCCAGGAGGTACATTTTTATGCAGTTTTTGTTTTCGTGAAACCACCAGAGGCTGCTGTACACTTTTTCAGATCTCAAATTTCTCTCGCGAGTGCCATTCATGCCTGCTCTTCTCGTGTAAATCCACCAGAGGCCGCTCTCGACTGACTGACTGAATGACTGACTGACTGACTGACTGACTGACTGACTGTTTGACTGAATGACTGACTAACTGACCGATAGACTGACCCACCCTCCTCCTTCCCTAAATTCAACCAATAGTGTTTTTAAAAGCACAGATTGACCGCCCACCCACTTCCCTAACCCAAACGACAGTTTTAAAAAGGAATCCAGAAAAAGAAAAGCCCTCGTCTGATTTTTACCACGTTTTCAGATTTTACCACATTCTCACCCTGTTATTTACTTGTTTATTTCATTTTTTTGGCATCTGTTTTTGTCTTACTCGCTTTCTGAAACCGTTCTTTGCCGAATTTGAATCCTGTTGTCGAAGTCAACTCCTCTCTGCATCTCAAGTCTACCGACGTACATGGCGAGCTAACAGGACAACTTAGTAACAGCGGGAAAGCCATATGGAGGTAAGCGGTCAGCTTGTAAGCGTAAAAAAAAGCAATGGCTTCATACTGCCCTGTCAAAGACGAAATGCAGCCATACATATTTCTGGCTGCATAATTCGCGATCTCCAGAAATGCATATAGGGCTACAGTACGTTTTCAGAATGAGCCTGTGTTGAGATTTTCAATCAGGTTTAGATCAGGGTTTCAGCTTCAAGCAATTGCTTTACCTATTTTGTTGTGTTATTAAGCTCTTGTTCTGCTTGAAATTTGCAGGCTGATTGACTGATGATAGCAGATAAGGTTGCTGAAGGAGTTTCTGATGAATATTTGCACTTACTCTGTCATGACGTATTTCCATCCTTTTCCAATTTTGGTCTTCAAAGCAGAAAATTCGGCTGCCATTTAAATAGGGTTTGTCATATAAAGTAATTTACCACCAGGTGCCAGATTATCAGAATTAACTGAGAGGAATCTGAAAGTGTTCACTAATTGTAATCAGTGTTTTATTTTTAAATATCTCATTAAAGTTTTTATATAGTGATAAGCAGTTAATAAAATGTGCTTTAAAATGTATATTTTCCTCAAATAGTAGCTACAAAGCAGTGACATTAAAATTAAGCAAGATGTAAATTGTTCTCTGATATTTCCACTCTTTATGAATTTACAAACATAAATAGTCATAAAACATACAGCACAACAAATAATGCTATTCAAGCTTTATTTATAATTTTCCCTAATTGTAAGAAGGTGGCACGGTGACTTAGTGGTTAGCACTGTCGCATCACAGCAAGAAGCTCGCTGGTTCCAGTCCCGGCTGATTCAGTTGGCATTTCTGTGTGGAGTTTGCATGTTCTCCCTTTGTTCACGTGGGTTTCCTCTTGGTGCTCTGATTTCCCCCACGGTCCAAAGACATGTGGTATAGGTGAATTGAATAAACTAAATTGGCCATAGAGTATGTGTGTAAATGAGTGTGTATGGATGTTTCCCATTAATGGATTGCACCTGGAAGGGCATCCGCTGCGTAAAACATGTGCTGGATAAGTTGGCGGTTCATTCCGCTGTGGCGGCCCCTGATGAACAAAGGAACTAAGCCAAAGGAAAATGAATGAATAAATGTAAGTTAGACACATTTGAACCTGGTGACACTAAAAACCCTCACCTGATAGATGCTGGAGTAACCATGTGGTCTAAAGCAAACACAGTGTCAACCGCCACTGCTAGTAGTTTTCCAGACTTGTTTACACTGGAATATGAGGACTACTTTTGAACGCTCTGAATTAGCTAAACCCATGCTAGTGAGGGAAACCCAAAACAGAAACACTTAACACTAATTCTGTGCCAAAAGGGTGTGTGTATAACTCAATTATAGAGAGAAAAGCCCTTCTGTTTTGTTTTTCATCTTAAGTTGAGTGCAGTTAGCATGTTGCTAATGGGCTCTTACATATTTAAACTCTCATCTAGGAGTCCCCCAAAGTGGAATTCCCAAGTTAAATTTAGTCTTTAATTATACTATTTCTCTCCGACAGCTCTCACACACACAGCTTTCCTTCTCTAACAGCAATGAAACGGTTCTGTTGAGGCTATTTTAAGCCTCGGCTGCCTCCTTTCCAAACTCGCTCCACAAACATCAACTCTAGGGTTCTGATGAGAGGTTAATTGTCTCATTTATGCAGTCTACATGAGAGTGTGTACTGAAAATCCATCAATCTATCGTTATGGACATTAGTAGACCAGGAAAACTGAGCTAAGTACACTGTATGGCCTTCACCGCTGGCTTTAATGCCGTGAACCCTGCAGGCTGTATTCCAAACTCTGTGTCATCAAACCTTTGTCTTTTGATGGAAAAAACAGCGTGAGAAACCAAATACGCAGCTATCGGACCACACACTTCCCGACCTGGAGAAAACGAGTGCGCACGGGTGGGTGGAGGGTCCTGGAGAGTTCAAAGGAAGCTCCACAATAATGAGACCAGGGCTTGATTGAGGGTGTAATGAGTCTTTGAAAACAGATGTGTGAGAGATCACTGCTCTTCGTTATTGCATTATTGGAGCAAACAAATGACTGCAGACAAAAGCGGAAGGGTGTGGTCCTGAAAAAGCTGATTTTATATTGAGAGCTTTTGAGCAGTGTCTTCTTTTGGCTTTCGAAAGCTTATATCCATATTATGATTGTAAATGTTATTCATATATAATATGCCTTTTATTTGACTTTTTATGAAGCTTGCACAAACATTTTAATCAATGTTAGAGGGCTGGGGTGGGAGGTAGGGTTTTGAGTTCCTTTTTGTATTAAGCTAAATTCACTGTGATAGAGTACTTTCAAGAGAACTTGATGTATGGTTATCTCTTTCTTTTAAGGATTTAGGCGGTACTGCATGTATGTAGGTTTTTTCAATGAAAATAAAAAAAATGAGTAAAAAAATGGCTTAAATTATGATGTCATTTAATCTATAGGTAGTTATAGTTTAATTTGGAAATATCAGAAGCTATTTACTAAAATCAAAGTTTCGTACAAATCAGCATCTAGATCAGGGGTGCTCAAACCTGTTCCTGGCGATCGACCTTCCAGCTGATTTCAGCTCCAACCCTGATCAAACACACCTGAACCAATTATTTAGAACGTGAGGAGCACTTGATAATTACAGGCAGGTGTGTTTGATAAGGGCTGCAACTGAAAACTGTAGGAAGGTCGATCGCCAAGAATAGGGTTGAGCACCCCTGATCTAGATAGTATAAACCTGAGAAAATGTTAAATCCATGGTCTTGCCAAAGTATGTGTGTTCTGAAAAACAAATGTTGAATTAAGTTTCATGCAAAGATTGGGTTGTGACTTTGTAGATTGGCTCTTTTAATTAGAAGGCGGGACTTACTGTACTTCATTTAAAGGGATAGTTCACCTAAAAATGTAAATTTGCCTGCAATATTAGATATTGGTAGATATTTTTTAATGAGCAACTAGAAATTTGGTGGTACTCAATAGCTACGTTTCCATCCACCTATTTTTATGCACATTTTAGATATGATGAAAACGATGTGCATACATTTTGAAAATGCGCATAAAAACATGCGCATAACTGAGTAGGATACATTTTTTATTCGATAAGAAAAGCCGCGCATGAACTGTCATGGAAACATTTTTACCAAACAAATTCCAGTATGTGCATTAAAAAAGTAATGTGATTTTGTTATAAGAGATCATGTGATGATGAAAATTTGTGAAAAGGGATAAACGAGCAGGCTGAGCACATTTTAAAACAACTGAAATGTCGTTTTGGTCATTCAAAAACGCCTTAACCGTTTCAGTGTTAGTGTTATCATATTATAATGACCTCCAGAATCAAGAGCGTCTTACGCCTTCAAACACCACCGCACGTTTACTGCATGTCAGGATTGCCTTCCGAGGCGCAGGTCATTTATTTAATAAGGAAAAGATTCACGCAGCTTCTCCTACCGCAGTAAATTCCATTTTTTCTGTTGATATTTAGCGCCAGATAATTAGGAAGTGATGATTTTGTTCGTTTTGACTCGTTGGATGGAAACGCTGCTTTACTCGCACATCTTTTATGCAATAATCCAGTTTTGCGCATGAAGTTCATTCGCATTTTTGGATGGAAACATAGCTGATGACTTCCATAGTAGAATTAAATTACTTGAAATTGAAAATAAGTGGATGGTTTACTGTAAACAAATCTGTTAATTAACATTTTAATTTCATAAGTATTATTATTATTATTATTATTTACTTTGCATTATAGAACCTTGATCTCTGCTATAAAAACTTTTAATGTTGAAAAGTTTAACAAAGTTACTTTTATTGACTTTTTTTGTCATTTGAAACCTACATTGTCTGCGTTGTTTAAGTTAATATCTACAAAAATCTGGTGACTGTCAGTACTGCTGTTATTACAGATTTATTTCTATATGTTTTATTTTTAATACAATATATTGATTCAAACTAAAAATGCCAGTAAAAGTCACTTTGTGAAACATTTACATTTCATTTACAATTTCAGTTTTTCAAGTTAAACAGGTTATTTTTTTCAATATCAAAAGTAATCCAGAAAATTCGGTCACACTTTAAAATAAGGTGTTACCATGCAGCGATCTAGCAGTTGCTGATCGCTGGAGAACTACAATTCTGCCCCTGAACTGAACTACAAATGCCAGAAGTCATTGCGCCAATCACTCCTGCCACAGCTGACAGTCATCCAGGCATTGACACACACACACACACACACACACACACACACACACACACACACACACACACACACACACACACACACACACACACACACACACACACACACACACACACACACACACACACACACACACACACAGCTGAAACTCACCTTCATTGATTACCTTGACTATATATAGACCACACTTTCACACAGACTTTGCCGAGTCTTGTTCACTGTTAGCATTACAAAACGCTTTCCTTGTACCCTTGTTTGTTTTATTGTTATTTTGACCATGTTAGTTGGATTACCCTCATGCTCCAGTTTGTACCTATTTGACCATTGCCTGCCTGACTACTCTTGATTTTTAAACTGCATGTGCATTCTCATCTCCGCTGTACCCAGACTCACATGTAACATAAGGTTTCATTAATGTTAGTTAATGTATTTACCAACATGAATTAAGACTAAACAATACTTGTACAGCATTTATTAGCATAGTTTAACATTTACTAATGCATTATTAAAATCAAAACGCAGGCTTAGTAACATTGGTTAATGCGCCTCACATGAACAAACAATGAATAATTTTATTTTCGTTAACTAACATGAACAAACACTGTAATTAATGTATTGTCCATTATTTGTTCATGTTAGTAATGCATTAATACAGTCTATATTGTAAATTTATCCTGCAAATCAAGTTAATTGACTGTTATTTTTGTCAATTGTGTAAACTGTTTGGTTACCAGACTTCTTATAAATATTTTGTGCGCAACAAAGAAGAACTAAACTCCCATAAGTCTGGAACAAGTAGAGGGTGAATAAATGAAGACAAAATGTTTTTGTGGGTGAACTTATGTGCTTCACTTCTGCTGTATAATGTCAGAATTATTAGCCCCCCTGATTTATTAGCCCCCCTGTTTATTTTTCCCCAATATCTGTTTAACGGAGAGAATATTTTTTCAACACATTTCTAAACATAATAGTTTTAATAACTCATTTCTAATAACTGATTTATTTTATCTTTGTCAGGATGACAGTAAATAATATTTTACTAGATAATTTTTAAGACACTTCTATACAGCTTAAAGTGACGTTTAAAGGCTTAACTAGGTTAATTAGGTTAACTAGACAGGTTAGGGTAATTAGGCAAGTTATTGTATAATGATAATTTGTTCTGTAGGCTATCGAAAAAATATATAGCTTAAAGGGGCTAATAGTATTGACCATAAAATGTTTTTTTTTTATTAAAAACTGCTTTTATTCTAGCATAAATAAAACAAATAAGACTTTCTCCAGTAGAAAAAATATTATCAGACATACTGAGAAAAATTCCTTGCTCTGTTAAACATCATTTGGGAAATATTTAAAAAAGAAATAGAAATTCAAAGGGGGCTAATAATTCTTGAAGTGTATGTACAGCCTCTGGCTCAAGTGATCTAATAATCTTTGACATGAATTTAATGTACCACATTTTGATGGCAGAATATTCTCATATTTACTGAATCATGAACTTTAATATAATTACAGCAAATTAACAGATTTAATAATAAAAGCCGAGAAATTTCATATGCAGCAAACATTTAGGTAAACAAAAAAATGCTTAAAGACATTATTTAGACTCCAAGTGTGAATTGTGAGTGTATTCGATCAGTGGAAATATTTGCAGGTGTTGTGGGCGGCATGTTAAATGGTGCTGCTCCGTCTTAACAAGTTAATGGAAAATCACATCCGTTTGTACAAAGGCAGGGAAGCACATGCCTCAGGCTGCCTTTCTTACGATGCCTTAAAATACCTTTCATTGCAGCCAATTAACTGCAGCAAGTTATAAAAATCAACTTTACTTAAAAAAAGATTACACGGTTATTTGACACTAAATACTATTACAGGGTTAAAACTGTGTGTGTCCTGTTCAGGACTGATATTGGAATATTATTATTACCATAATCATGTCCTTTGTTCATTTCGTTTTACCACAGATTTCTTTACAAACAGTTCAATGGTGGATTTTCAGAAAGATTGAAATGATGCTGTGCCAACTATTTTGAATCTGACAGTGATGTCACACAACACGTCTGTGAGTAACTCTTTTTATGAATCGTTTACTATTGCTTTGTCTGTTATTACAGTTCAATATGCATTCAATAGAAAACATAGCCCTATATACATTTCTGAAGATTGCAAATTATGTAGTCAGAAGTATGTATGGCTGCATTTCGTCTTTAAAATGAACACTATGGAGCACTATATATAATGAACACTATAGATCCATTTCGTGCTTACCAGCTGTAGCTTACCTCCGTATGGACGGCTTTCCCATAGGTACCAGTTTGTCCAGTAGTTCGCTATGTACATCGGAGGACTTGAGACGCAGAAAGGAGTGGACCACGACAATGGGGTTTGAGTCCGGTGAAGAACGATTCCAGAAAGCGAGTAAGACAAAAACAGAAGCCAAAAAATAAAATAAACAAGTAAATAACAGTGTGAGTCTGAAAATGTGGTAAAAAACAGGCGCAGGCTTTTCTTTTTCTGGATTGCTTTTTAAAACTGTCGGTTAGGTTTAGGGAAGTTGGTGGGCGCTGGTCAATCGGTAGTTTTGAAAACACTATTGGTTGGGTTTAGAGAAGGAGGAGGGTGGGTCAGTCATTCAGTCAGTCATTCAGTCAGTAAGTCAACAGCGGCCTCTGGTGGATTTACGCGAGAACAGCAGTTGCGAATGGCACTTGCGAGAGAAATTTGAGATCTCAAAAAGTGTACACAGCGGCCTCTGGTGGATTCGCGAAAACAAAAACTGCAAAAAAATAATGTACCTCCTGGGTCGTATTTGGCGCTCTCCAGAAATGTTTATACCGGTACGTTTTCAGAATGAGCCTGGGTTGTCTAGATCACAGCAGCCTCCATTTATGAAGGATGTAAGCTGTCAAGTTTACATCATTCGCACACAGCTGTCATTATCAACTTTAGAAAATGTTCAAATATGCAAACTGTTAACTCATACTGTCACGGTCACCAGCGAGATAAAACCACTAGAGATCGCTGGTGCACACACACATTCACAAGAACTACAAATCTGCTGAAATATGGACTACAAAACCCAGTCAGGCCACACACACACACTCACCTGCTCCAAGTCTCCACTGATTAGACTGGCACAGCTGTAGCTGCTCAGATACTGATTACATGGACTATAAGTACTGCTCAAACACAAACACTGGGGCTGAGTCTTGTTATCTGTTTACAGTGACACCACAACACGTTATCCTTTGTCTAGTTTGCCTGGTTTTGACCTTTGCCACGTTTGTCTGTTCATCCTGTCTGCTGCCTGCCTTTGACCATTTGCCTGTTATATTGACTACGACTCTGGATTGCCCTCATACATCTGTTTGCTCCTGTTCTGATCATTGCTTGCCTGATCATTCTGATAATAAACCTGCAAGTGGATCCGCACCCCTGTTGTCAGTGTCACATCCCTTTGGTTACACATACGAGTTGACATTTATTTCTGAATCTATTATTTGCCACATGTGTTCAAAGACTGTGTTCAGATAAGGGGCAGAAAATAGCTTATATTACTTATACATTATGATGTTTAGGTACAAATCTTGAAAACATAAGTGGACATCAGAGAACAGTACAAACCTTTAAAAAGGCAGTTCATGACCTCTTTAAAATGGTCAGAAATAATCTGAAAATGACTTGAAGCACGTTCACCACAAGTCCTCTACCCTTAAAGCTGTAGTCTTTTTTTAGGAAAAAAATTGCACAGCTCTTAAATTTGATGGTGAGCTGTGAGAGCAAACCATGAATGTCCACTGGGACTTTCAGCTGTGGAATTATAAACATAAAGTCATCAGGTTTTTTTTTTTTTTTTTTTAAGGCAGGAGCATGTCCATATCAGCTGCTCAGCAGAGTTTAATGTTTCCCAAGAAACCATGTAAGGAGTTTTTTTAGGATACTCCAGGATCCTAGCATGATCAGAGACGATGAAAGGGTGGGAGAAGGACCAGTTGTTGAAAAACGAATGGGAAAGATTGCAGTACTTAATATAGCAGGATGAAAGCCCCACCTTTCAGTTAAACAGCCAATGGTCAATGGAGTTAGTTTACTAAACACACATATGTTTTAACTTTAAGTAAAGTGGCTGAAATGTACTATATTTATGAAATACAGTCTTAGGTTAGGGTTAGGTAACCCCAAAAAATGAATATATTCATATGGATAAATTTTTTTTTTATCCATTTATGAATCTTTTGGAGTTTCATTGGAAGGACAGAAATCTCTCAGATTTGATTAAAATATCTTCATTTGGGGCAGCATGGTGGCACAGTAGTTAGCACTGTCGCCTCACAGCAAAAAGGTTGCTGGTTTGAGTCCCAGCTGGGCCAGTTGGCATTTCTGTGTGGAGTATGCATGTTCCTCCGTGGATTTCCTCCGGGTGCTCTGGTTTCCCCCACAGTCCAAAGACATGCACTATAGATGAATTGAATAAACTAAAATGCCTGTAGTGTATGTGAGTGAATGAGTGTGTATGGGTGTTTCCCAGTACTGGGTTGCAGCTGGAAGGGCATCCACTGTGTAAAACATATGCTGAATAAATTGGCGGGTTATTCCGCTGTGGCGACCCCTGATGAATAAAGAGACTAAGCCGAAGGAAAATGAATGAATAAACATCTTCATTTGTATTTTCAGAGGTATGAATTAAAGCCTTTCATCTTTGGGACAACATAATGGTGAGTAAATCAGGACAGCATTTGTATTTGGCACAAACTGTTGTCTTCCAAAATGGTCTCCAAGTGAAGCGATTTGCCCTCATGGAATTGGAGCAATTCAAGCCTTCAGGGCTGATATTTTTCATCTTCAAAGGGTTTAAAAGTACACATGTTTATTCACAGATTCATAATACATCACCTCTGGAGCACAAATGTTCCTCAAAGCTTTTGCCAAATATTTCTGCATTTGCTCATCGTTTCCTCATTCGACTCTGGTTGGATGTGCTGCTGTGATTGGTTGGTTTTCAGTTGGCCTACAGTTGTCCACTCATCACAGTGTGGAGAAAAGGGGAGGGTTTAGTTGCTATGGTATCATCACACTGTAAATGTTCAAAGGCGGGCACAGTACTCATGAATATCCCAAAAGAAGTTTGTAAAGTGACCAATGCGGAGTAAAAAACTGCAACTGTGTTGCCAGCTAGTCTTTTGAAGCATCTGTAGTCTATTAAGAAGACAATAAACACTGTGAGGACAGTGGTTTTGTTTCCGAGACAGACATAACGAGATGGTCATTCAATTGTGAGTCACTTGGAAATGCATTTTTTTGGGTGTTCTGATTTAGTGGACCTGCAATCCATTTCTAGTACAATGATTTATATGTTAACATTTCTATGGATAGTATCTGTTTGCTAGAAAAAGGCAATTGGGACATTACAAAGAAAATGTAGCACAGACATAAGAATTATGCATATAATGGGATTTCCAAATTGGAATCAGAACGTCTGAGGGTCCGTGGAAATTAAAGATATTCAATCTAAAACTGTCAATATCACCTTAAATATATCTCAAATAATGCAATATTTTGATAACAGTACAGTTTTTCTGTTGAGAAAGCATGACATTAATGCTAGCAATTTTATTTACATTTTTAAATGCTTTTCTTTATTTCGAGTGTTCCGTCCTGCCTCAATGCTTGTACAGGAACTTGTGTAGAGCTGATAACAGAAAAGGAGGCCAAACTTCTTCCTGCATGGACCGTCAGTAATTAGCAGAGACCGGGGAATAGCATTTGTTTTTCTTGTGCAGCTGAACATAAAATTAAAGCTTTATCTAAAGGTAACAGGCAATTGGTCCCAGGGGTCAATCTCATAGGCGCACTGGGCTCCAAGCCCAAACATCACAAAAAAAATGCCCATTTGTCAGATTACATGCACACCATGAGTCATTTCAAACCATAATACACTCATTTCTCAAAGTCAAATTCTGTTTATACTCCGACCTCTCTCATTTTCAGTCATTATGTTCCTGTAATTGAAGCTCTTGCTGTACAGTATCCTTCTATTGATACTTCTATCGCTCCATCTACATAAAAGAGGGAGTCCCGAGGAGCTTCAAGGCTATATAAAGCCCTATGCCGCAAAACTCTACTAGTTTTTGCCCATAGTCTTCCCACAGTCGAGCTGCCAAGCCGACACACATTTTCCTGGCCAGCGTTCAGGAAAGTGCTGCTCCGAGCAGAAGGATGGAAACTTCAGGCTGCCTTTGCCTGGTTACAATAAAAAACACACAAACACAGGGCCCGGTGATTCAGAGTGATGCAGACAGTGCCTTCTTTATCAGGAAGGGGGCTCGTCCGGAGGATATGTTCCTTATCAGAGGCTTCATAGCCATTAGCACCAGTTACAAGCCATTATAAACACACTGCCTGACATGTGAGGAGCTCTAGCTGTTCTTCACTGTTCAGTCTTTAATTCTGTCAGCCTAAATGCCAACGTACTAAGGGGAAATACCTCCTGTATTTTTTTTAAGGTCTGTGAGTCATACTCGCTTTAAAATGCGACATTCCCGTCTGTTACAAATGAAAATGCTCAAACAGATGCTGCTATTTTACCTTGAGGAAGAATGTGGATGACAAAGAACAAGGGAAAATGGACCAGACCAAAACTGTACTGTAAATAGGAGTCTGGATATTAAGGCACTACCAAGTGTGCAAGCAAATTTTCAAGTGTGTTACAAGTGAGGAAAAAAAGCACTTCAAATCATTAGAGAGCAGCGGGATAAAAATGCTATGACAAGTCTGAATTAGTTTAGAATTTTTCCTCCAAGCATACAGAGAGGAGAGAGTACATCCTACCGGTAGTTTGTGAAACCCTTTCACATGTATGGAGCACACTCATAATTGCACAATGTTTTTCAAGAAGTGTGGGCCACTTATAAGAAGGTGTCTGGTGCATATGGAGAAGAATGGGTTTGGCAACTAAAGGTGGTTTGTTAGGTCCACTCACCTGTGTAAAACAAAAAAACTGTCCTAACAACATGTGACATGACAAGAGTCCATCGACAAGTAATTTGTCTGTACATAATACATATTAATGCATATAAAACCTCTTTAACATTAGTAAAAGTAGGGCTTAATTTGTGCCGGAACTAGCCAGATCTGGATTCGGCCCCTCTAAATATTTTCTAGTTTGCACTGAGTCACAGTTCCTAACGTTCATTTTCAAATGAAATGTTATTGAAAATGTTGCTATTTTTTATTTCATTATTTGAGGTAAACTATTTGTTTCTGCTGTCAGTAAATAGTATTCAAACTCACATTAGTAGCATTTAGTAGCATTTAACACTGAATAATGCACATAATAAGTATGGCTATATACATTTCTGGAGAGCGCCAAATACAGTCTAGGAGCTATGTTTTTTTGCAGTTTTTGTTTTTGCTGTGTATGCTTTTTCAGATCTCAAATTTCTCTTGCAAGTGCCTGCTCTTCTTGTGTAAATCCACCAGAGGCCGCTGTTGACTGACTGTTTGACTGACTGAATGACTCATTGACTGACCGATCAACTGACCCACCGTCCTCCTTTCCTAAACCCAACCAATAGTGTTTTCAAAACCACCAATTGAACCAACCACCCACTTCCTTAAAGCCAACTGACAGATTTAAAAAGCAATCCAGAAAAAGAAAAGCCCTCGCCTGATTTTTACCACGTTTTCAGATTTTACCACATCCTCACCCTGTTATTTACTTGTTATTTTTTGGCTTCTGTTTTTGTCTTACCTGCTTTCTGGAACCATTTTTTTGCCAGACTTTACCTCCCTGTTGTCCTGGTCAACACCTCTCTTTGTTTTAAGTCCGCCGATGAACATGGCGAGCTACTGGACAAACTGGTAACAGCGGGAAACCCGCCCATTAGGAGGCTTAGCGGTCAGCTGGTAAGCGAAAAAAAGGAACAGCGTCATACCGCCCCATATCGTTCATTTTAAAAACGAAAGGCAACCATACGTACTTCTGGCTACATAGTTTTCGATTTCCAGAAATGTATGTAGGGCTACGTTTTCAGAATGAGCCTGTGTTGGATAATTGTCATCGTAGTTTATGCTGTTGTTCAACCGCGACGTCACAGAAATTGAAACATTTTCTAAAATCTAAATTTTGTTCATTGCTGTTGCAGGATGGTTAGGACAAAAATTCCTTTTAATGTAGAAAAGATACCTTTTGTCACTTGCTGCAGCCTCATGTATAGTTAGGACATGTCTAAGAATTGCACAATGTTTTCTAGAAACATGGAGTGTTGATAAGAATCTGTCTGGTGCACACAGAGAGGTGAGAGTATGCTCTACAGGTGATTTATTAAGACCTCTCACCTGTGTGGAGCACACTCAGAATTGCAACATACAAATATGTTTGCTTTCTGATGTTAAGCAGGCTTAGGAGGATTCCTGGTAAAACTCAGAGGGCCCTATTTAAACGATCTAGGTGCATAGTCCAAAACGCAGGGCGCAAAAACATTAAGGGCGTGTCAGAATCCACCTGGCGCACGGTCTAACAGGGTTGTGCTTATTCTCTTAATGAGTTATAGGTGTGTTTTGAGAATAAACCAATCAGAGTCTCATCTCCCATTCCCTTTAAGAGTCAGTTGCATCGCGCCATAGCGCATTTGCTATTTACATGGCGGACTTTGTAAGTGGAATAACTGAGCGCTTCACTAACGAGAAAACAGACCATCTGCAGTGTGAGAATGAGAGATGAGCCTCCTCATTCTTTACTTTCACTTTCACTCTTTCCGTGGATAAGGAAACCTGTTGTACACACAGACATCCATTAGCCTATAAATAATTAATTTTGTTTGTTGTGCGCAAAGATTTGGTTCAAAACTATTTCTAAATTCAGTTCTAATTTCCAGCAAACAAATAAATGTTATAAAAATGTTATATCCAAATACATATGCTATGCCCCTAATGGTCTAAAAGCTGACAGGTGAGCAGATCTAAGATTGTTTTTAATAAAACAAATATAAATATGCATATAATAAATAATACTGCTAATAATAATAACGTTATACAAAAGCAATTTGTCATGAATAAACTGAAAAAGCCCCCCAAGATGATAAAGGCATGAAGGCAGCAGTTTTTATATTTATGTAGGCTAGAAAGTAATAATTTTTGTAATATTTTAATCCTTTAATTCTTTTTTTTTATTTGTAAAGATATTTGTGTATTGCTACATCCTGTGTGTATTAAGCAATGTTTAAGCAAGGCTCACATCTAACGCGCTCTGCGCTGGACTTTAGACCTCATCTTAGCTGGTTCTAGTTCCTCAAAATAGCAACGCGCCAGCAATGCGCCTCAACACACCTTTTTTAGACCAAAACGCCTATGCGCCCACATATGAGCGCAAATGCATTTGCTATTTAAACAGCGTGGTGAAAAACGTCAAAATGACTCTTGCGTCGAGCTGAAACTAGCAAACAACAATTGCGTCGCGCCTTGCACCGCATTGCGCCGGGTGTATGATAGGGTCCAGAGTGTGTAAAATAGAACCAGAAGAGTTAAACTGGTGCCGTGACCCTGATTGCAGTGGGAGGCTAATAAGAGCTGTGCGTGTAAAACTCTTTCCCCTAATCTCAAGAGGCACACTATAGTGAAAGACATTAGATACTACAATATTTCGTGTAACCTTAGTGTGCCTACTTCCTATTCTGGAATTTGAATCTTGCTCAGAGCATGTCTATTGAAACAAGAGGGGTTACACTGGTGCCATGACCTTGATAGGAGTGAAGTTTAGAGAGGGGAATGTAATGGAGGACAGCCAGTGAGAGCTGTGTGGGTAAACTTTACTCCCTTGTTCTCAAAAGGCATGCAAGAGACTGTGGTCTGTAATGTCCATGCTAGTGCATCGGTCTTCCATGACACAATCAAATTTTGCTCGAAGTCAGATAAGAAGATCTAAAGAGGTTAAAACACTTCAGGGTTTGGCATTGAGCTGATCTGGCCTGAGGTTCTTTCAGAAAACACCACATTTCCAGACACTGCACTACTGTGCAAAACTTCTTGTAGTTACTTTGGAAAACATAATAAAACGAGTGGGGGCACAGGACTCCAAACCTGAGTTGTGGCAAAGAGGGAACTCCCTGACTGAGTGTTTATCACCAAGCCCATCCAGGAACCCAATGTGAGGAACATTCTGTCAACACACCCCGCAGCCTCCAGCCGCACCAATACACAGTTCCAGTTCCCACAGCGTTACCATGACAGCAAAGAGCCCATTACATAATGCTGCGGTGACCCACACTTTCCTGCAGCCGACTCCAGGCAGGATATATTTGAGTTGTGATGAATGTGAGCTCTCTTTGAGATATTCCCTAATGCAACTAAATGTGCAAAAATAAATATACTTTCTGGGATTTCAGGAAAAGATTTGGTCAAATTATTTTGGAATATATTGAGGATACATATTGGGGATATATATACTTGTTTCAGTCTATACGATGAAAGTCAAAGACTTATGCTTGAGGGATACTACCATAAGCTCCCCTCAAATGGCTTTGTTCTTTGCAGAAGCACACATGTTTGGCATTAAACTTTGGAGACAAAAAAGCGATACAGTTAATGGCAGACATCAGGAACCAAAGGAGGAACAGATGTAAGGTAGGAACACAGAGCGACGTCAGCTGGCTAAAATTATCCGAGGACATCCCTGCTCGCCACGTGGGTCTGGTGTGTGGGCGAACTCTTCTTCTAGAGCGGGGAACTCCTCCTGTCAGTGGAAGGTCGTACAAATGGGACAGAGAGCATAAATCTTACCCTCGAGGCC
This sequence comes from Danio kyathit, assembly GCA_903798195.1. Lineage (NCBI taxonomy): Eukaryota > Metazoa > Chordata > Actinopteri > Cypriniformes > Danionidae > Danio > Danio kyathit. Next base: position 22,246,864 of record LR812543.1, on the reverse strand, counting down.
TAAGACACACCCTCGCATTGTCCTCCAGCTCGCAGTAGCTTGAGGAAATGACTCTGGACAGGAGATGTGAAAACGGTTCCTCTGAGAAATGTCTACTTTAATCATGTGGCTTCAGCTGAGAGCTTCCGACTATTATCGTGTCTCATCTTTGCTTCTCACACAATGTGTTTATCAGGTACAGATCACCAGATGGTTGAGAGATGTTTCAATGAGGCATAGAAAACATAAGAGGTGTCATTAATCTTCAGTTCTGTTGGGTGGCATCTGTCTGAATGAGGAAGAATCTGAGATTTGATTTCAGTTTTTACATATCTCCCTCTCTGTGAACACCTAGATCAAGTCACTTTTGTGATTCACTTAAAAAAATGTGATGCACTGTTTAAATAGATAATGTAAAGCATATTCACAACATACACAATGTAAAGAATGTTCTGTGGGGGGGAAAATGATACCTTTAATATTAACTGAGTCCATATCAAAGATTTGCTTCATTTCAGACTTAGAAAATCATCTTTTTGAGAAATTCCAATTGAAAGAAAAGCTTTTATTTAAACTGCATCCAGATTAAATGCAAGTATCCAGATTATGTTCCACATACCAAATTAAAGCTAAGATTCTTCTATTTTTAGAGATATAGTCCACATTTATGCAAAAAAAAAAATGTAAAGATTTGTAAAACAATATGATGTGAAGGTCCAAAAAAACATAAAAAACATGGGGGAACCAAATACATGGTTCAAAGCTTTTAAATGGCACTTTAAGCTGAATATGATCTTGTAAAATAACTAATAATATTATCCCCCGGTTTCACAAACAAGGTTTAAGGCTAGTTGTGGATTAAATTGCATGTCTGAGCTGTCTCAACTGAAAATAACTTGCAGTGAGATGTCTTAAAATATGTCAGAGTCATTTTTTGTCCACAGGTGCACACCAGTAATGTATTTTTCTAAGGCTGTTTTTAAAAATGTGGCTTAAATAGCCTAATTTAACTAAGGTCTAGTCCTGGCTTAAGCTAAGCCCTGTTTGTGAAACTGGGCCTATATGTACTGTCGTTATAGCAAAGACAAAATAATTATTAGAAATTGGTACTTATTGGTACTTTTTAAAGTGTACTCTTTTCATTTTTTATTAATATATTAGCCGACACACACATTCCTGTGAAGGGAATGATATAATTTTAGGTGGGCATGGATAATTTTTTTTAAATATAGATTAATCTTGGAATTAATCTAGATTAACGTAGATTAAAATGGCTCATTTGAATTCTGCCGAAGGCATTCAGAATATGTGTACTACCCAAATAATAAGTCTTTGAGAACGAGTTTCTCAAGCCAGGTGGTGCATTGGACCAGGGGCTCATCTGCGGTTTCCAAAATGCATCACAAACTGCTTGAGAAACTGTTCTACTATGATAATTGGTGATGAAAATAAATTATGTTCAATGTGTTTACTAACTTTTTATTCGGTTAAACATGAATGTTGAACTGTAGGCCTACATAAGCTCGAAACAGCGGTTTTTGATTACCTTAATCCGACTAAAGTCATAACTGAACTAAACAGAAATGGAATTAATACATGTGGAGTATGCAGATATTAGTGGCATTATTGAAGTAAACACCGCGGTCTTTAGGACCTTTCGCCATATTTTCCGACAAGATCCACACGCGGCTGTCAGTAAAGGACCACACACACACACACAAACACACACATCGCGAAATGCGATTTCTTTCCATTTGTCGTGCATTATTAAATTCCATAACACTCTCACCAGTCCTTACTCCTTATTTGCGTCTAATAACCCAGTTTGTCACGAGGGCATGAATGAAATGTTAGTGAGTTAAAGTGAAACTGCCAAACTGCAGTTAGAGTCAGGCGTCCTGCTGATCTGATTCAAGGGCACTCTTTTGTCAGACGGCTCACCGGTCAGGTATACATCCATGCTAAAATATCAAGGTGAAAGTCATCATAGCTTGTGAAAAATAGACCCAGCTCCCAAACCAACTTTGAGAATAGATTAACGTCGATATCTTTTTTTATCGCGCGAAAAGTGTCTCGTGTTAACGCAGCACGTTAACGCCGATAAAGGCCCACCACTAGATATAATACACAAAATCAGGTGACATGTTTTAAAGGGCACCTATTTTAGCTATTTTTCAAGATTTAAGATAAGTCTTTTGTGTCTCCAGAATGTGTCTGTAAAGTTTCAGCTTTTACCAGATTTTACCTTTCAGAATATTGGAATTTTTCAATGTAGCTGTTTTTGTGGCCTGTGGCTTTAATGCTATTTCTCCCCGCCGTTCCCATGTACCTGTCAGAGTGTGCCTCAATCTACGTCTCATCTGTGTTAGATAAACAGCACAGTGACAGACATGAAGGAAGCAGATCTCACATTACATTTGTGAGAAAAACTACAGTAAGTAGTAAGTAAAGTACCTTTACCTGTAATTTTTTGATGTATTTATTGCTGAGTTAATTCAAGCCTTTCTGCCACGATTAGTGACACACAATGTCATTACAAAATTCACACACACATTGCAGGCACACACACACACACAGCTCACGCATTTAACTTTGCACTGTTTTTGCATGACAAATGTGACAGGAAACATGTTAATATTCACTGCTGTATGAATATCCGTTATGTTAATGTACAAAATAAACATGATTTAAAGCGTCATCTTTTATAATTGTACTGTCATGCAGCTGTGGTGATGAATTACAGCGATTTTACTGTCTTTAACGTACTTTATTACAAACATGCACTGTTTTAAGAAACATTTTAGACTTGTAAAACTCATTATTGAGCACATTTGATGATGATTGATGATCACAGCGAGCTGAACAGATCTTTTAATCCCAGTTGCTTTGCGCACGTCCTGTCTTGTTGATATGATTATACGCGTTAATACAGAGACATGTTAATCCGCGGCTGTCAATCAATTCAGTGGCCGGGGAAACCGCACTCCTACATCATGTTGCGGTTGGTCTCAAAATGGAAGGGATTTGGATCCTTTTTTAACATCAGGAAATTTAAAAAAAGAGATAATGTCTCTCCAATGTATATCACTCCAATGTGACCGTGGACACACTATACCTACTCACAGTTCTGTCTAAACAGCTTAAAAAAGATGATTGTCATCATATGTGCCCTTTAACAAAAGGTGAAGATTCACTTCCTACAGTTGCTAAACTTTGTTTAACAACTTCCATTGATTGACACTGTATCTGTTCAAAATAAAGTCTATTAATGTGACAGTCCAGCCACAAATTAAAACAAGTCATTATTTTTTGCACCTTCATTTTACAAAAGATAAGAATTTGTGAAAATGTCTTCTGTTATGTGAAGTAAAATTATATTTTGAGATATTACTCAGTCACATGGTTTGAATCAGAATGCTGACAGAACTTTGCACTGCTCCTTTAAGATGGTGCAATCCCGTTCAGATCATGATTGGATGAATACACACACAGTGTGGTTACTGGATGTGAACAAATGCATTTTGTATTTTGTTTATAACCATGGAGAGACTTCAAAAGCATTGCTGTTTTGTCACCAAATATCCAACCCATATGTAGGCTAAGGGGAAGTATTCCACCATTTCAATCCAAAACCTGCTTTTTTATATTTAATCATCATAAATCATCTAAGATGATGTTCTTTTCAGTATTAACCAATCATACTTTTGAACTTGAAATTATGCCTTTCATTCACACTATTCTTGCAATTTGTAACTTTCTCTCAATTGAAAGAATATCGTGCAAATATGACTTTTATACTTATTTATTGTTATTGTGATATAAAGAGTCACAGTTACATGTACTTTTTCTTAATCCATGGCAGAAACAAGTTTTCATATAAAGAGAAAAGACTTTTATGATCTTCCCCTTAATTGCCATGTAAACACACACTTTTTAATACACGGTCAAAGCGTTTTCACACAGGTACGACTGGAGCTCTTCATAGAAAGCATTATTTGCATCAAATGTTAATCTGAGAAGACTGCACCTCAGGGCAATAGGAGCGGCCGTACAAGAAAAGGTAATGAGTCACTGGAAGCGTATTATACAGTACATGAAGTTTCTGCCCCAGCATGGCACATTGTCTACACATAAAAAGAATCTCCCAGAGCAACTGCATTTGTACAACTAAGTATCATATTAGCACTTATATTCAAGTTAGGTAAGTTATTATTATAGTTTTTTTAGTTTGCTGCCGAGTGGTTCGCTGCAGAGTATGACATGGCTGGGATGAAAATCAGCACCTTCGAGTCCGAGGCCATGGTGCTCCACCGAAAAAGGTGACTTGCCATCTGCAGGGTGGAGGAAAGTCTTTACCCCAGGTGGAGGAGGTCGAGTATCTTGGGGTTTTGTTCACGAGTGAGGGAAGGATGGTGCGGGAGATTGATAAGGAGATCAGTGCAGCGGCAGCAGTAATGCGGTCAATGTACCGGTCCATTGTGGTTAAGAAGCTGATGTAAAGAAAGCTCTCGATTTACCTGTCAATCTACATTCCTACTCTCACCTATGCTCATAAGCTTTGGGTCATGTCTGAAAGGACAAGATCTCGGATACAAGCGGCCGAAATAAGTTTCCTTCACAGGCTGGCCCTTATAGATAGATAGGGTGAGGAGCTCTGTCACCTGAGAGGAACTCGGAGTAGAGTCGCTGCTACTCCACATCGAGAGAAGCCAGCTGAGGTGGCTCGGGCATCTGTCTTGGATGCCTCCTGGACGCCTACCTTGGGAGGTGTTCCAGGCATGTGCTACCGGGAGGAGACCTTGGGGAAGACCCAAGACACACTGGAGCGTCTATGTCTCTCGGCTGGCCTAGGAACGCCTTGGTATCCCTCCGGAGGAGCTGGGGAGAAGGTAGTCTGGGGTTCTCTCCTAAGACTGCTGCCCCCACGAGCCAGAAGAAAATGAATAAATAAATGAATGAATGAATAATTTAAAGAAAATACAATAAAAAATGGTTATTGCAACTTTTTTGTGTCGGAGTTGCAAGTTTTTGTCTGCCAGTTCTGACTTGGTTCATTTAACATTTCAATTTTCAGACCATATGCACTAAAAAAAACGATTAGTTGACTTCTATTAAAAAAAGTAGGGCTGCACGATTTTGGAAAAATCTAGCATTGCGATATTTTTTATTCTGCAATATATATTGTGATAGGAATACAATTTCACTAGGTTTGTTGAATAACTATTTGAAAAGAACCTACAAGCATAGATGAATTCAATAATGAAAAAGATACACATTAAATAATACATAATTTTATTGTTTTTTGAGGAGTCGAATTGTATTCAGTTATACAGTAATTGAATAATCAAATGTAAAATAATACAGCTTAGTTTTCGTTTTTTTTTTTTTAACTCAATACAATTTATTGTTATTAATTTGTCAAAGTTACAAACAGCACAATTTCTTTAGCTTGAATGCTTTAAAAAACATCACGCAGTCACAGGCCTCAAAAAACACTTGCAAAAAGATCAATTATAATCCAGATTTGGGTCATACTCGCGATCTGACTATTGTGAATGATCACATTGCGATAATGATGCTGAAACGATATAATGTGAGGCCCTACTCTGAAATGTTTGTGTGAAATACTTCAGAACTACACAATATTTGCCTATAATCTTGGAACTACTAGAACTAAACTGCAATTCTGACAAATAAAACTTTAAATTGAGATATGTATACTGAATAATAATACACAAATATAATTTTGAGTTAGCATCTTACAAATTCAACTTTTTCTTTCCCTCAGACCAGTGAGCTTATACAGTTAAGGTCAGAATCATTAGTCCGTCTTCTGCAATAAGGATTGACACTTCAACGTAGTGAGGATCCGTATGCAGGTCTTTATTAGAATGGTCAGGCAAGCAGTGGTCAAAACAGGAATAAACAGATGTATTTGGGCAATCCAGAGTCGTAGTCGTAATATCAGGCAGATGGTCACAAGGCAGGCAGAACACAGGGAAAATCAAACAAAACAAAGCAAAGGTCTAAACACAGAAGGCAAGGAAAACCGCGTCGCAATGTTCACTTATTCAGCTAGCAAGACTCAGCCACAACTGTGTGTTTGAGAGGTTTGAGTGTGTTCTTAAAGTCCATGTAATCAGTGCATGTGTGGCTTCAGCTGTGAGAGTGCAATCAAAGGTGACTTGGATCAGGTGTGTGCGTGTGGCATGACTGAATATGTAGTCCATATGAACCAGCAGATTTGTAGTCCTTGTAAATGTGTGTGTGTGTTTACCAGCGATCTCTGGCTGTGATCGCTGGTGATCGCGACATCTGCTAAACTTTAAAGCTTTTATAAATTTTCTGCAACTTCTGTTTAATGTAGAGAAGATTCCCCCCCCCCCCCCCCCCCCAACACATTACTAAACATTATAGCTTTAATAAGTAGTTTATAACAGATTTCTTTTGTCTTTGCCATAATGACAATAAATAATATTTTACTAGATATTTTTCAAGATACTATTCAGCCTAAAGTGCAGTTTAAAGACTTAACTAAGTTAATTAGGCAAGTTAGGGTAATTAAATAAGTCATTGTATAACAATGGTCTGTTCAGTAACCAATCTGAAAAAAATATTGCTTAAGGAGTTCAAATGTGTTTAAAAAAATTTAAAACTGCTTTTATTCTAGCCGAAATAAAACAAATAATCCTTTCTCCAGAAGAAAAAATATTGTAGGAAATAATGTGAAAAATTCCTTGCTCTGTTAAACATCATTTGGAAAATATTTGAAAAATAAAAAAACACAGGCTAATAATTTTGATTTCAATTGTATAAATTGTAAGCATTTTGAGTTAATATCTCAGATTTTTCGCCAAAAAAGAAAAAAAAAAAAAAAACTGCGCCATTTGTGAAACAACTTTTAAGAATTTGAGATAAAGACACAATGTTCATTTTTATAAAAATTTTTATCCTCTTTTTTGTCCAACATATTTCTTCTGTGGACTGACTGTTTATTTAAATCGGCCAGGTCTGGTGGAATTTTGGAAATCCAGACACGACCTGCACACCACTGAGCAGGCACCAGCTGGATGCTTTGACATCAATCAGAGGTTGTTTTTTAAACCAAGCATCAGCATAGCAATATCATCTGGAAGATGTTACAAAAAAGTTTTATCAGGGTGTGTCGCAGTCTTTCCAGCCTCCCTCTTTTTCCTCACACTTTCTGGTTCTCTTATACAACACACACACACACACACACACACACGCACGCACGCACACACACACACACAAAAAGGTGTGTCTGAAGAATCTAACCGCTTCCATTATATACTGTAGTAAAAGCAGTGCTGAGAGACACTTGGGAATTCACAAATATCTCATTCCTTCACTGTCTCCTTGGAGTTCATTGTGAGTTGTTAAATTTATTGCATGGAAGGACCCCAAATGTTTGGCAGAAAATGGGGTCTCGGCCATTGATATGTCTGTTTGAAAGATCACCGGCTTTGACTAAACTCTGGAAGCCATCTTGGGTTATGTGAGAGAAATACTTGAAGTTTAAATGGAGAGTTCACTAAAAATGAAAGCTCTGTCTTCATTTACTCATCCTCATGTCATTGCAAATCTGACTTCTGTAGAAAACATTGGAATAACTGGATAGTTTGAATGTTTAAGGGTTTAATGAATACTTCATGGTTATTTTGGACCCTTTTGACATTCTTTATGTGGACAAATATGGACAAATAATGTATGAGTTATAATTCATAGAAATGCTGTTATTTTTAACTAATTCTCTAGAAGACTGTGTTTTCAACAACAATAATGAAGAATGTTTCTTGAATTTCAGATGAAAATGAAAATGTTCTCATTTTAACCAACTAAAGTGTTTCAGGTGATTTTTCAGCATTGTTGTGGGTAACGCATTACAAGTAATGCGAGTTATGTAATATTATTACATATTATTAGTAACAAGTAACGCATTACTTTTAAAAATTAAGTAATAATATTTTAGTAACTTTTTAGTTTAGTTAATTTGCTTTTAAAAAATAAATTGCTGAATTAAAATGATTGTATTCACGTTAAATCCCACACACAATGAGAGAATGCAAGAAGAGGCAAAAATTAAAATGGCAGAGCCTTACATTTCTGCAATGGAAATATTCTCTTTATTTTGAACACATGGAAGAAAAGAAAAAAGATTATCTGAATGGACAGTTATTTTACTTTTTAAAAGACAAAAAGTACAAAAGTAGCAAACACATTGCTTTAAACTTTCATTAATCTGCATACGTCATGTATAGCTTTAGGGTCAGGAAGTTCTCAGAAGATAACATTATCTTACAATAATTGTTTTATGTGTTTTATATTAAAGGTAAATAAAGGTTATACAGTGTGTTGTTAATTGCAGAGCTCCTCTATTTAAAAAAGAAGATGAAGAAAGTTCTGAAGAAGATAAAGCCTCAGCCAGGTCAGAAAGATTTACGCAAAGAAAATTTCAAACGTAACGTAACGCATTACTTACCATTAAAAGTAACCAAGTAACGCAACTAGTTACTTTTTTAGGGAGTAACTCAATATTATAATGCATTACTTTCTAAAGCAACTTTCCCCAACACTGGTTTTCAGTATAACATTAAAGAATAAATTTAGCTAATACTGTGTTCCTTGAAGATTCATAATACCCAAGTCAATGGTATACCAGCACTTTGAAAGACAAAGTCAAATGCAGGTAAAACAAATGTAATACCTGTGATTTCTGTTGATTCACTGAGCTCTTACGAAGTGAAACAAATCAACTGAACAGAAAGAAACTGAAAAGCAAATTTGAATTTTTTAGATGAGTGATTTCTGAAGGATCGTGTGACACTGAAGTCTAGCATAACAAGACAGAAAATTCTGCTTAGAGATCATAGAAATAAATTACATTTCAAAGGATATTCAAACAGAAATAAGTTGTTTGAAATTGTAATAATATTTCACAAATTAACTGATTTTACAGCATTTTTATTAAATAAACTTTTAGAGACTTTTAAAACTCAAACTTTTTTACAGTAGTGTAACAGTAAGCAGTGTTGAGAGCTACTACTGTAGCTAGTAGCTTAGCTACATTTTTCAGCAGCTTGACAGTAGCTACTTATGAGACATTGTGGCTTTTCCAGTAGCTAGCTACTTTTCCCAGCATGCAGAGGAGTAGCTTGACAACAGCTACATTCCATTTAGTGAAGATTCAGCACGTTATTTTACAAGACCACATACTATAGTGTATTACAGTCATCTATTGTTAAATCACACATCTCATGCTTTTACTTTCATTTATTTAGTAATTCACTACTTTTATTTGGCAAATAATATTTTTAAGCAACAAGAGTTGAAATTCAGTCCATAACGTATTCTAATGGTCGCCAATTAACCTGAAGTAAAGATGTTGTGAGAGGGCTTTAATTAAATTTCTTACCAAATGGAGCCATATGGCAGTGTTGTTGTTAATGAAAAAATGCTCTCCTGTGCTTAATCTAAGTTCATTATTTTGTTATTGCAATGCTACATTTGTTACAGTTTTGTTATTTAAAATTTGAAACGATGTAATAAAACATTAAGCTTTGACATCATAATTGCGTTTATTCACTTTTTATAATATACAGATTAGTGAAAAAGTAGCTTCAGTGTATCTACCTCTTAAGAAGTAACCTGCCGTGTTGCTAGCTACTTGTTTAGAAGTGTGGTTTGACGGTAGCTTAACAATTTTTTCTGATGAGAAGCTTGTAAAGCTTGTCAAGCTACAGTTTTAAATTAGCTGCCTCAACACTGACAATACGAGTATAGAGAAGAATCTCATTGAAAAAGCCATGCCCTGACACACCCCTCAGCCCACAGGGTCTATAACCTACATGAAGGCGGGCACACAGATATAAGTACGAGCTAAATGAGCGTATCCTCCCTAAAGCAAAGATGGAGAGGAATTTTCCAGAAGTGCTGTGAAAGGCCTGTGTGTGTCTTTAGTTTAGATTGCAGCAACGGGAGAGTGAAACAGTCAGAAAGGGAGAGGGAGGACGCAAGAAATAGAGAAAGATTAGCTGATGATATTGGGTAAAGCATGGCTTGCTCAAGATATTGTCATCAGAGAGCAAGTGAATCCACCCATGGTGTCTGGGAGAGAGGTGAGGTTGGGAAACTCCTTCCACATGATGGAGGATTCACCTCAAATGCCTCAAACATGACCAAAAAAAAAAAACATCTTCAGCAAGCGAGGTAAAAAAAAAAAAAAATCAGATCTTGAGTTTTATCTTTCTGTGGAAGGAAAAAAAAGATATTTTAAATATGCTAAAAACTTGCGCTGTCATTTAAAAAAAAGAAACATTTCCCCAAAATGTTCTTAAGTTTGTGTAACTATGGTGTCAGAGAGAGTTTAAACACGGTGCAAGTGAAGATAACACATGCAAACAGAAAACACTAACACAGAGACAAAACATCATCATTAATTTGACAACACAACCAAATTTTTGCAACACATGCAAATAGAGAAACATGCTGCAAATAATGCAGACCACAACGTGTGAGGGGACCCCAAAAAGTGATGACCCCTGTTTAGAGACAGTGATGTTGTAAGAGATCTGAGAGGAGAGTTATTTTGTTTTTTTTTAACGATTCTTGTTTGTATATTTTAGTTCTGAGAGTTACTCTTGCTATTATTCATTCATTCATTGATTTTCTTTTCGGCTTAGTCCCTTTATTAATCTGAGGTCGCCACATCAGAATGAACCACTAACTTATTCAGCATATGTTTTACGCAGCGGATGCCCTTCCAGCCGCAACCCATCACTGGGAAAGCTATTATTCATATTAGAGCTAAAAATATACAACCTACAAAGGATGTTAAAATTATAATAATTTTTTTATTCTGTATTTGCATATGTTGTGAGAATTTGCACATGGGTGTTGTCAAATTGCTGATGTTTTCTTGAATTTGATAGTGTTTTTCTATTTGCTTGTGTTTTCTTAACTTGCAGGATGTTTGAGCTTTCTCAGGCACCGTACGCAGCCTCACTCCATTTGAAACTTGATGTTCGCACAGGAAAGATTCATCCTTTTTCAGTGTACTTGTGAAAAGTGCTAAAATGTATTTGTCGTAATTTTTAAATAGACTCCATCAAAGAGTTTTACAGGGTTTTACAAGGCTTTATTTAAATCCCCTTAAAAAAATTAGGTCACACTTTATTTTGATGGTCCGTTAGTTGAATTTAAGATACATTGCAACTAATTCTCAGTAGATTATAAGTAGGTTGTTAGGTTGGGGTTGGGGTTAGGGTTGGGGTTAGGGTTAGGGTTAGTGTAAGTTGATGTGTACTTGCAAAGTTTCTTATAGTCAGTTAAATGTTTGTTGAAGGATTGTTAAATGTCAGTATCAACAGATATTAAGCTGAGAGTCTACTAATACTCAAATGGACCATCAAAATAAAGTGTTACCAAAAATTATGATCAAGCATGATCAAACATCAAATTTGACACACTCTGTTTAAAGTCTGCATGAACTGAAAGTTACAGGCAACTTTTATTTCTTTATTTTAGTATGATGACTTATAGCGGACTTATAGTGGTTATCACTGTCCGCTCACAGCAAGAAGGTCACTGGTTAGAGTCCCGACCGGCTCAGTTGGCATTTCTGTGTGGAGTTTGCATGTTCTCCCCGTGTTGGCGTGGGTGTCCTCCAGGTGCTCCGATTTCCACCACATGCAAAGACATGTGGTATAGGTGAATTGCATAAACTAAATTGGCCATAGTGTATGTGTGTGAATGAATGTGTATCATGGAATTTTCCCAGTACTGGGTTGCAGCTGGAAGGGCATCCGCTGTGTAAAACATATGATGGATAAGTTGGCGGTTCATTCCGCTGTGACGACCCCTGATGAATAAAGGGACTAAGCTGAAGGAAAATGAATGAATGAATGAAATGATAACTTATTTCCAAGTAAAACTAAATATTATGGAAATAATATTGGAACAGATATTTTAATCCCAGTTTCTTAGAAAATCCTGTTCTGTGGACATGATTATACACGTTACTGTTGATGCATGTTAATATACTCCTGTCAATCAATACGGTGGGCGGGAAAAACCGCACTCTTATGTCATGTTAGCGTATTTTGATCCTTGTTACACTCACCAGTGATCTAGCTACTGCAGATCGCTTGAGAACTACACACATGCCACACCTACGAACTACAAATCCTGCCATGCACCTCACAACACCTGTTCCGGTTTTACATTGATTACACACACAGCCGGAGGATCATGATGAACTGATTACAGCACAGACGCACACGCATTCAGTGCTGAGTCTTGTTTTACTGTACTGTACTTACTGTACTGATGTGTTTTTCCTTGCCTTGTCTAGCCATGATTTGATCCTTGCTTTGTTTTTTTTGTTCACGTTGTTTGCTGCCTATAGCGATCGCTCACCTGTTTATTGACCTCGACTTTGGATTATCTGTATTTACCCGTTAGCACCTGTTTTGACAGTGAGAATGGATCCTGAACTCTGTTGTCCAGCAACCTCACATTACAATCCTATTTTACTGTATATCACTCCAATGTGCCTGTGGAGGCACTATACCTACACACAATTCTGTCCAAACAGCTTCCAAAAGTTGATTTTGCATCATAGGTGCCCTTTAAATGACCAAAACAAACTATTTATTTTCAATGGATTAACTTGGATGGATTAAGTGTGCACTTTAAGACTAACAAGGTGCACTAGGAACATAAATGTACATTTGGATTTCATGCTGACTTAAAAACTTTTGGCTAGTAGTTTTTTTGAAGGGGGGCAGGGAGGATTTAAGGTGCAGTCACTTATATATTAATAATTAATTTCATCAAAATTTTGCATACAAATTTATGTGAATTATGTGAAAATTTAGCCCTCAGACAAATATTATATATAAAACACAGATTCAATTTCACTTGAGACAAAACATCATCTTTATAAGAACCAACATTTGATTTGAAATCCTGCTCAACCACAGAAAATTTAAGCCCAACCCAGGCTCATTCTGAAAACGTACCGCTATGTGAAGTTTATTTATAAACTAATTTCGAGAGGATCACGTGCTTATGATTGCTAGCGGCTGGACCCACATTATCCAAATCACCATGTACCAATCAGACGATCCCTAAGCTACTATAAATACCCCGGGTTTCATATCACCGCTATCTTCGCTTGAAGAATCCCCCCTTCCACCCCTACTCCTTCCCTTTCTAGATGGGTGACATGGTGGCCCGGCGCTGTTGCCTCACAGCAAGAATGTCAATGGTTCTAGGCTTTACCAAACCACCGGGCATTTTCTGTGCGGAGTTTGCTTGTTCTCCCTGTGCTCACGTGGGTTTTCCCCGGGTCCTCCGGTTTCCTCCCACCGATTAAAAACATGCAACTTAAATTATTGTTGGATTAACTTTATAGACTTCCTCCCTATCTAGTACCTATCTCGTTAAAGAGAACTACTATCTGCGCTTTAAACACTACGAAAGGGGAGTTCTCGAGATCTACCTGAGCTCGATCTCCCCTCTCGCCTTGCAACGGGAGGGAGCCCCGGGCTCGAGGATCTCATGAGCTCAGGGCTCTCTCCCGGGACAGCATGCCAAACAAGCTTTATAATTAATCATCAGCTAAGTGTGAACTCTTAAAATACATTTCTGCAGAGTGCCAAGTACATCCCAGGAGGTAGATTTTTTTTTTGCAGTTTTTGTTCTCGTGAATCATTTAGAAGCTGCTGTGTATGCTTTTTCAGATCTCAAATTTCTCTCGTGAGTGCCTGCTGTTCTCGCATAAATCCACCAGAAGCCACTGTCGACTGACTGAATGACTGACTTACTGAGTGATCGACTGACCCACCCTCCTCCTTCCCTAAACCCAACCAATAGTGTTTTCAAAAGCACCAATTGACCCGCCCACCCACTTCTCTAAACCCAACTGACAGTTTTAAAAAGCAATCCAGAAAAAGAAAAGCCTTCGTCTGATTTTTACCATGTTTTCAGATTTTACCACATTCTCACCCTGTTATTTACTTGTTTATTTTTATTTTTGGCTTTTGTTTTACCTGCTTTTTGGAACCATTCTTGACCGGACTCAAACCCCGTCGTTGTGGTCAACTCCTCTCTGTGTCTCAAGTCTGTCGACAAACATGGCGAGCTACTGGACAAACTGCTAACAGTGGAAAAGCTGTGCACATTGAGGTAAGCGGTCAGCTGGTAAGCGTGAAAAGGAACGGCGTCATACCGCACCGGAGTGTTTGTTTCTAAAGATGAAATGCAGCCATACGTACTTCTGGCTACATAATTCGCGATCTCCAGAAATGTATATAGGGCTATGTTTTCATAATGAGCCTGTGTTGTTTAAGTCAGTCATCTCTCTGAACTAACTGATCCAATCTACAAACTCTCAGAACTCAGTTTTAATCTATCTACAAAAATGCAAATGTGCTATTGTACGAATAACCTTAACCTATAGAGATTTTCTCATCATTGCACCATTTAGCCACTGTGAGAAATGAGTTGGATTGCAAAGCATTTCACCCAGTGCCCCGCGAAACCCAGTTCAGACAACTGTTAATCTTTCCACACTGTTGGCATTTACCAGAGCATCATCATGGCAACGGGAATAAACTAGTGTTGTTGCCTGAGGAGGTGTTTTGTGTAAACAGTATCCTCTTTATTTCACTGCTATCAGATTTATGACGTGAAATCAACAGATGAGTTTGGGGCAAAACACTTGATGCTCATTAGAAAACAAGACAGAGGTCCTTCTTACATGTTTATATGAAGCACATAAGTGACATTAAAAGCTTTGATCAGCACAACAACATGGCTGCAAGCCGTTGTGATGATATTTGTTAGCATGACAAAAATCTTTCAAGAAACCCAAGAGAAGTTATAGCCTGCTGACAGAAGAAGCCAAGCAGGTTTCATTCTCACATTAAATAACTCAAAGCACAACAGTTATAGAAAACAATGTACAGTATGCATGAATTCATCATCGAGTGGTTCGAAAAAATGTATAAGCGTAAGTGATAAACATTACAGGCATGATTTAAAATAAATCACTGATTATGTGAATGCTGAATAAATAAATAAATCAATTACCGTATTGTTTTAAAGTAGTTGTAAAGTTTTTTAATTGTCTTTAACTTCATAGTGTTTTAACAAAAGCAAAATCATACAAATAAAATCAATGTAAATCAAAACAAAAAAATGTAAACTAGCCAAAGCCACAAAAAATACAAACAAAAAGAAAAAAAGAAACAAAAACTGAAAGTACAACAAATCAAAATAATAGGATAATAAATAAAAACCACACATATAAACAAACAAAAAAATAGCGTTTATAAAATAAAGCTGTATAATATAAAACAAAACAGAAAAGGGATGATTGTTATTGTTTGATTTCTATTCGGGCCTAAGGTAAGAGCTAAGGTTTTTTAGTTTTTTTTCTTGGTGGTGTTTCTTTATATTTCATATTTAAACAATGGAGGTTTTATAAGACGAGGCAAAACATGAAAGCAATTATTAAGTATTCATGTTTTTTACAGCAATTCATGTAAACGTACCTAAACTACTTGCGTAACCTTCCTGCGATCCCCCTATACTGCAAGTATGAGTAAAGAAGTAAACACCCGGTTGAAATGATTGCTCCATACATTTCTGCATTTACTCCATTACCTCAGAGAGTAAGAATTCCAGAGCCACAGACTTATCAGTACAGCATGTTTGTGAAAACACCAGGACATGCCGTTACCAATTCATTCCGTGGAATAGATGGTATTCGCTTTCAGAGACTACAATGAGGAGAATATAAAAATTCAAAGCTGATATGGAGACTTTAATATCAGTAAGCCATTATCCCTCAATGTATTTATATTGTGATATAATACAGGAAGAAAATGCCAAGATGCACATAAAACATTAAAATGCACACTCAAACATACATGCTCAATGGGGTATATGCACACGGACAGCCAGACCAAATACTTCAGGGGAACTCTCTTTCCATTACAAAATCACCACTTTTAAGATCTGTTTTTTTTTTTTTAAATAAGTGATCTTCACTCCCTGATAGATATTTGATATAAAGTGGGTCTCAGACTGGACAAAAAGCACTGCATTAAATTCCATTTTCATTCATTCATTCATTTTCTTGTCGGCTTTGTCCCTTGCGGGGTCGCCACAGCGGAATGAACCGCCAACTTATCCAGCACGATTTTACGCAGCGGATGCCCTTCCAGCCGCAACCCATCTCTGGGAACTTCCACACACACATTCACACTCATACACTACAGACAATTTTAGCTTACCCAATTCACCTGTACTGCATGTCTTTGGACTGTGGGGGAAACCGGAGCACCCGGAGGAAACCCACGCAAACCCAGGGAGAACATGCAAACTCCACACAGAAACGCCAACTGACCCAGCCCAGCCGAGGTTCGAACCTGCGACCCAGCGACGTTCTTGCTGTGAGGCAACAGCACTACCTACTGCGCCACTGGGTTGCCTAAATTCCATTTTTTATCTCTTTAAATATGAAAATTTATTTTACCCCAGTATTTTCAATAGAGTTTTTGCGCTAGCCTGCTGCTACTGATGGCGCTAGAGTTTACACTGTCCATAATCTCGATTTATGCTTGAACATTTAAATGAATGCTTAAAGGTGCCCTATAAAGAAAATCTGGGTATACCAAGGCATAGAATAATAAAAGATCAGTATATGGAAATGAGCATACTGTGAGCCTCAGACACCACTGTTTCCATGTTTCATTAACAGTGTTGTCAACTATTTTCAATGAAAAGGCACTAAGCTCTGGCCAAAAAGTTGCTAAATCGTCACCTTGGCATTATAAGGTTCTATCTGCGTTCTGAATGATTTTGAGACATTGAGCTTTAAAGTTTTTGCATTCCATAGCAAAGAGTATGTGTGTAACATTTGTTTTTTAAATAAAAAAAAGTCTTAAAATGTAAACAAAACATCACAATGTAAATAAGTTGTCATTTAATAAGCATATGTGAATAACTCAATTTTGACAACAATGTCAGATAGAACCTTATAATTATAAGGTGACGAAATGTTGCTAGATTATACGTCAATTCGCATATTACTGACATCATCACGTTCAACTGCTTCTGTTTGTTTAACAGTCTATGGTTAATAAAGGGGGATTTATATTTGCTCCATGCTTTATGTATGCATGTCAATTTAACTTAATTTACTGCTGTTTGAATACAGTATGCGCAGTGAATTTGCAATAATCTCTCAGACATAATAAACTCAGAAAAGTTCCAAAACTGTCATTAAAATATCTGTGATTGTGAACAAGAAAAGAATAAACAGGCAAATCAAATTGTTAAATTTAAAACAAAGGAGAAGCAGATCGGTTTGACTGTACAAGGGAAATACCTCACACTCGTGGTGCTAAAACATTTGCCGTCGGTACGTAGAGAAGTGATCTGCTCTCGGGAGAGACTGCTGTATGAGGACTGGGCCACCTGTGAGTGCTCTGAGGCAGGGGAGGGGCTGACAGCATCACCCGCAGCTCATTGAGAAGAGTAGGAACGGTAGTATGGACACATGAGCGTCTATAAAAAATCTCCAGTAACACAAAAAAAGTTGCTAGATTTGTTGCTAGTCACTTTTTTGAAAATTTGTCGCTAAGGTGGTCTGAAAAGTTGCTAAATATAGCGTCAAAGTCACTAAGTTGGCAACACTGTTTATGTAAATTTCACGAGTGTAAAACCCTGATGGACAATGGGCCAATCAGAAGACAAAACAAACTGTGATGAGACTCAAGGGCCACGCCATCTGCATTTGCATGTATGCCTAATTTAAGTCGTTCATCCGGACCTGACGAGCAACCATGTCAAGTTCTGAGATCATGAAAAAAGCTCTGAGATCATTAATATCCACACATCATGCTGCGTTTGATAATTAACAACGTTTTCAAGTGAGACAACAATGATAATTTTTCTCCCTTAGTTATTTTTAAGCGTACATTTCACTTACTATGTATGTGGGACTTTTATTTTGAAAACGCAAGCGCCAATTTGTTTACTGTGCGTTACTGGGCAACAACTGGCCTCAGGACGCAAAATGCAAGATTTACAGATTATACATGTCTTCATCTCCACTCTAAAGAAGAGGCATATGATATGTTAAGGTACATTTTTTGTTAATTTATCATGTTTATTGTGAAATTTGATGCGTATGTTTCAACAAACACATGTAGACTGCTGAATCATGTCAAATCACTCAGCTCAACTATCATCTGTTCATGCAGAGGTTTATTCCTGGCTGTGTTTACTTTGACAATATAGCTTTAAAATACAATACCATACATCTCTATCACTCTCTTTCGTCAAGTTTAATTATAGTCTTTATCCACAACAGATCTGATGAGCAAAACAGGTTAACATTACACTGATTGGGTTTATGTTTGTCCGTGTTTAGTGTACATCATGCTGTGTGTGTGTGTGTGTGTGTGTGTGTGTACGTGTGTACGTGTTTTTGTGACATATCAGGACACAAATCTGTATAATGACATGGGTATGACACAGGTATTACAAAAAGCAGGTGAAATATGAGGACATTGGTGACGTCCTCACTTCTCAGAAAGCTTATAAATCCCACAGGATGAGTTTTTTCAGGGAGTAAAGCTGTACACTGTCTCCTGTGATGGTTGGGTTTAGGGGTAGGGTGGGGTGAGGACAATATAATATACGGTTTGATCTGTATAAAATGAATGGAAGCCTATGTAATGTACCCACTTTTCACAAAAACAAACATGTGTGTGTGTGTGTGTTTGTGTGTGTGTGTGTATCTGTAAGAGCAGCAGGTCAGAGCGGAGCTCCTTAATATTCACGACATGAGCCATATATGGTCAATCATGCACCTCCTGATTCTATGGGTATTTTTTGGAGTAATAAATGAGATTATAAAACCGTTTCTGGACATTTTTCGAACTTACCGAACCTTTTTGAAGTCATAAACCTACTATGTAGATAGCAGAGAACAATGTAATTTATTTAACCAACGCAGTATATTTCACCTTTAAGTTTATTCAACTAATTTTATTTTAATTACATTACGATGTTGATGCTGTAAAAGGAACCTTCGAAAATTTTAAAGTCACAGAAATCTTTCACCGGAAGTTTACCGTTGACTGAAAAACACTAGCTGTACTTATAGCCCATTGAGGTGGTCAGAAGAACAAATACAATAGTTATGATGGAAACACGTTCATCATATGAATTCTTTGATGTGCAACTAAAACCCTAAGCGACTGCCTCATATTATGTGATGTTGTGTGATTATTTGACTAAATAACTCAAATCAAACAATCTCAAATGCTGTTTTGGTCACTTTGAAATGCAAAAGCCTAAGGTTTTTAAAGCCAAAATCTGTTCAAATTATTTTGTTAAAGGGATTGTTCACCCAAAAATGAAAATGGCCTCACCATTTAGTGGTTCTATACTTTTTACTAACTTCACTAACTTCTTACTTCTGTTGAACACAAAACAACTTATTTGAACCCTTTAGTAATAACTGAGCACGGTTTAAACTCCACAGCCTATCTGAGTTTTGTTACTGACCTTTTTTTTTTTAACATGTCAATAAGTTAACTTTTCTGAAATGGTCTCCACAGTCATCCTTTGTGATCTGCTGGAATGGGAGAGTCAAATTATAAATGTACTGTATAGCCCACAAATCTGAAGCAACTGTATGATATGCAGCAAAGTCTCTGAAGGATTTCGAAGCGACAAAGAATTAAGGCAGTTCAGAATCCATATTACACAGTGTCTAGTGAGTGTATGTTGCATTAGTGTCTATGACGCCGTTTGTACAGTATATAGAAAGACCAGACAGTGCTTATAGCTGCTTTTACTCTCTTTTATCCGTCTAATTCACTGCAGCTCCGATCTTCACAGCTTAGTGGTTCAAGGCAAAGGAGGTGCAACTAAGTAACATCCAAACAAGTCTGTGACGGTTTGTATTGTTCATGATACTTGGCTCGAAATTTACAGTGATACAAAGGCCGGCATTCCATGAGGTGCATTCTTTCAACAAGCATAGACCAGCTCTCTAGTGAATCAGTCACTGGGGAAGGGAAATGACTGTGTTGTGTAATGCCAAAACAAGCCAAGCAGCGCCATGAAATAATGTTAAAAGTTGACACAGTCACAGGCTAGTTCGAAATCAAGTGCTATGCAGATAAAGGAAACTCAAATACCTGAAGGCAAATTTACATTGACCTGGATGGTTTTGCAAAAAAAGTCACCTAACAGGCTAATGTTAAATGTAGCGTGTGTACATTTTAGAGACAAACATATTTAGAATCAGTGACCCAAAAATGAAAACTATAGAATACTTCATAGACCTTTTTTTTTGGACCACAAAAGAAGATATTTTGATCATTTTCTTGTATCTCTTTTCCATTCAGTCCTTTTTAGTGTTTGCCAGATGTGGTCACTATCAATCACTATATTTCAAATCACTGTTACAAGAAGAGTACATCATTTTTTGATAGTGCAGTAGGATGACAGAAAATTATGTAGGAGAGAGAGAGAGCGGGGATGGGATCGGGAAAGGTCCACGAGCTGGGACTTGAACTCAGGACACCCAGAGAGCTGCTGTGCAATATGTCGGCCCACCAACCACTCATTTATCCAATCCAGGCTTATTCTGAAAATGTACCGCCAGGGCTTAATTTGTGCCGGAACACGCCGGATCCGGCACCTCCTTTTTCGATCTCCGTCCTCAACCGCTCTCCTCCCCTGTCCGCTGTTCTTTTTCACTTTCTTCTACAACTCCCCCACCCTCTTCACTTTCGTCCACGACACTCCCGCGCTGCTTACTTTCGTCCGCGACACCGCTCTGCCATCCACCGCACCAAACAACCCCCACCCCCCTCCCTGGCTCTCCATCTCTGCTTTCGTGCGCGACACCTCTCCATCCTCGGGTAACATGCCAGATCTGTTCCGGGACCTCGTAATTCACAAATTAAGCCCTGTGTACCACTATATACTAGTGATGCTCCGATCGATCGGCCAGAGATCGGTATCGGCCGATAATCACATTTTATGACTCGATCGGTACTCGCCAATCTGGCCGATCTCATGAACCGATCACAGGTGTCTGTTTACGAGTTTACACGCAGAGTAGAGATGCGCGGATCAGCTGAAATGTCACCCGAATCCGCTCCTTCATTCTAATCATCCACCCCCCACACATATTATTTTATCTGATATATATATCCGCACCCGATCGCCACTTTAATAATTCTAATTCTTTGTTTTAATCATGATGATAGGTCTTACTTTCTCCGCAATGTCCGGCGGCAGAGTAACAGCTCATTAATTCATGCTCGACAAATGATGAGACGGACAAAAGTACTCGATGCATGCCCTTCTTTTACTTATTTCAGTGTTTTCAGGTTCACAGTGCAAAACAGCTCCCGGGTGGAATAACTGTAGTAAACATAAAACAAAACCGGATAAAACTTTCTCCCTCTAATTCACCGCACGCACAGCACACACCGAGAGCTCACATCACACAGCATGCGTGTCGAACTACACTACCCACAGTGCCCCTCGCTATGGACTACAACTCCCGTAAAGCAAAGCAGTCTTAAAGCGGCCACACTATTTCCCCTCTGTTGCAACATAGTGTGGATCGTTCGTTATTAACAGCAGATTCAGGAGTGGATTCGGGCGATTTCGGGCGATTCCGCGTCGCCTCCAAACAGAGCATGTGAGCGGAGCTGAGCAGCGTGTCGCTCCGCTAAGCATTCCGCTCCATGGACGGCGCTCCACTCAGTCGCTAACTGCCCAAAGCAAGCGCTCAGTTAATGTTCCGCTCACGCTCACCGGTAAACCAATGCCGCTCAGATCCCGCTCCAACATAAAATTTCTCTAGTAGGCTAACTCTAATTTCTTTTGTAACAAAAAAATCTTAAATAACTGTCTAAAATTAAAGCATGTTGAGCATGAAAATTTCAAAAAGCGGCATTCTTTCTTGTGCTTTTTTTCTTTCAGTACAGTTTTTTAATAATATTTTATTAGGCCTAAATGATCAACTGTGTATTTTATAGCCTATTTATTTAGGCAGCTGTGTGTGTTATCTTAAACTATAGTTTAACTGACTGTTAGCCTATTTTAAACTACAAAGCTCTGAATATAATTCGAATTACAAATTCGCTTTCACGACCATGTCTTATTAATGCGTATCCTTGTTTTAATAATATTATATTTTAATAATTAATTATGAACTCTAATGATTCCTTCCTGGATTAGTCCTACTAAAACTATTAAACGAAATAATTAACTTACAAATTAATTCATAGTATTTAAGCCTGAACAAAAGAACACATACAGAATTCAAATCGAATAGATTAAAATGATTTTTTAATTCTTAGTCATAATGTAGCTTAAAGTAAACAATTCTAAGTTTGTGCCTGTGATTTTGTCTGCATGTCCGTAACAGACTAGCAGGTGAAGGATTCGTCATGGAATGCGCACGGGCGTGAAGCGCAGAGGAGCTTGATTTTTTGCATAATGATAACTCCGCACTAATCTGAGACGTTCAGTTTATAGCTATATAAACTATAAAATATCTATGCAAATTAATGCAATACTATATGTAATAAATAAAATTATTAGTAGCCTAATAAGAAGGTCAACATATCATGCGGTTCATGAACCGCGAGCGAGACAGAAAAAGAAAGCACAAAAGTTATGGTAAAATAAGATGCTCAAGTCATACTCTTTAAAATAATGACTTATATTAAAATGTTGACAAAAGTATGTGATGAGATATGCAGTGGAGCATTAAATAAATGAAAATTTTCTGTGAAGGATCGATTTGAAGTAGCCCTGTTTTATTTGGCTGAAAAAAAAAAAAACATATGATGGGGGGAAAGCCTATACCGGTCCTTAAAAAGGATTCGGTCAGTATTTTCTTTTTAATCTAAATTTGTAATTTAGGTGAAACATCTGGGGCAGGCCTATTTATTTTATTATTTTTATTTATATTTTTTTCTATGCTGTTGGAAACGCTGGTGCTTGAAGAGTTTCTGTTGTTTAATATGTGCTGTAGGCCTATGCTGCTGTTCGCATGTTAAAATAAATCAGTAATTTAAAATGCAATACCTAATGTGTCAGACACTAAATAAAATTATATAAGGCACTTTTCTTTCCTTCTTTTTGTTTTTAATTCTCCCTTTTTAAGTTTCTCTCGGATCGGTTTCGCCTCCAATTCTGCTTTAATAAATGACATGAGTTTAAAAAATGCAAAGCAAAAATCATTATTATATATAATATTCATTAAATCATTATAATATAATTAAACTCATCCACCCGCAATTAATCATAATGTACATTTTATTACCCGACCCGTGAATTGTCCGCAGCGCGCACGAATGTAACCGCCATCCGCGCATCACTACTGGGTATGTAATAGGCTATGCAACAGCTGTAAAGCGCTTTATATGAAAGCCACAAGACCGGTACCTAAAATATGAAACATCATGTGTGCGCGAAAGGCCGGTCAAGTCAAAGCCAGACAAGCACTTTAAATTCTTACATTCGTAAGGACTGCAAAAAATACCACTGGAGGTTACGTGAGCATGTGTGGACCTGTGCTGCCTTGATATCCTACGCACCTTCCATGTAGTCTCTGGCAAGGGATGCGCAGATTAGCTTACTCACTGAATCTGCTGTTAATAACAAATGATCCACGCTGACCTATCATCATGCTTAAACACAGAATTAGAAATATTAAAGTGACGATCGGATATATAGGCTATATCAGATAAAATTATATGTGCGGGCGGGTGGATGATTAGTATGAAGCCGCCGTGACATTTTAGCTGATCCGTGCATAATAGATAGATAGATAGATAGATAGATAGATAGATAGATAGATAGATAGATAGATAGATAGATAGATAGATAGATAGATAGATAGATAGATAGATGCTAACTTTCACTTTCAGATCTTAAACTAAAGTTTGCATAACAACCATCAAAGGTCATTCTGGGTAGAGCGAGCGGTTCTGAGCGGATGAGGGAGCGGAGAGGAATCTTCAGATGGGCGCTCTTCGCTCTTAAAGTAAAAGTCCCGCTCCGCTCCACGCTCCGCTCACGCTTCGCTCCGCTCACATGCTCTGCCTCCAAAACACGGCTTGCTGCACCAAATGAGCGTTCGCGCGCACCGCTTGTTGCAGGAATGCACACGCTTGTCCTTGCTAGGCGCTGCAGTCGTGTAAATAAGCGATCTTGTTTCTCCCAGAACGATAGCAGATTTTCCTCTGACTCCTCTAACTGAAGTTTGCACTGTACTCTTGCACTTCATTCATTATTTTGGGCGTCTCATCTTCACATTCTGCGAAGTCCACTCTGCTTTTTTGCTGTTCAACTGCTGTGACCAATGGCTGTGACCCGCTACATCCACCCGCGACCCACCCGCAATTAATCATAATTAATTTTTTTATAACCCGACCCGCGGATATAACCGCCATCCGCGCATCACTAACCCAGAGGAACCAGACATGCTAGTTGGAGAGCAAAATAATGGAATGCAAAAATTGCTTTGTTAGTTGTTTTTCTTACCATTTTTTTGTATCTGTTTTATCTATTATTTTCTGTAAAGTTGCTTCTGACCATGACATGTCCACACTAAATGGTTATAGGAGACATGTTTAAGGGATTATATGAAACATTCTTCATTTATTCTCTGAGGTGAGGCAAGATCTCCACTAAATTATCATACTTAGGGGGAAAATGTGCTTCATGTATTATAAAGCTTGAAGCATCAGAATCGGTACTCAGTATCGGCCGATCACCATCACAAAGAATCGGTACTTGGTATCGGCTGCAAAAATCCTGATCGGAGCATCCCTACTATATACATTTCTGGAAGTATGTGCTTTTACAGTCTTTGTTTACACAAATTTACCAGAGGTCGATGTGTATGCTTTTTGAGATCTCAAAATTCTTTCGCAAGTGCCATTAGCAGGGCTCGAAATTGCGACCATTTTGGTCGCATATGCGCCTGAAATTTAATCTATGCGACCTCATAATATATTTGGGAGCATTTGTGCGACTGCATATAATGGTTGTAGTGCGACTTGTTTTGATTTTTTCTAAAAACGTGCCGAATCGGACATCCCTGCCGATATACCTGCCGTAATATTAGCTGTCAATCACTCAAGGATTTCCGCTGTCAGATAACAGGGAGCTTATAAGGGCGCCAGCCGAGATCAATTGAGGGTTTTCGGAGAAGGTGCCCGAATTTCGATGCGTTGCATTCACTGTGTGTTCAGCACAAATGTTCGCTAAATGTAAAATCTAACACTGTACACATCATCGCCAAAGAAGCTCACCTTTACTGAATCTGCGGCTCATAACAAAGAACGGTATTTGCGCTGGTGGTCATCACAAGAATTCTGTTCTGCCCCGCACATATATAGGGCTGGCTGACTCGCCTGCTTTTTTCCACAAACACAGAAAAATGAAAATCAGCGCATAACGAGACCGAGCATTTAAAATTACACAAACCGAAACCAAAACTTTTAAAGAGTGATAGAAGTGAGACTTTTCTTACTTTCTTTGGTCCATTCTTTCTTGAGATGTATATTATTTTTTCTATTTACTGATGACTGCTTTGTAGCTTTCAGCATTGGATTGAATGATTTATTATAATCTTACGTTTGTTTTTTAGCAGAAATATTATTTATTAAATTGACATGCGTATAAAAACAATAGTGCAAAATAAAATTTTCTTACTGCAATGTTTCATTTTTGTTTGATGCAAACCATAAATTTATTTTTCATAAAGTAACAGCGGGACCTTTTACAGTACATAACTCGCATTCAAGCACACTCAGGGCAGCATGATAATGAGAAATGTTATTCATTGTAAGTATTATTGACATCATTGTCATCATTAGTAATGTTTTATAATTATTAGACATTCATTTTGGAATTATTGCACAGATATCAATAAGTCATCACAGCCGTTGTTTCTGGGTTTTGTTAGTCTTAAATGATGTTGTTTTCAAATACAATAAATCCTGTAATATACAATTTGCAGTGGTGCTCATTCATTTTTGGTGGGTGCTCCTAAATCTTTTCTGGTGCTCTTAAATTTTTGAAGTTGGGAGCACCGGTGCTACCAAGTAAAAAAGTTAATTTCGAGCCCTGCATTAGTGACTGCTGTTCTTGCGGAAATCCACCAGAGGCCGCTGTCGACTGACTGACTGACTGACTGACTGACTGATTGACTGACTAACCGATCGACTGATCCACCCTCCTCATTCCCTAAACCCAACCAATAGTGTTTTCAAAAGCACAGATTGACCCGCCCACCCACTTCCCTAAACCCTACTGACAGTTTTAAAAAGCAATCCAGAAAAAGAAAAGCCTTCGTCTGATTTTTACCACGTTTTCAGATTTTACCACATTCTCACCCTGTTATTTACTTATTTATTTTATTTTTTAGCTTTTGTTTTTGTCTTACCCGCTTTCTGAAACCATTCTTGACTGGACTTGAACCCCGTCGTCATGTTCAACTCCAGACCAGACCAGTTGGGTTTTAATCTCATGCTAAAGTTCTTATTATTTCTTTTTGATAATAATAAAAACCTAATTTATAGTTATTTTCAAAAAAGAAAACATGAATAATGCATACAGTGATGTAATATGTAAGTGATGTTATATTTTTAAAGTTTTGATATTATAGGGCTAGTTTTGGTCTAACCTGGTAACCCTAGATTAAAGTCAGGATTCAGACTCTTGGTTTAAGATTTTTGGTTGTTTTTCTGGAGAACAACACTAAACGTAAAGGTTGTGACAGATAAGGGTTTAAGAAAGGTCAAAGGTTAAATGTTAAAGGCTAAGAATTGGGCCAATTCTATCATTTCTCTGTCACCCATCAGTGGAATGTTCCGTGCAGTGATGAACTGGAGAGGATTGTCGTCTCACTGCCTTTTGATGTCAAATGTCAAATATCAACTTTTCTCTTCCATCAAAAAGATGGACGAGTGGAAAAAACTGATGTGGATGTAAAAAAGAAGATCTGAAAGTTTACAAGAGCCGAATTTTGACCCGTCTCATTCTCACCTCAGTACTTCTCCTTCACAGAGAGGTGATACTCAGTGACATCAGCGCCGTTCAGAAACAGGAATCCCCTCTGTTAAAAGGAAAGGAAAGAACTATAAAGAGTTATTATCTCCGTTTAACCTTCCCACCTCACCACCTTTAGAAATCCCTCTTACTTAAACCACATTAAAGTAAACGTTCTTCAATGAAAAAACACATTTGATTTTCATGCCCATACAAGGTATCACACATTCCTGCTGGAGACGTTTATTAGCTCTTAAAATTTTTCTCCAAAAGCTTACTAAATCCAGAGCCCAGCTTTTAAGATTTCTTATCTCTCTACAGTAAAGGCATATTAAGTAGGCTTCATACTTTTTATGTAAAGGTTAAGTGCTTCAGTCAGCATCCATTATGAATATCATAAGCCCAAAGTATACTTTTTATGCACACATAACACATTTACGCACAACTTTCAAAGTATACTTTACACATGCAGACTGGAAAGATTCATTTTTTTTTCCTCTAAAAAGGGATATAAATATTTTTGTACTTCAAAATTGAGCGCATCTTTAAAATACACAAATGTACAGTTTCAATCAGAATTATTCAACCCCCTGATTTATTAGCCCCCCTGTTTATTTTTTTCCCCAATTTCTGTTTAACGGAGAGAAAAAAATTTCAACACATTTCTAAACATAATAGTTTAATAACTCATCTCTAATAACTGATTTATTTTATCTTTGCCATGATGACAGTGAATTATATTTTACTAGATAATTTTCAAGACACTTCTATACAGCTTAAAGTGACATTTAAAGGCTTAACTAGGTTAATTAGGTTAACTAGGCAGGTAAGGGTAATTAGGCAAGTTATTGTATAATGATGGTTTGTTCTGTATACTATTGAAAAAATATATAGCTTAAAGGGGCTAATAATTTTGACCTTAAAATGGGTTTTAAAAAATTAAAAACTGCTTTTATTCTAGCCGAAATAAAACAAATAAGACTTTCTCCAGAAGAAAAAATATTATCAGAAATACTGTGAAAATTTCCTTGTTCTGTTAAACATCATTTGGGAAATATAAAAAAAATAAATAATAATAATTCAAAGGGGGTTCAATAATTCTGATTGCAACTGTAGTTTGTAAATAGACACTATTGAAAACAGGTATACGTTTTTGAAAATTGTTCAAAAACTACAACAATGGCAGACTAGAACCATATGTACATAATATTTGTTTGCAAATTGACCTCATTAGACATGCATATTATAACATTTTTAGCTATGTTTGTGAAACCATGAAAGCAAGTGTGCAAGTCGCAAGTCATTTCACAGACAAAATCTTGTAGCGTGTAGAGGTAATCAGTTTTCTACTGCCATCTAGTGGTCGGGAGCATTTCCGATGTGCTTTTGTAAGTTTAACATTTGCTTTCTGAAATGACGTTTTGTTGTGAATTAATATTTGCTTTTTGAAATGTCGTTGTGATGTGAGTTGATGTGCGTCGAAAATCACCTCTTTCTCAGTAGCTATTTCAATTTGAATTTACTAAATGACCATTAGAAAAGTACGTCCTATACAGTATGAATGTAAATAGTATGAATGGAGCTTGGTCATACTACATCCACCATTAGTCATAATCACATGAGCGCATCAGTTGCGTCGCTTTCTCATTCATGAATTCTCTCGCGTGGCATCATGGGATAGCGTAGCAACCATTGATGCGCACTTCAGAATCTCGTCGGAAGTAGTAGGTCATCCGGGTAATTCTTACATACTGTTTTTTGAATTCTATTGATTCGGACATACTACCAGGCTCGCATACTGTTTTTAACATACTATATAGTATGGAAGTATGCAATTTCAGACGTAGTCACAAAGTTTTCTTTTTGAAATGTAGTTGCGTTATGATCTTGCCCAGCAGGGGCACAACACAATACAAGATCATAAGATGTTGATAATAGGTTCGATTTAGGTCATGACGTCAGGTGATCAAAATTCAATGTCTAGCCATGCAGTGTCTAAGTACAACGTTATTTTGACGTCCAATAGCGACGTTAAATTACGTTGATATTTGGTTGATTTCAGGTTGTGTTGAAAAGTGACCAAAATCCAACGTCTGATAGATGTCACAGTGGTAACCTCAATGTGTAACATGATTAGACGTTGATATTTGGTTGATTTTAGGTTGGACGTTGGACATTGATGTCAAAACCCAACGCCAGGCCTACGTCAGTGTTTGGAAACGAACCTGATTTTCATTTCCAAACAAGTTCCAACATCCCCACAATGTTGGGGTATGTTGGGGTACAAGGTCAATATGATGTCATGTTGACGTCCTGTGCCTGCAGGGTAATGTTGTTGTGTTGTGAGTTAATGTTTGCTTTCTGAAATGTTGTTGTATTTTGAGTTATTGTTTTCTTTTTTAAATGTAGTTGCGATCTTAATGTTTGCTTTTTGATATGTCATTGTGCTGTGCACTACTGGGCCATCATAATTTGATTTTATTTACGGAAACATTTAAGCGATTTGCAATCATTTTCCTGCAAAAACATTTGTAAAGCACTACAGTAAATGAACATGAAACATTGTAAAACACATGATAATACAGGTAAATAAGAGTTATGATCTGTATGTTAAACGTGATTCGCTTGTTCAGCTAAAATAGAATCATTTGTGTTTATGCTTCACTGGTCGGTTAAACATTAGAAGAGCCAATATTGACATTTCATGCTGAGATTTTTCATTCAAAATAAAGCACCCATAATGCACCTGGTCAAAGGTGCTCAATTATTAATGGTTTTAAAAGTAAGCCTGTGTGTATATGGTGAGAAATTCTGTAAAATCTTTTGTAAAATGTTAGAACTATTCAGAAATATGTCATGAAAAGAATTTTAAACTTGTTACTCTAAATATGACTTCTCTTTTAGTAATTGTTTGAACAAGTAAACTATGGAGCTGTGAGAGAAGAATAAAACAATTGATGATCTATTAAAAACAGTCATCTAGATGTGTGTAGTATTTTCGTGAGTGAATTTTACAAAGCGTCACCAGAAGGTTAGCGTCTCCTGGTCAAACTACAGTGCAGTTTCAGAGGTGTTTAAACGATTGAGCACTGATGGATTATGTTTGCCTTTGCGTGTACGTTTTTCCAGGGTGAAGAAGGGGAAACAGGACAGTGCACAAAGGCAGGAAAATGAGGTAGTTGCTAGGCTATGCAAACTGAAGCAGGAGAGCTCATGGATAATGAGGCCTGCGAAATCTGTGTCAAACACTGTTGAGTAAACATCAGGTCCAGCAGACACACAATCAACCAAGAATGTACTGGAATAATCGTTATCATCTTTCATTGTTCTGTAGATTCTCTGCATTCTTGACATGCAGTTTGAAGTACACTTTTGTAAATGTTTCCATTCGTCTTATTTTTTAAAAAAAATGTTTGAACCTTAAAAACAATCAATTTGTGATTGAATACCACTACAACTTTCCATTTGGACACTAACTAGCTAACTAACTAATTAGGTTTAAATGACATGCTTAACAAATATCAAGAACAAGATAATCTGCAAAACCAAAAAAAAAGAAGAACTCTTCAAAGCAGTTTCTAAGTAAATATACTGTAGTTTTTAAGACACTAACATACATTGTTCCCATAGTGAAATGTGATATATGGCAAAATATGAAAATCTTATTACAACTGACAACCATTCAGATAAATAGCTGTTTACATCACTGATTCATTCATTCATTCAATTAAAGCAATTCATTCAGGAACAAAACAATTAGCTGCTGTTGCTTGCTCTCAACTGAGTTATTGAATCATTCATGGATTTTCACGCACAACCATCTCTAGAGATTACAGAAAAATGTCAAAAAAAGAGAAAATATCCAGTGAGCAACAGGTCTGTGGACACAAATGCCTTGTTGAAGCCAGAGGTCAGTGGAGAATGGCCAGACTGGTTTAAGCTGAAAGAAAGGCAACAGTAACTCAAATAACAACTCGTTACAACTGAGGTATGCAGACGAGCATTTCTGAACGCACAACATGTCCAACCTTGAGGCAGATGGGCTACAGCAGCAGAAGACCACACCGGGTGCCACTCCTGTCAGCCAAGAACAGGAAACTGAGGCTACAATTCGCACAGGCTCACCAAAATATGGACAATAGAAGATTGGAAAAATGTTGCCTAGTCTGATGAGTCTCGATTTCTGCTCCGACATTCGGATGGTAGAATCACAGCCTACCTGAGTATTGTTGCTGTCCATGTCCATCCCTTTATGACCACAGTGTACCCATCTTCTGATTCTACTTCCAGCAGGATAGCGCGGCATGTCATAAAGCGTGAATCTTTTCAGACTGGTTTCTTGAACATGACAATGAGTTCACTGTACTCAAATGGCCTCCACAGTCACCAGCTCTCAATCCAATAGAGCACCTTTGGAATGTGGTGGAACGGGAGATTCGCATCATGGATGTGCAGCCGACAAATCTGCAGCAACTGCGTGATGCTATCATGTCAATATGGACCAAAATCTCTGAGGAATATTTCCAGTACCTTGTTAAATCAATGCCACGAAGGATTAAGGCAGTTCTGAAGGCAAAAGGGGGGCCAACTTGGTACTAGTGAGGTGTACCTAATAAAGTGGCCAGTAAGTGTATATGTCATATAGCTTAATGGTTGAAAAAAATATATGTAAAACGCCACATTTGCAATATTTCAAAATGTTTTATATATGTGAAATCCAAACATGAACTTGTATGTCATACATGTAATTTGCCGTATCAGATATCTACATGGGTTGACACAAAATTGCCAATTATCTTTATTTATCCTCTGTAAAAGAAAATAATTCCAACCCAAAACAGAATCAACAGAATACATTTTTAATGAATCAGTATTTTGAAGGAGCCTGTTCAGTGGCTGATTCAATAACTCACTGGACAGCAAGCAACATCACTGAATTGTTTAGTTCATGAATCAATCAGTGTTTTGAAGGAACTGCTTTATTGAATGAATCAATCAATAATTTATACACCTAATTATCTGAATAATTGTCAACTGTGATAAATTAACTTCTGTTAAACATACTAGTTATCTATTTACTTGCTAATCAAACTTTTTTTTGATACTAGATAATACTGGTAGGCTAATAGTGCAGTTTTGGTATTCTAGCCAATTATATTCCAAATTAATTTGGTATAATGCTCTTGACTGATGGTTATTTTATCTTTGTGCACTTGTTATTGCACTTAAGGGATTTTATGAGTGCACTTAATGTCCACTATAGTTTTGAAGGCCACTACAAACTTGAGTTCACTCAAATAGTGCACTATAAAGGGATATGGGGTGATTCCAGACACAACTTATTATAAGAAATAGCATTTGTGTAGTATAGAGTGAATTAGAAAACTAGAAACTAATTTGTTCAAACATTTTGTTATCTCACAATAACTGCTAATTAAGGCCACTGAGATGATGCGTCCCAAATCGCATACTTATACATTATTCTACGCCATTTTGTAGTATAAATAGTGTAAGTAGTGCGTTCACACTGAAAACTCTAAAAATAATAAGTGCACTTTAATTACCCGGATGATGCACTCATTCAACCGGTAAAATGAAGTGTGGAATGATGGACACTTCACGCACTCAACGACCACATTTTTTGCTCACGTAGCGGAAGGGGCGGAGCTTTCAGGCGCACATGTTGGATTACTTTATTTATTTTGGATTGTGAAAGCAAAATTCTCCTATGAGAGTGATTATAGCGCCTCCTGATGGTAAATGCAGATATACTCATGGCTGGTATTATTTGGTACTTTGGTCATTTATTTCACTAATTTGGCAACCCTCAAACATCATCTGGGAAACGGTAACTTCCGCTTAGTAAAATAACCATTAGTAATCCATTTGGGACGACACTACATACATGTACTATGCTGTTGAGTGTGTAAGTGCATAAGTACATAGTGCATAAGGGCATGGTGCATAGTGTGCCATTTGGGACGTAGCTAATGACTTTACTGCATTTTAACCGTCCAAATACCATTGGTCCTAAAAATGGATTCTCTGCAATATTAATATATTATTGGACAAACTTTTTCCATAGTTTGTTTCATGACTGATGGAAAAGGTTAAACTGAAAGTCTCGAACTTGAAAATGTACAACAGAGAGTGATCTCATCCTAATCCGCTGTGCTTAAAAACATTTTTTTGCACGACCCAAAATAAATACCCATCATGCCAAAGATAAACACTTCCAGTGAATTATAAGTTGCGCTAATAACTTAAATGACCTTGGTGGAATCTGGATAGCACATGGCTCTTCAAGTATGTTTGGGAAGAGCCGCAGTATCTCTGGGTGGGGCTTCATCATATTGCTGCCCTAGAGAGAAAAAGAGATAAACAGAGAAATAGATCGAATGAGAAAGAACATCAAACAATGGTCTAATAAACCAAAGGTGGGTGTGGGGAGAGCGCACTTAATATTGTGTTTGAGTTGACACAATGAAAAAGGCAGGAAAAGGAGGAGTGTACGAGACAGACAAAAGAGCACTGTAAGAACCCAAGGCCAACCGCAGATATGATTTAAAGACCATGAGGGCGGCGCCAGCTAGGGATTTGCTTTATTTGCCTGCCCAGAGTTGGTATGAGCATGCCTAGGTGATAGAGACAGAGAGAGAGCATCTGAAAACCAGAGCTTCAGATCAAAATATGCAAAAACAGCTCAAAGCGGACCTTGAATGCTGTTGAGAATCAATTTTAAAGAGTTAGTTTATCTATCTATCAGTCAAGCGATTTGTCAAACTATATATCTATCTAAAGATCTGTCTATCAAATATGTATCTCTGACTGTTTATGATTCTATCTAACAATCTGTCCAATAATAAATCCATTAAATCATCAATATATCTGTCAGACTACTCTATGTAACTATCAAACTATCTACCCAACTATGTATCCAGTTACATGTCCATTCAACAATTAATGCATCTACCCAAATATGTATCTATGGACTGTTGATGTATCTATCCAATAAACTATCTATAGAGTAGCCATCTATTCAACTATGTATCTATTTAACCCAACTATATATCTATCCAACAATGTAACTATCTAGTTATATTTGTGTCGATTTAACGTCTACCTAACAATCTGTATCTACAGATCTATCCATTTTGCACTGTATCTGTCTGACTAATATCAATCTAACCTTATTTATCTGATTATAGTCCAACAATCTATGTATCTAAGTATCTATTCAACTATATCCAAATATCTGTCAAACTGTCTCCATCTAAGAATCTGTCTATCAACTATAAAGCTCTCTTGACTATTTCTATTTCTATCCATCAATCTGTTCAGCTGTCCAACTATCTATCCAAGGATATATCTATTAAATAATACATGTATCTGTCAGATTATCTATTATACAATACTAATCATCTCAACTGCCTATATATCCAACAATGTAATTATACGACTATTTGTCCAGTTGTATTTGTGTCAATAGAACAGTATATGTATCAGCCCATATCCATATCTACAGTGCATCCAGAAAGTATTCATAGCGCTTCACTTTTTCCACAATTTTTTTATGTTACAGCCTTATTCCAAAATAGATTAAATTCATTTATTTCCTCAAAATTCTACACATAATACCCCATGATGACAATGTGAAAAAAGATTTTTTGAAATTGTTGCAAATTTATTAAAAATAAAAAACCTGAAAATCACATGTACATAAGTATTCACAGCCTTTTCTCTGAAGCTTTAAGTTCAGCTCAGGTATATTCTGTCTCCACTGATCATTCTTGAGATGTTTCAGCAGCTTAATTGGAGTTCATCTGTGGTAAATTTAGTTGATTGGACATGATTTGAGGCATACACCTGTCTATATAAAGTCCCAGGGTTAACAGTGCATGTCAAAGCACAAACTAAGCATGAAGACAAAGGAATTGTCTGTAGACCTCCGAGACAGAATTGTCTCAAGGCACAAGGTTGGGGAAGGTTACAGAAAAATTTCTGCTGCTCTAAAAGTTCCAATGAGCACAGTGGCCTCTATCATCCGTAAGTGGAAGAACCACCAGGAACCATCTAAGCTGAGTGATAAGGGGGGAAAGGGCCTTAGTGGAGGTGATCAATAACCCGATGGTCACTCTTTCTGACCTCCAGTGTTCTTCTGTGGAGAGAGGAGAACCTTATAGAAAGACAACCATCTGTGCAGCAATCCCCCAATTAGGCCTGTATGGTAGAGTGGCCAGACGGAAGCCACTCCCTGGCTGGAATTTGCCAAAGATACCTGAAGGACTCTCAGACCATAAGAAACAAAATTCTCTGGTCTGATGAGACTAAAATTGAACTCTTTGGAGTGAATGCCAGGCATTACGTTTGGAGAAAACCAGGCACCGCTCATCACCAGGCTAATACCAACCCTACAGTGAAGCAGGGTAGTGGCAGCATCATGCTGTGGGAATGTTTTTCAGTAGCAGGAACTGGAAGACAAGTCAGGATAGAGGGAAAGGTAAACGCAGCAATGTACAGAGATATCCTGAATAAAACCTGCTTCTGAATGCTCAATTTAGAGCTTTACTGCAAAGGACGGGATTTTTCAGGATTTTTGTTTTTGATAAATTTGCAACAATTTCAAACAATCTTTTTTCATATTGCCATTATGGGGTATTGTGTGTAGAATTTTGAGGAAATAAATGAATTTAATCCATTTTGGAATAAGGCTGTAATATAAAAAATGTGGAAAAAGTTAAGCCCTATGAGTACTTTTCAGGATGAACTGTATCTGTTGTATACTGTATCTATCAAACAACAGTGGGGAAATATTCAAGATGTCCTCGCTGCAGCTTGATGACGTAGGCAATTGCCAAGTACGTAGCGGACCTTGTACTGCCCACTAAGGCAACGCCCATGTTACTATGACGGTTGGGTTTAGGGTAGGGGGAGGTGTAGGCGATCATCAACTACGTAGTGGACCTGGACTATGTCATCAAGCTGCCATCTGCAGCTCAAAATATTGAATACATCATCATTTTTCTCAGAAAACACATTTCTAAAGGTGCCGTTAACCTAAAAAGATTAGAATTCTATTTTTAATTAAAATGAAAACTTTCCCGGATGTTGGTAACAACCAAAGAAATCCATATACGCAAAGAAAACAAATCTAGTTAGTTTACATATTAGGTTATGTGTAATAAAATTAAATGACGCAGAGAAAAAGTGTTAAACACATGAAAAAAGGAAGGTGTAGAAAGGCAGTGAAAGCCCAGACAGCAGCTGAAATCTCTCAGTATTCTTCAGCAACCCTCTGCCTTCTTCGCCATTGTAAATGAATATTATCTGCTTCAGTCCAACATTTACATTAGCAGGATGATGAAGATGAAACCAGGGTGGACATTTCAGAAAGACAATGATCCAAAACAGCCAAGGAAACTCTAAAATGCTTTCAGAGAAAGAAAATCAAGCTGTAGAATGGCCCAGCAAGTCACCTTGACATGAATTCAATATGAAATACAAATTAAAGATCAGGTTCAATAGAAAAGACCCACAGAACCATCAAGATGTTTACACTCTGTTGAAGTCTGTGAAAAAAATCACACCTGAGCAATTCATGTGACTTCATTCTCCATATAAAAGGCGTCTTTAAGCTGCCATCACCAAAAAAGCCTTAATATAAAGTATTAAATACATTTCAGTAGTTCAGTACATTCTCCTTGTGTCATTTCATTGTTAATACATATAACAAATTTTTCAGATTTTTTTTGTTTTATTTTTATGTTTGTATTGTGTTTTTACCTAAATCCGGTTCAATTCCATGTCAACAGCTCCTTTAGAAATACTATTCACAGAACGTGTTCAATCCTTATTTTCCCTGCTGTTTATAACTGCCTATATCTAACTATACTGTATTTTTATTGAACCAAGAAATATCCTAATTTTGCTACAACATGAGGATGCGTAGATGATGTCAGAATTTTCATTTTGGGCTAAACCAAACCTTTTAAATGTTAAATGTTGAGAAAGGTGAAGGTTTTACAACAGATCAAACATCACTAGGGTGACCAGAAAACAGTGTAGGGCCCATTCTGGCTGGCAGCACACTAGTTCCTTGTTTTCGTCACTGTTATGTGTCAAATTCCCTTGCGTTTTCTCTTTTTTCTGAGGAATGTTGTTGGTGAAGCTTATCAGTCAATGAGACAGCTGACATTTATCTTGCCTTCTGACTCTGCCTCCCCTTTGGTTTTTAGTCAGCTGTGGCCCGAATTCACATTCCAATCACTCTTACCTGGAGCATCTGGACGAGTCTCATGCCGTCGGATCATTCCTAAACAAAGTACATACAGTTATTTGCCAGGTAAGGCTTAGACTGTTTCTTTTTTGTCAATACTCTAATCATAACCTCAACCACACACTTCCCAAAAAGGGAAATGTCAGATTGATAAGAATGTTGCTTAAGCCTCGATCCAGCCCTAGGCAAAATGCTAAACCTAGTTGACAAAAAATGTTGTTCCTGGACCAACAATGTCATACCACGCAATACTCAAGAAATCATGGTGAGTGGCTTGTTGTATACAACCACTATGAACTCGGTGATGAAAGCTGCTGCTGTTTAACAAAATATTGAATGTGAAAGAGCGCCCCCTTCAGGCACAGTCACCAACTAAACTACTAGACCCAGAGGAAACAGGTGTCCACATTAACATTAAATATATTGTAGTTTCTAAAACTGAAAACACGCATGCAGTTATAAACCGTCTATATTTAAAATACCTTTTATATCTTCATTATTTACATATCAAATATCCCATTTGTCTATTTACCTACCAATTCATCTAGCCAAAAGTGTATCTTTCTATTTACCTACCCATTCAATTATCTTAGTATATATCTGACTATCCTTGACTTTGGCTAGACTGTATACCTAATTATCTGATAACCTATCCAACTCTTCCCAGCAAACAATTGTGTGTTTAATAGACGTCTAATAGACATCCAAACATAGACAGCTTGGCTAAAACAAGGCTAAACTTGGGCTGCAAGTGAAACTCTAATAGACATCTAAGAATAGCCCAAAACTAGACTAGTCATCAAAAAGACAGATTGGACAGACTTTATATGTGGTCATTCATTTCTGTTTATTTGATGACTAGTCAGTTTTGGCCTATTGTTAGACGTCTAATAGATTTTCACTGACGGCCCAAATTTAGCCTTGTTTTAGCCAAGACAAATATGTTTAGACATCTATTAGACATCTTTTAAAAACAAAAAAATGCTTACTGGATTCATGTATTCATCCACCCATCTGACACCTACTACAGCACATGTGTCAAAGCCAGTTCCTGAAGGGCCGGAGCTCTGCACAGTTTAGTTCCAACCCCAATTAAACACACCTGATCAAACTAATTGAGTGCTTTAGGCTTGTTTGATGCCTACAGATAGGTGTGTTAAAGCAGGGCTGGAACTAAACTCTGCAGGGCTCCGGCCCTCCAGGAATTGACTTTGACACCCCTGTACTACAGTATATATGCATCAAAATGACTATCTTACCAACAAATTATTCTATCTACCTGACTCTCTATCAAACTATGCAACAATCTAACAAATATGCATCTATCCAACTATTCATTGCAGTCTATTTGAGTGTTTTTGTAACTATTTGACTGTCTATCTATTAATCTGACTGTGGATCTGATTCAAGTATACAGCAGTCAACATTTGAAGTAGATCAAAAAAGTTTATCAAAGCTGTTCTAAGACAAGAATGGGTGTTCAATGTTGACTACGACTCCATCCAACTTTCAATCAATCTACCTATCTGCCCATCCATCTATCTATGCATCTATCGGTCGATCCATCTGCCCATCCATCCATCCATCCATCCATCCATCCATCCATCCATCCATCCATCCATCCATCCATCCATCTATCTATCTATCTATCTATCTATCTATCTATCTATCTATCTATCTATCTATCTATCTATCTATCTATCTATCTATCTATCTATCTATCTATCTATCATCCATCCATCCCTCCATCCCTCCATCCATCCATCCATCCATCCACCTAGATATATTTGCATTTATCTGTCTTATCTGTCTGTCCGTCCATCCATCCATCCATTCGTCCGTCCATCCGTCTGTCCTTCCATCCGCCCGTCTGTCGGTCTGTCTGTATTTGCATTCCACTGTCTATCTGTCTGTCTATATATCTGTCTGTCTGTATTTGCATTATTGGTTTCATACAACTCTCTGCTGTTTGTAACATTATCATTTGCTTATGTCATGTCAGTCAAAATTACAGTTTTTCTCAGTCGCTTTGGTGCATTTCTCACAAC
The DNA here is from genome assembly GCA_903798195.1 of Danio kyathit. Classification (NCBI taxonomy): domain Eukaryota; kingdom Metazoa; phylum Chordata; class Actinopteri; order Cypriniformes; family Danionidae; genus Danio; species Danio kyathit. Next base: position 22,207,423 of record LR812543.1, on the reverse strand, counting down.
ATTATTTACATTTGCACAACAGTTAATGCATTTCTCAAAACAATTAGTCATTTGTGCACATCATAGTAGCAGTTTCTCATTCCTGCCAACAAATTGCAAATGCTTTTGGACATGCATCAGTTGCTTTCATACAACTCTCTGCTGTTTGTAACATTATCATTTGCTTATGTCATGTCAGTCAAAATTAACTAAACTTGTGGATGCTGAATAGTCATTCCATATAAAACTAATAGTCCTCACTCGAGTCATTACATACAAAAATGTTGAACTAGTTGTCAAAATCTGTCAAGCAAATTTTATTTAAAAAATTTAAATCTTATTTGTCCTGAAAATGTCTTTTAAATTGAACAATTTGATGAATGATTTACAGACCTGTGTATGTTCAGTTCCAATATGTACAGCAATATTGTTTACAGTTGTGCACAGCTCTACCCAAAGGGAGTTTATGTTTGTTGTAAATAAGGGTGTATTTCTTCTTTTGCACAATGCTGTGAATAAATTAGAATTGTAAAGAGCAAAGGCAGTAAACATGTGAAACACACATATTCAGTGTCTTGTACTCAGATACTTCACTAAATGCAGTGATGTCTAACTTTACTGTAGTTTTCAAAGGGTTGTGCAAATAGTATATAGTGCTGTCTTGAGCATTTTCAGGAAGTGTCACCAAAATCTGACTTTTTTGCATTGGAAAAAATGTGGAGAGTAAAGTGTCATAATGAAAACATGACAAAGCCATTTGACTATCTTGTTCATAAACAATGGTGGCAGGACTTTTCATCTTGATGACACTGACACTTTCATTGACATGAATACTTGAATGAGGAATGAATGAGCTCTCCATTTTGAGCAAGTGACACACTTTTGCAGGTTATCAACTAGGTTTTGCAGTTTGCACTAATTGTTTTGAGAGATGCATTAACTGTTGTGCAAATGTAAATAGTGTTGTGAGAAATGAACCAAAGCCACTGAGAAAAACTGTAACTATGGCAAATGTGGCTACGTACCTGACCATCTTATTTGATCCAATTGGCTATATGCCCCTTCATAGTGTGCCTAAACCATATTATTTTACAATAACATCAGTACACAATGGACCAGTTGAGTTTCCACATGCTTATCTAGGAACATTTTCTCAGCTAAAGGCCAGATAAACATGACCACGAACCATGACCATGAGGAAGGGGGGGGTTCTTGCAAAACAAATGCCTTAATCGAAGGCTAAAAACACCATGTTGGACACCAAGCCAGAAACAGGGCCATATTTCACTATACTGTCATTATAAACATACAAGCACAACAGTTTTAGTGACCAAGTGTAATGGATCCCATCACATTTCTACTGTCACCATTAAACTCCTCTGGGGATTTGGATCTTCGCTCTGGCCTGTCTTGACTCTTCATGTGTGGGGCTTGTGTTATTTTTTTTGCCAAGCAGCAGCAGCAGCAATGCTTGAGCATCTGGGTTTCATCACCCGAGGGGAGCTACAAATTAACAGATCATTTCTAGTCGCAGCGTTAGCGCTAACGGGGGAAAACAAGCGCTAAAGAGGCAAGCGTCTAAGCAAGAGCGCTTCGTGTTTGGCAGGGAAAGCACCATGTAAATAAATTCCTGACATTGAAGGAAAGAATTCCCTGCTGGAAATCTCCACCCTTGTGTGGTGTGAGGTGAGGGGAGGTGAAGCTGCCGAGCCCCTCGTGCGACTGCGGACGCTTACGACTGGAGGAAATGACGGTGTAGTCTTAAGTTCGCAGCCATTAGAGACAATGGAACCGGGCTTCCTTGAATTGTGCAAGGTTTCCACTGCTAAGTGTAAGACAACACAGAGAGGATTAGCTTTTCCCTAATAGTGGAGGCCTAGATTGGAATTTTTCAATGGTGTGAAATGGTCAAGACGTTAACATGAGCGTTACACCTGTCCCTTGAGATTCCCAACCTGTACGTCACAATGGATATTTGGATATTTCTGACCCTGAACCACAAAAGCAGTCTTCAGTTGCATGGGTTTATTTGTGGGAATAGCCAAAAATACATTGTATGGGTGAAAATTATTGATTTTTGTTCAATCATTTATACCATAAACAATATTCAATTGTTTTTATATTCAATATTTAATCATATATTTATTTTCAATCGTTTATTCCAAAAGTAATTAGTTTTTCTCAGTCGCTTTGGTGCTTTTCTCACAACACTATTTACATTTGCACAACAGTTAATGCATTTCTCAAAACAATTAGTCATTTGTGCACATCATAGTAGCAGTTTCTCATTCCTTTCAACAAATTGCAAATGCTTTTGGACATGCATCAATTGCTTTCATACAACTCTCTGCTGTTTATAACATTATCATTTGCTTATGTCATGTCAGTCAAAATGAACTAAACTTGTGAATGCTGAATAGTCATTCCATATAAAACTAATAGTCCTCATTTCATTACTCGAGTCATTACATACAAAAATGTTGAACTAGTTGTCAAAATCTGTCAAGCTAATTTTATTTTAAAAATGTTAAAAAAAAAATTCTAAAAATGTCTTCTAAATTGAACAATTTGATGAATGATTTACAGATCTGTGTATGTTGTAGGTTTAGTTCCAGTATGCACTGCAATATTGTTTACAGTTGTGCACAGCTCTACCCAAAGGAAGTTTATGTTTGTTGTAAAAAAGGGTGTATTTATTCTTTTGCACAATGGTGTGAATAAATTAGAATTGTAAAGAGCAAATGCAGTAAACATGTGAAACATACATATTCAGTGTCTTGTATTCAGATACCTCACTAAATGCAGTGATGTCTAACTTTACTGTAGCTTTCAAAGGGCTGTGCAAATAGTATATAGTGCTGTCTTGAGCATTTTCAGAAAGTGTCACCAAAATCGGACTTTTTTTCCATTGGAAGAAATGTCCAGAGTAAACTGTCATAATGAAAACACTGACAACGCCATTTGACTATCTTGTTCATAAACAATGGTGTCAGGACTTTTCATTTTGATGACACTGACACTTTCATTGACATGAATACTTGCTTTTGAGGAATGAGCTTTCCATTTTGAGCAAGTGACGCGCTTTTGCAGGTTATCCACTAGGTTTTGCAGTTTGCACTAATTGTTTTGAGAAATGCATTTACTGTTGCAAATAGTGTTGTGAGAAATGCACCAAAGCCACTGAGAAAAACTGTAAAATATCAAGTAAATCTGTAGTTTGAAGACATTTTTGTAAATCTCCAACAGTAAATATATCAAAACTCAATTTCTGATTAGTAATATGAATTGCTAAAAACTTCATTTGTTCAATATTTAGATTTTATTTTTTGAACCTTTAGATTCCAGGTTGTGAAATAGTTGTATCTTAGCCAAATATTGTCATATCCTACCAAAAGCATACAAAAATGTACACTTATGACTGGTTTTTGTTCCAGGGTCACAATATATTTAATATGAAAACATGAGAAGAATAAAAAAATCATATTACTGCAAAAACATTTATTGGATTACAAAATGAAAGGCACGAAAACAACTGTAAAGTGCAATTTTAGACCTAAAAATGGAAAATGTAAGGCTGATTTTTTTTCAGTAGCTTAAATAAATATTATTGCTTCCTTTTATTAATACAAAATTATTATTATTAAAGATGCCATCAACACTTTGGATCTTGAATGAATACTTGGATTAACATAAAAATGTACGTTGGTCATACTAATTTCTTAATTACTTGATAAAAAGTTAGCAGTAAAGATTGACTGCATTAATTAGATACTGGCTTGAGGTGGACTTTCCCAAAAAAAACAGTAGACTTCAGGAGGCTGCGATCTTCTTCTTGCACTCGACGGAGCAGATCAGCTTCCCCTGCAGAGCCATGAATCTCTGGCCCATCAGGCACTTGGAGCAGCCGGCACACTGGAAACACTGCGGCTCTGCGTGCCAGTGATGCTCTCCATACGACACACGCTGAGATTCAGGCTCGATAGGCTTCTGACAGGCCACACAACACTATGAATGCAGAAAGAAAGTACAGTATTTAAAAAAAAAGTGTTTGTTCGAGGACTTTTGATTATAGCCACAATCAAGCACATGCATTCTAAGATAAAAGAATATTAAAAAAGAATGAATCGAAATATTGATATGCCTCAGATTCTACATTAGACTGTTAAAGAGAGAACAGTTGGTGCATCATGAAATATAATACTTTTTAAAATTTATATAAAATATTTAACGTACAACTAGAATAAATTTTTCATGAATGTTTATTTTAAAAAGTGCATATATTTTTATATTTCATTTTATATATAGTCTGAATGATCCCTTAAATGTGTGTCTGTGTAAAAGAAAAGTTTAGTATTATTATATGTTTATTATGTATATAAAATATTGGACATAATATATATATATATATATACAGTTGAAGTCAGAATTATTAGCCCTCCTTTTGAATTTTTTTTTAAATATTTCCCAAATTATGTTTAACAGAGCAGGGAAATCTTTACAGTATGTCTGATAATATTTTGTCTTCTGGAGAAAGCAACTTTAAATTTTTTAAACACCATTTTTAAGATAAAATTATTAGCCCCTTTAAGCTATTTTTTTTTCGATAGTCTACAGTCTACAGAACAAACTTTATAACTTGCCTAATTACCCTAACCTGCCCAGTTAACCTAATTAACCTAGTTAAGCCTTTAAATGACACTTTAAGCTGTATAGAAGTGTCTTGAAAAATATGTCGTCAAATACTATTTACTGTCATCATGGCAAAGATAAAATAAATCAGTTATTAGAAATTAGTTATTAAAACTATTATGATTAGAAATGTGTTGAAAAAAAAATCTTCTCTCTGTTAAACAGTAAACAATGAAAAAAAAATAAACAGGGGGGCTAATAATTCTGACTTCAACTGTGTATATATATATATATATATATATATATATATATATATATATATACACACACATATATATATATAGCAAATAAAGCATTTATGTATGTGGATAATATTCTTATTTATTTTTAGAATAAATATTTGATATATTAATTTAATACATTTTTATATGAAAAAATATGCACATTCTATGCATATTTACGATTTTTTTATGCGTACTATGACTAAGAAAGACATGCCAGAATGCACTAGTATAATAATAATAATAATAATAATAATAATCAGTCTCCTTTAGAAACAAGCATAATAATGATCAATATTGGGTAGGTTACTTCAAGAAATTACATTCATTTTACAAGTAATTACATCATCAATTACATCATTAAATTGTATTTAAGTTTGTTTAATTATTTTTATTTTATTAGCAATAGTTACTTTTCAGACATAATAATTAAAAGTAAATTAAAATGTATTTAAGTTACTTCTTAATTATAATGTCTAAAAACTATTTCTAAAATTTAATAAAAATGAATCATACTTTTTCAGCAGAAAAGTAATCTATCTACATCAACTAGTTACTTTGTAGCTAATTACACCCACCACTGCTAATGATCCACATTATAAATCCATATATTGTATAATTATAAAAAATAATTATAGTGTGGCAATAATAATCATAATAATAATAATAAAGTGTGTAATAATAATATAAAAAATATAAAATACAGAAAGCACCAAACATTTACTGTATTGAATGTGTGAAGTCCGCTGTCTTTTTAAAGGATGAGTAATGGAGAGGTGTGTGTTGTGGGACACTGATATCACAGCACATCCACTCTCTCTCTCTCTGTGTCCTCTGATTATCATGTCAGTGTCACTTCCATAATCCCCTTCACCTGCTGCTGAACCAAACACATGCCGAGTCTGTGAGCTTTAATAGCTGCGGCTTAGCAGGAATTCACTTCCATTTATGCGTGACATGAATGATACTTGGACAATGTGAGGAGCTGTAAAAACCAGCTGCTAAATCTCTGGCTTTGGTTTGAAGTGCACAGTCAAGATAAAATCATCTTTAAAATGTTTCCCATTGAAACATTCATCTCTTAATGTTTGTTGCAGATGCTGACCAATTAAATGCAAATAAACTGGACATATGTTAAAATTTCTCACAATTTCTCACAATATGACTTCTTCAGGGTATACACAGGAATCAGAGAATGAAATTCAATACCTTTTAAGTCCTTAAGACTCTTTCCATACATTTTAAGACCTTATCGCCGACATTTTAACTTACAGTATATTTACTAAGTGAAGTTTCACAATCTAATTTCGAGAGGAGCATGTGATATGATTAAGCACGTCTGGCTTCTCATCTGTAATCAGTATAGTCCAATCAGTGTGATGCAAGCTTACTATAAATGGATCATTTTCTCCCTACTGCTCTAGCTTCGTTTTGGAAGAATCCCCCCTTCCACCCCATCTCCTCCTTTTCCTCCCTTTTCTAGGGGGAGCTCTCAAGACCTACCTGATCTCGGATCCCCTGATATGCTTATTGACCGGGCGGGAGCCTTGGGCTCAAGTATCTCCGAGCTCAGGGTTCTCTCCCGGGACAGCATGCCAAACCTGCTTAAATGCTAAGCATATCTAAGTGGGAACTCTTGAAATACTGATGGTAAGAAACGAATCCTAAACTAGAACATTATTCATATACTAAATAAAGGCTAATCCAGCAGATGGCGCCTATAAAACAGCAGGAATAGCAGTGTTTCCCTGGTTGCTGCAGTAAACAAATCAGCGTGATGTTAAGTCTAGCAGGTTTTTATTTTTAAAAACTACACAACATCCCAATATTCAAAGATTAAATTCAGGTAAACTGAATACGAAATGCGTACTGATACGAAATGTAATATCTTGTGAAATGGCATTTCAGATTTTTTAATACTTATTGAGGGCCTTAAATTTTTCTAAATGGCTTTATCAACTTTTATTACTTTTTAAGACCCTGCGGACACCCTGTTCTTGCATTATATAATTTTCATATATCTCAGTGCAGCGTTTGCATCTTTCTCATAAATATGATTTTTTTTATTTATTATTTCGAGACAACTTTTGCATAATTACTTAACTTCATTTTTAACTTCTCATTTTTATAACTATTTCTATTTCATTGACTTTTTTTCTTCACTTTCGTCAACTGGTGAATTTTGTTCACCGCCACTGTCGCCCTGGCTTGCTTGTTTTGAAACTTGTGGAGCTGCGCATCGATGTATTTGCTCTTCAGTGTGAAAATTGTGACTTTCAGCAGTGAAAATTAAACCACACTGAACTGAACTAAAATGAACTTTACTCTGAAAACTGAACTGACAGTTTTAATTTACTAGAACTTCTATGTTAAGCTGCTTTAACAAACTACATTGTAAAAGCACAATAGAAATTGAATCTCATAATTACGGCTTTATTCCTTATATTTATGACTTGCATATCAATGCAATGTTTTGCATAGTGACTTATATTTCTGACTACTTCTCACAAAATAACGGAATTATTTAATGACGACTATTTCTTCTTTCTTTTTAATGACTTATTAAAACATTGTATTCTTGAGATCTAACTTTAACAAATCTCACAATATGACTATTACTTGTATTTATCACAAAAAAACGTTTGTGTAATGACCTAACATTAAATATCACTTTTATAACATAACTTTCTAACAATATACCGACATATATCATATTTATGACCATATCTCAATGCAAATTTTGCACGACCTTATTTCCTTATGTTATATCTAGGCCCACACTGAATCTGCGCACGCAGAATTCCGCAGATTTTTAGCCCATCATTAATTCTGTTTATTTACTTGAGTAAATGTGTGTAAATCTGAATTTATTCAGTTTTTAAATTACACATATTTCACATATTAAGGTTTTAGTTATGAGACTCCCAAAATAATTCCGCAGAAATCCGCAGATTTTTACCAAAATTCTCTGCAGAAATTGCAAAAAACGTCCGCAGATTCTGGCCCTGGTTATATCTCATTTGTAACTATTTTTCACAATATGATTCATCATATATCTTATATATAACTTGTATTTCTAAAAATTACTATATTATACATATTTTTGACATTGACTATGTTTACATGGACATCAGTAATCAAATCATTTGCCTTAATCTGAATAAGACAATAATACGATTAAGGTGTTTATGAGTTGCTTTTTGAATGTTCCTTTCATGATCCCGTTTTACATGTTATAGCACATAGATCCATTAACGTCATTGCGTCACCAGCCTATCCACATTTCATTTTCATGTAATTTCGGGTGTTTCAGTTTTAATAAGTCAACTTTAGCTGCAATTTGGCCCTTTCACTTTCATTCAGGAACATTTCATTCATGCCCCCTGTGACAAACGAGATATTGGATGTGATTATCAACTGCTGGAAGAGTGTAGTTTTAATGGAATTTGATACCGCACGCCATATGGGGAAAAAACTCAGCATTTCACGATGCAGGTGTCTGTGGTCCTTCACTGACTCGGTACGTGCAGAGAATAGTGTCAAACAGCCATGTGTGTAAAATATCCTGTTGCAAAATGCGGTGAAAATCCTACACGATGGTAATAGTTTGATTAAGGTGTTTACATGTCTGTACTACACTTCAATAATGTGACTAAAATAGTCATAGTCCACATGTCTTAATTCGATTTCTGTTTAGTTTGATTATGACCTTAATCAGATTAATCAAAAATAAATAAATAAATAAAAAATAAATAAATAAACAGAAATTGCTGTTTACCTGGTCGATTCTTAATCAGAGTATTGTCTTAATCGCATTAAAATCGGATTATTGGTGTCCATGTCAACGTACTCAATGACTCTATGCAACTTTTGCATGACTTGTACTTTTGACATTATACCTAATTTGTACACATTTTTCACTGCATGACATCATATCTCATAATTATGATTTATTTCTTACATTTATGATGTTATTTCTCTATGCAGCTGTTGTGTCATGATGACGTCCTGTATTTATGACATTACATATCACTTTTACAATTTTACATTTTAAGGCTGAAGAGCAGGTGGGAGTCGGGACTGTGCAAGACTTTGGATTTTTACATGTTAAAAATGCCCAATTACTTTCTGTTTTTAAGTCTAGCTTAAAAAGCCATCTTTATAGCTTGCCATTTAACACAGTGAGAGAGCTGTTCTTTAATCATATCTTATTTTAATCACTATTTATTCTATCTAATTATATTTCATAATGTTTTATTGTTATTTAGATTTTGTTGAACTCACACCTCTACAGCACTTTGGTCAACTGTTGTTCCTAAAAAAGTGCTTTATAAATTAACGTTGACATTTTTATCAATTCTGTCTCACAAAAACAAAACAAAAGTACATAAAACAGAACCCAACACTGTTTTTCACTGAAATTGGCTAAGCTTTTAAAACCACATGTGCACTGCTTGTTAAGTTGTACATCAAAATGAGTAGAAAGAGAGAGAGAGAGAGAGAGGGAGGGAGAGAGAGAGAGAGAGAGAGAGAGAGAGAGAGAGAGAGAGAGAGAGAGAGAGGAGAGAGAGAGAGAGAGAGAGAGAGAGAGAGAGAGAGAGAGAGAGAGAGAGAGAGAGAGAGAGAGAGAGAGAGAGAGAGAGCAAAAGTAAGAGATTTGTCCTCTTTACCACAGCATGGTTCTTCATGTAGCAGGGTTTGCAAACAGGCTTCTCCTTCTCCATGACGTAGGTCTCTCCAGCCAACACACAGTCACAGTCAAAACAGCAGAAGTGCTTCAGGTGCCAATTCTGGCCCTCGGCTTGAGTGTATTCATTACTAAAGATGAGCTGGAGACCACATGTGCACACACACGCGCACACGCGCGCACAAACACACGCACACACACACACACACACACACACAAGCATTTTAACTTCAGTCTTGCGTTTGAGCCACAGGGTATGCTAAGCAATTTAAAAACATTTGACAAAATTACATGGTGAGGTCTAAACATTTAAGAGACTAGAAAATGTAGCGTGCCAGACACCACTCACACTAAACAAAGTACAAGTATATCAAATTCAGGAGGGGTGTAGATCCAAAATCGGCAAACAAAACAAAGTTCAAAACCAAACAAGATGTGTACATGAAAACATCCACCAAAAATATTAAATAATAAAATGGAACAATTTAAAATTGTAAGTTAAACAAACAAAGTAACGGAAAAAAAAAATGATATATATATATATATATATTTTTTTTTTTTGTAAATTTAGCACAAAATATCACATAAATAAAGAAACAGTAAACATCACAAAGTTCTCCAATCGATGTGTTCCCTCTTTTTTGGTTTGATATCATTTGTGGATTCACATACCTAAAACATTCACACTTCTTAAATTATGTGATGGTTTTTTTCCTATTGTGCGTTGTATTTTCTTGTGAGATGTAGGATAATAATGCATTTCGGATATTTATTATGGGTACAATGATACATCTTGGTTGAGATCAAGGTAATGAAATTGATTGCACACCTTAGGATATTCAACAGCCAATCAGAATCAAGTATTCAACATAACATATCATGAGTCCGTTTAAAGACATTTCCCTTAAGATAAAATCAAACTGTGAGGAACAAAAACATCAGAGTGCATTCAAAAAGCACAGGAGTTTTACTCATCAAAAAGTAAGTTTGCAAGGTTTTACCAAATCTAATTGATAAATAGCAAAATTAGTTGATTAACTGCTTATTTTTAAGATGATAAAACATTACAATGTCGTTTATAAGAAGTTATGCATGCATTATAATGCATTAAAAACACCAATATGAAGCAATATACTATGAGGCTGTTGAATGCTTGATTCTGATTGGCTGACATATAAAGGGGTGTCATTATTTTCAGATAAACTCACAACTGAAGTAGTTTAAGACAGATCTTGAGCCATAACTGTTCTATACCACATCACTATGCTTAATGATTACAGTTACTCCCTAGTCTTTTGAAATTCTTGATTCTGATTGGCTGGAAGATGCAATAATACTATTTAATGCACAGGTAGTTCCAGTCAGTCACACACACACGCACGCGCACGCATACGCACGCGCACACGCGCACACACACACACACACACACGCACACGCGCACACACACACACACACACACACACACACACACACACACACACACACACACACACACACACACACACACACACACACACACACACACACACACACACACACACAATCTCTCTTGCACACACCTTTAGGTGTGATAACCATAGTATAAACAGAATAATTGACTCTGGACTATTGAATTATTATTAAACTAATGCACACCGATATGAAACGATGTGCAATAACCACCTCGGATCTGCATAATTGTTTTAATACTTTGATTCGTTATACATTATATTCCTTATACACACAACAAAAAAAGCTATTCTTACTTAGAATTTATGTTTTGTTTATCTAAAAAAAAATGTTTTAAATGAAAAAGTATGCAAGTAAAAATGTTTTGACATAAAATGACTTTGCTTACCCCACTGGCAGATTATTTAGCTTGTTTTAGGGAAAAACTCACTTTATTTTCATTTATTATTTCTTAAAACAAGACAAAAGTTTTTTGCTTATCTACAAAATGCTTCTTTAATTAAGAATTTATAGATATCTGGACTAGAAACAAGACAAAAAATCTAAGTAAGAAAAGCATTTTTTGAGGTGCAGGCTTCATAGAAAGTTTACATGAATTAAATTTTTTTTTTCATAATTGGATATTATTTGTAGCTATTATTTATAATTATTTTGCTTCCACTGACCTCATCACAGCCTCCACATCTCGGTTTTTCACTGTCTCCATAATGACGACCACAGTAAAGCTGACCCTTCTTCCAGAAATAGATCATGTCCACTAGAAGCTCAGTGCAGGTGCAGCACACGAAACACGCTGGGTGCCAGAGTTTATCATAACCAGCCCTCTCTGCAAACACCGCAGGCTCACCCTTCTTCATGGGCTTCCGGCACTGGTGGCAGGACTGAGAGTAGAAACATCAGCAGATGATGAAAGAGAAAAACAAATTGCGGCAGGTTGAGTTTAATGAACATGATCAGAAGAGGGTCACTTTAGCATTTCCTCACCCCTGTTGTCCCAACACAAAACGATTAACTTTTGTAAAGTTTTTCCTTCACAAATTCAAGTGGACTGAACTTAAAACAAATAAGTTGTCCTCAAGGAATCTCAAGAATGTTGTTTTATGTCATTTTAAATAAATAGTTCAAACAAGCAGCAAAAATGATTTGTTGTAGTGTACTGGAAATACTCTGCAAAGTTTAAGGAATAAACCCATCATTAAAATATCTTTATATCACACGGAGCGACTATTTCCCATAATTATGACTTTGTATCTCTTTGTAGCTTTGAATTTAATATCATATTTTTCTAACTTTAATTCTCAAAACTTGACTTTTAATTGTATAATTATGACTTTTCATATTTAAATTATTTTATCTTTATTTTATAAAATAGATATTTTCTTACGTCTATATATGACTATATTTCTTGTTTTTTTGTATTAATTTTGTAAAATTATTTCTGCATTAATTGTCCAGTTTGTTATATCTCATTTTCATTGTTTTATTTCTCATAATACATTTTTTATTTATGCTCTTATATAATTAAAGCACTTTCACAAAATTACTTCTCAAAGAAATCTCATTTTCAAAACTTAATTTCTCATAATATTATTTTTGATGACTTCTATATACAGTTGACGTCAAAATTATTAACCCTCCTGTGAATTTCTTTTTCAAATATTTCCCAAATGATGTTTAACAGAGCAAGGAAATTTTCACAGTATTTCCTATAATATTTTTTCTTCATGGAGAAAGTCTTATTTGTTTCATTTTGGCTAGTATAAAAGCTGTTTTTATTTTTTTTAAACCATTTTAAGGTCAAAATTATTAACCCTCTTAGGCAAATATTTTATTCCATTGACAAACCATACTTATACAATTACTTGCCTAATTCCCCTAACTTCCCTAGGTAACCTAATTAAGTCTTGAAATTGCACGTTAAACTAAATACTAGTATCTAGTAAAAATATACAGGGGGCAAATAATTCAAGATGGCAAATAATTCTGACCTCAACTGTATATAAATATATATCCCACATGTATCACAACATATTTTCCTGAATTCTAAATATTATGACTGTAACTGTTATGACTTATATGAGAGCAAAATGAAGGAATGATAACATAATTTAGGTTCATTTATTTATTTATTTTAAAGTTACTGTTTGAATTGAGAAACACAGATAGCTTATTCTACCTCATATATGGTGTTATTCTGCACTTGACAAATGTGCTTGCCGTGAATGTTTATTCTGTGGTAAAAGACTGTTTAAATTTTCTTTTTGTTTTACACAGAAAAACACAACTACATACGGGCTTGGGTGAGTAAATAATGACAGTGTTCATTTTTAAAGGACCGTTCTCTTTAAAAATGGGGCTAAACATTAGGCTAATGGCATACATGTGTTTCCATCAGGAGATTTTCAAAAGCTTACAATAGATTTTTCGGAAAAATCCACCCGAGCTTGAACATAACCACAGGGACTGAGTGTGGTAATTTATGAACGATCTCTGGAAGAACATTACGTTCATTCCAGCAGCCTGACTAACACAGGCTTGGCAGAAGCTGAACTGCTCTTATGTTAATCAAGTGAATCCGGAGATAAGCTGGAGAACATTGGTAACTCCCCTGCTGGAAACACACAGCTCTAAACAGGATTTTTGCATTAATAAATGTTGACATTTAAACCACTATAAATAAAATTGAGAGTCATTTAGATATAATCCGATAATGGGAATGTAAAGGTTAATTTAAATGTTAAAGGTTAATTTGAATGTAATAATGAAAAAATTGTCTGTTTAAAATGGTTCAACATGTTGGACTGAAGCTTTTTAGTTTGGTTTAAAAGAGAAAGATCACCCAAAAAAAAAAAGACTGATCCAAAGTTACTCTTTTTCCTTTAGTAGAACATTAAAGATGTTTTTAGCGATTCGTAAAATGTAAGATAACGGCTACCAATACTTTGAGAGTCAAAAAAAACAAACATATACTGTATGGGCAAAACAACATTAATGTGCATCCTAATGATACACTTAAGTCTTGTTTGTAAATAACTGAATATTATTTAAATTTATGAAAATATCTTAATTGTTTACTCAGTATTTATGGAATATTCTTTATTCATAATTGTAAATTGGCATTGGTGAAAAAAAACTAATTTTAAAAATTGGTAACTACTAGGGATGCTCCCATCAATCGGCCAATAATCACATTTCATGACTCGATCGGTACTCGCTGATCTGGCCGATCTCATGAATCAATCATGAACACTTCTCATGAAGTGTTTGTTTACGAGTTTACAAGCAGAAGACGTATAAGAACTGAAAGTTCTGTGTTTTCAACAATATTGCAAATTCATTAAAACCTGGCTGGAAACATTAGGGAAAAATTATTTTTAACTTGAATATTTAATAAAATAACTTATTGTAATTACTTATTGCAATAAACATTATTTATAGGTGTGCATTTTAACTTCTCATGTATCAAATACGTGCTCCAAATTTCATTGAGACATGTTAAACTCTTCTTCCTTCACTTGCAGTGTCTCCAAATTGCTTTGTTGATTTTTTTTTTTTTTTACCATTTTTAGTCTGTTTTATCTATTACTTTCTGTTTACATGTCCACATTAAATGGTTATAAAAGACATATTTAAGGAATTATATACAACATCTTTAATTTAACTTATCATACTTAGAGTGAAAATGTGCTTTATGTATTATAAAGCTTAAAGTATCAGAATCGGTGCTTGGTATCGGCCGATCACCATGACAAGGAATTAGTACTCGGTATTGTCTGCAAAAATCCTGATCGAAGCATCCCTAGTCACTACCTTTATATGTTGAAAGAAACAACAAATTGCTTTACAATAAAACAATGTACAATATTTTAAAGCCTTAATTTTATTTTCAGAATAATTTGTTACTATTTACACCTGAATGTGAAAATGGGATTGACTTGTTAAATATGTGATTGGCTTTGTTTTACTTTCACTTTTGTCTATTACTTTACACTGTAAAAAAAAATACTGGGATCCACATAATTGATCTGTGTTGGGAAAACATAAAGGAATTAAGTTAACTTATTGGTTTTTACAAATTTAAGTGGATTGAACATCAATCAGTTAAGATGTCCCCCAAAAAAGTATATTGAATTGTGTTGATTCAGCTCAATTTAAACAAGTAGCTTGAATAAACAGCAAATGCCATTTTTGAGTGTTTTTGTTTACTGTTATAGTGCTTGTATGTTCATTGATGTACAAATTTAAATAAAAAAGACATTAATTTATTGTCAAGAGCAGCTAGTAATCGCCTTTATGTTTTGTTTACCTCTCAAAGTGTCGGTTGCTGTTGCATTGTACGAATCACCAAAAAAAAAAACACAATTTCAGACAAAAATGTTCTATAGTGAACTACTGAAAATAAATAAAAAGTCATATACATCTAGGATGGCAATAGGGTGAGTATAAGAACACATCATTTTTCATTTTGGGTGTACTTTTGAGGTGTAATCCCTGTTTTGAAAATTTAAAAAAATTATGGAGGATTTCACAAAAAAATCTACCGGTCTATTTTCATTTTTATTTTTTTAACAATGTATAAAGCATTTCTGTTGGTCAGTTTAGTGAATTCAGAAGGCAGTACTGCAAGTGAAACTTTTTTGTCATCACACAAATCCCATTCACACAGTCTTAATAAAATAACTGCAAATCCCCTGTTAAATAAATGGAAATGTGCATTTATAATTATATTGCTCATTCATTTCTAATACAAATATCATACATTTTAAAGAATTGTTGTAGAGTACAGGAAATTTTTGTTATATATAATGTCTAATTATAATGTCTGAAATGGTTTTTAATATAATACAAATAAAAATGATTATTTTATTATAAAAAAAATGTGTGTAAACAGCTTGATCTGAAATTATCATGGAATTATTGGTTTTAGCTGACTAGTTTCCTGACTTATTAATTCCTATTTTATGAAAACTTATTTACATTGTGTGATGTTTTATCTATTTCTTTATCCATTTGGGACTTTTTATTTGATCCCCATATCATTTTGCTGTATAACTTTAGAATTATAATTTGAAGTAATGGAACATACAAATGTCCTACTTACAAAGTTACCAGCAGGTCCACCGACTGATGTCCCAGCAGCCCCTGGGGCACCAACTTTCCCCATTGTAGCAACAGCATCACCTTTGTCTCCTGGAGCCCCTGTTGTACCAGCACCAGGCTTTCCTCCAGCACCGACTCCTGGAGGCCCTTTATCTCCAGCTGCACCCACCTGCCCCATCTCTTCAGGCAGGGTGATGTCACCTATACCCAGCGCCTCGTCCTTGTATTTTCGCACATACTGCTGCATTTGCTTGACCTCTCCAGGTGAGAGCTCATGGCAGCGCTCGGGGTCTTGGTCATGGTCTGGAAGCTGTTTGGCCATCTGCTTCTTACGGTAATCTGCTCCTGCTGTACCAGCAATGGGCCGCTGCTCTGGAGGAAGAAGCTCCATGTACCGCAGAGCCTGACAGGACAGAAAAGATGTTTGTTTAATGAACAAAACAATGGATTTGCAACTCACAATTCTGTAAAATTAATCTGTTAAATTATTAATGACTTTAAATGACATAAATATTATACAAATGTGTTATAATATATAATAATATAATTCATTCATTCATTTTCCTTCGGCTTAGCCCCTTTATTAATCAGGGGTCGCCACCTCGGAATGAACCGACAACTTATCCAGCATATGTTTTAAGCAGCGGATGCCCTTCCAGCTGCAACCCAACACTGAGAAACACCCATACACTCTTGCATTCACACAAATACACTACGGCCAATTTAGTTTATTCAATTCACTTATAAGCGCATGTCTTTGGACTGTGGGGGAAACCAGAGCACCCGGAGGAAACCCATGCGAACACAGGGTAAACATGCAAACTCCACACAGAAATGCCAACTGGCCCAGCTGGGACTCGAACCAGCAACCTTTTTGCTCTGAGGCGATTGTGCTACCTACTCCGCCACCACAACACCCACATAATAGTATAATATATAATATAAATTAATATATTATAAAAAAAGTCATTTAAATTCATTAATAATTAATAATAAATCATTTAAAGTGTATACTTATAATTTTATAATACAACATATTTTGCAAAAATTTGTTTATTATAGTTTATTAAAAAACTAAATATGCATCATTTTATATTCTGCAGAATAATACCTTTACCTATAATCAGAATTCATCACAACTTTTTCAAACTTAACTGCTAACATTGCAGGCTTCTGCCCCCCCCCCACCCCATTTTTTTAAGTAACAGCTGAATCAATAAATGCTAACTGCTTCTTTCTGTTATTCAGCAATGAAGGGCTAATATTAGAGCTGAGAATATTTGCAGGAAGTCTTTGAAACTTCAAAAAAAAAAAAGTTCCAAAAAATAAAAAAAAGTGGAGAGCAGTGACCTCTAGTGGATCAAAGTATGATGGTACGATTAAAAATTCACTCTCGAGCATGAATTTAAAAATAGTAAATAAAATATATTAAATCATAATATAATATTATATAATATAATATAGCGGACAGCACGGTGGCGCAGTGGTAGCACAATTGCATCACAGCAAGACAGTTGCTGGTTCGAGCCCTGACTGGGTCAGTTGGCATTTCTGTGTGGAGTTTGCATGTTCTCCCCGTGTTCGCGTGGGTTTCCTCCGGGTGCTCCGGTTTCCCCCACAGTCCAAAGAAATGCGGTACAGGTAAATTGAATAAGCTAAATTGGCCGTAGTGTATGTGAGTCTGTGCAAGAGTGTGTGGGCGTTTCCCAACGTTGGGTTGCGGCTGGAAGGGCATCCGCTGCATAAAACATGTGGTGTATAAGTTGTCGGTTCATTCTGATGTGGCGACCACTGATTAATAAAGGGACTAAGCTGAAAAGAATATGAATGAATGAATGAATGAATGAATGAATGAATGAATAATATAATATAATATAATATAATATAATATAATAGCATCATTGGTATTATAAAAAGAATATGATTTAAAATATATATATGATATATATAAATAATTTGTTGAAAAAGAGAGAGAGATTTACCAAACTCTGGTTAATCCCAGGTGGAGCCCATTCATAGGTAACAGACTTGACCACGTCTGTCTTAGCAGGCACTGCAGTGGGAGCTGGTACTGCAGTAGTGGTAGCACCGAGACCTTTACCTGGCACAGCACCAGAGGAAACCCCACCACCATAACCTGACCCTGCTGGCCCAGCAGTGCGACCTGCTCCTGGGGCAGCAGCGGGACCAGTGCCTGGAACACCAGGAGGGTTACTCGCACCCACTGTACCCACAGCAGCAGCAGACGGAGCATGAGCAGGTGGAGTGATGGGGCTGAAGGTCTGGCTGGAGCCCGGGATGAAGACCCCTGCAGGAACAGCAGTAGCACTGCTGAGGGTAGCTGCCGGGACGGAGACAGTGAACTGGTTGCTTCTATAAGAAGGAATGCCGTCTCTCTTCAGCTTGGCTATGAGTCCCGTGTACTTTGTGTCCTCAAAAAGCTTCCCGACTTTCTTGC
This sequence comes from Danio kyathit, assembly GCA_903798195.1. Taxonomy (NCBI): domain Eukaryota; kingdom Metazoa; phylum Chordata; class Actinopteri; order Cypriniformes; family Danionidae; genus Danio; species Danio kyathit. The sequence goes on along the minus strand of LR812543.1, from coordinate 22,188,840 downwards.
TCTCCTCGGTCTCAAGCTGCACGTCATGGTCCTCAACACCACACTTGCAGTTTCGGCAAATCTTTCTGATAAAAGGAATGACAGATATTTTTATTTTAGTGAAATATGCTGTAAAAAACAGGTTTACTTAATGTTTTAACCCTCATGTTGTCTTAAAAAGTCAACAGTTTATTCCTCAGGTCAAAAAAAAATAGCCAACTTCACTAATTCTTCAGAATAAAGCAGCTAAAATGATTTTCAATCCTCAAATCTAATTTGCATTACGAAACAACCTCATCTTCATCACAAACTCTGCAAATGTCTAGGTTCTCACTCATCAGTGTGCAGTTTGTCATCAGTGTTTATTAAGTAAGCAACACTTTATACAATTTATACAAAGTCAAATCAAAGATTAGGAGTTTTTTTTCATTAGTTAGTAGTCAGTATCATTCAAGAGTTCACACTTAGCTGATGATTAATTATAAAGCTTATTTGGCATGCTGTCCTGGGAGAGAGCCCTGAGCTCATGAGATCCTCGAGCCCGGGGCTCCCTTCCGTTGCAAGGCGAGAGGGGAGATCGAGCTCAGGTAGATCTCGAGAACTCCCCCTTCGTAGTGTTGAAGAGCAGATAGTAGTTCTCTTTAACGAGATAGGTACTACATAGGGAGCAAGTCTATAAAGTTGATCAATCAATAAATTAGGTTGCGTGTTTTTAATCGGTGGGAGGAAACCAGAGGACCCGGGGAAAACCCACGTGAGCACGGGGAGAACATGCAAACTCCGCACAGAAAATGCCCGCTGGTTTGGTAGAGCCTAGAACCATTGACATTCTTGCTGTAAGGCAACAGCGCTAAGCGCTGGGCCACCGTGTCACCCATCTAGAAAAGGGAAGGAGTAGGGGTGGAAGGGGGGATTCTTCAAAGCGAAGATAGCGGTGATATGGAACCCGGGATATTTATAGTAGCTTAGGGATCATCTGATTGGTGCATGGCGATTTGGATAATGTGGGTCCAGCTGCTAGCAATCATAAGCACGTGATCCTCTCGAAATTAGTTTATAAATAAACTTCACTTAGTGTGAAACCAGTTCATAATCGCATTCAGTTGCACAGAATACAGATTTCTTTCAAGTTAGTTCACTTATGATTCAGTTAAGCTCAATACAATGTTTTGAGCCACTTAAATAGTGGAAAATAAGTAGCTCTGATCTGTATCTTACAAATGTTTTGTTATATACATTTCACCACCCCTATAACAGCTCATATCATTGTGAATGCATGATCACACTCAGCCAGCAAGCGTCAAAGTATTCAGTTGGTGGTCTGAAACCCCAAATCTAGCCTACCAATAGAAACCATGAGTGTTCATAGCACACTTTTCATCTAAAATAAGTTTGTATTTGTTCCAACAGCAGTTGCTTTTCTTAACAAACTCTAAGCTTTGATTTTCTTTATGTTTTAGTCTGTAATTCCTTTTTCTTCCTTTTTTTAATATTTTTTTTATGATTAGCTTGTGTCAACTTTTATGTTTAAGTGTGTGTTGTACCGTGTTGGCCATTGCTGTGAAATTCTGCAGAAAAGAATTGAAAAGAAATTCTACTACAATATTTACATATAGGCGTAAGTAAATTAAAATTAGACTTATACATTGTATTTTGAATAAACAACTATGGAAGCTGAAGGGTAAAACATTAAGTGCAGCCGTTCATGGTCATCCATTTAACTGGTGCAGGAATGCAAACTTCCAACATTTCGTTTGGAATTAAAAATAAAAATCATCTTTGAGAATCACAAGTTACTGTAGGTCAGAATACCCCTCAAAACTCTGAAGACTCAAGATTGATTAGTAAATTAGATTTTATTGAATTACAGTTTTTCTCAGTCGCTTTGGTGCATTTCTCACAACACTATTTACATTTGCACAACAGTTAATGCAGTTCTCAAAACAATTAGTGCAAACTGCAAAACCTAGTGGATAACCTGCAAAAGCGCGTCACTTGCTCAAAATAGATAGCTCATTCCTCAAAAGCAAGTATTGATGTCAATGAAAGTGTCAGTGTCATCAAAATGAAAAGTCCTGCCACCATTGTTTATGAACAAGATAGTCAAATGGCTTTGTCATGTTTTCATTATGACACTTTATTCTGTACATTTTTTCCAATGCAAAAAAGTCAGATTTTGGTGACACTTTCTGAAAATGTTCAAGACAAGATTTGCACAGCCATTTGAAGGCTACAGTAAAGTTAGACATCACTGCATTAGTGAGGTATCTGAGTACAAGACACTGAATATGTATGTTTCACATGTTTACTGCATTTGCTCTTTACAATTCTAATTTATTCACAGCATTGTGCAAAAGAATAAACACACCCTTATTTACAACAAACATAAACTTCCTTTGGGTAGAGCTGTGCACAACTGTAAGCAATATTGCAGTACATATTGGAACTGAACCTACAACATACACAGGTCTGTAAATCGTTCATCAAATTGTTCATTTTAGAAGACATTTTCAGAAAAAAAGATTTAAATTTTTTAAATAAAATTTGCTTGACAGATTTTGACAACCAGTTCAACATTTTTGTATGTAATGACTCGAGTAATGAAATGAGGACTATTAGTTTTATATGGAATGACTATTCAGCATTCACAAGTTTAGTTCATTTTGACTAACATGACATAAGCAAATGATAATGTTACAAACAGCAGAGAGTTGTATGAAAGCAGTTGATGCATGTCCAAAAGCATTTGCAATTTGTTGAAAGGAATGAGAAACTGCTACTATGATGTGCACAAATGACTAATTGTTTTGAGAAATGCACTAACTGTTGTGCAAATGTAAATAGTGTTGTGAGAAATGCACCAAAGCGACTGAGAAAAACTGTAATATATGAAGCATGCATATGTATTGCACAAACTGAACTGACTGAAAAATGTATAACTCCACGCTGGTTAAGAGTATGATAGAATGAGTTTGGATTGCTGTGCATGTCATGTTACAGCATGCAGAGACATTTAGCAATGATGTGGAAAAAGAACAGCATAAACATTTTCACTATGACTTCTAGAGTATTTCATAAAATAAACTACACAAACACAAGTGTGGGATTTTAAAATATAAAAGTTTTTTTTTTTGCATGCAAGCATGAAATTAATAACTGTTGGCTTAAAAGAAGCTATCCTTAAATCGATATTCTGCAAAATGATTTTAGTGAAATATGCTCTGAAAATACCTTCTTTTTTCTATGCTTGTCTATGAAAAATGACAAGGGAAAAAAGTACTGGAGGAAATGGGATTGTTATGTACTTTAAACAACATATGGCTAGACCTTCAAAATATACCTCAACTTATATCTGTACAACTTGGCCTTTGATTTCTTGTTTTATTTTATTTTTATTTACCTTTTTCCATTTCTCTCTGAAACAGAGCATCATGTTGTAGATATTTTGTTTGTGGTCCGTACTTAGAAAAATAGAAATAGAATAGAAAACCTGTTGGCAATTATTAAAATTAAATTAAATGCAATTAAATTAAATTAAATTAAATTAAATTAAATTCAATTCAATTCAATTCAATTCAATTCAATTCAATTCAATTCAATACAAGCATATAAAATAAAATAAAATAAAATAAAATAAAATAAAATGTTCTCCCTGTGTTCGCGTGGGTTTCCTCCAGGTGCTCTGGTTTCCCCACAGTCCAAAGACATGCGGTACTGGTAAATCGGGTAGGCTAAATTGTCCGTAGTGTATGAGTGTGAATGAGTGTGTGTGGATGTTTCCCAGAGATGGGTTGCGGCTTGAAGGGCATCCGCTGCGTAAAAACATGCTGGATAAGTTGGCGGTTCATTCCGCTGTGGTGACCCCGAATTAATAAAGGGGCAAAGCCGAAAAGAAAATGAATAAAATAAAATAAAATAAAATATGAACGCCAAACATTCTGAAAGTAAAACGACTGTTTTTGGCAAAGCAATGGGAAATATCAAGGAAAATAATAATAACAAATAAACAAACAAATAAACAAATGCACTTCTGTTAAAAATCTGAATGAAAATTAAGTGACTTCCATTTACTTTGTTGCTGCCGATCACTGTCATTTTGAACATAAGCTGTGTAATGGGGTTTGGTTCAAGAAACCTTGACTTGCATTGCAAGTGGAGAAACTAAAATGCTTCAAAGGTAGAAATATGGCCCCTTCAAGGTCAACTTTGAGCTGTTTAACATATCAATGAGAGCCACAGAAAAACAATGATGTTCTATGGGAAATGCTCCGGCATAAATCGTAACTGCAAAATCAATGAGGCTTTATATTCACTCAAAAGAAATGATTCAGGATCCAAAGCGCAAAAGCACAGATGTTTCAAAGAAATTTACAAAAGAATGGGTTTAGATGAAAGAAGAGGCGCAGGAAGTCACTTCACTAGAAGGAAATATTTTCTCACAGTTTTGACTTTTTACCTAAAAATCTGAGTTTATACCTAACAATTATGATTTTCTCACAAGAACAAGTTATAAACTAATAAACTGTGTGCTTACATCTCACAATTCTGACTTGATATTTTGCAATCGAGTTTGTAACTCACTTTTTTTGGCCAAATTCTGAATATACATCTCATCATTTTAGATTTCTTTGCTTGGGATTGCAATTCCGTCAGTTTTTACTTTCACAATTATGACCTTATATCTTGCAGTTGGAACTTATAAACTTGTAACTTCAAGTTGAAACTTTTTGTTTAAAATTTAAAGTTTACATCTAAATTTGTACTTTTTTCCTTGGGATTGTGAGCATCTCATAATTAAGACTTTTTTTCTCACCAATTCTTATTTGTATCACAAATCTGCACGTTTACATCTTGTAATTTTGACTTTTACTGTGAAGTCTGATTTTATATCTCACAATTTTGACATTTTGTTTTTAAATTCTCAGTTTCCATCTCAACATTTGGACATTTTCACAATTCTGAGTTTTTTTATCTCACAATACAGACTTTTCTTTCTCCAAACTGTGGGTTTACATTTACAGTTTTAATTTTTAAACTTAATTTGCAAACATTGTATTTATTTTTATTTTTTTTGCTATTATCTTTTTCTTTTTTTCTTTGGGACTCACATTCATGTCTTGCATTTTGAAGGAAATAAAAAGTCAATCAACTTTTTTTACATTTTTTTCTCTGTGGCAGACAAATGTATTTCCTTAACAGCCCCTCTGACCTCCATAATTGTGTTCAGCCACCGAATGTCCAGTTGCCCAAACCTACAGCATTAAAAAAACACAAAGTCTCTGGTCCTGCATCCGATGACCTGTATTCACATTGACGTCTTTTCATTCAGAGAATTCCTGAAACCCCACGAGGGCGCTTGAGAATGCCACACAGTAATACTGTAGTGATAGAGCTCTGGCATTGGCATCTTGGCACCTGTGGATTTAGCTTCAGGAAAACCAGCCAAGTAAAACTAATGGCCAGAGCTCTCTCAGCGTGATAGGTTCTTGTTTAGGCCTTGTTTCTTTTTGCCAATTTAATGAAGATAGATAAAAAGAGCTAAGACACACTTACGATGGCCACAAGCATGATTTGACATTTTTTCAAAGTGAAAGAACTGTCATATTGCACAAATATGTAAGAAGAAAGATACCAACCGCCAGAAGTGAAGCTCGAAGCCTTCACACTTGTCCTTGCATTTCAGACAGGCAGCTCCAGCTCCAATCTCATGGCCAAGGGTTATCTGAAAATAAAAAAGATAGAGAAAATCCTGTTTATTAATTTTATTTTATTTTGAATTGATGGTATTTTAAATGACCCTTTGAAATTTTCACATATGATATGAAATTAAGATTATCAGTGACAAAAAAATCTGCTAAATGCAATTTATATTAAAAACAAGTTTGGAATCAGATATTTTGTAAAGAATGAATTATTATATTTAAGATGAATTAAAGAGATTAAAATCAATCAGAGTTTTCACAAAAATATCATTCAGCTTTTTGCAACATTAATAATAATAAATATATTTCTTGATCAACGAATCAGCATCATGGAATGATTTCTGAAGAATCATATGACACAGAAAAAAAAAATATTGTTATAGCATTTCACAACATTTTGTAATATTAGAGTATTTTAAGAATCAAATTCAAATGAACTCAAAAAACATAAATATGCAAATTTAGCATATACACTAAAAATGCCCATAATTTGGCAGTTTTTCTCCATTTTGTAATTCACGTTTTTACACTTACTTTTTCAGTTTATTTATGCTGTTGAATTGCATTATAGGACCTTGAACTTTCTTTAAACAACTTTTAATCTTGACAAGTTCGAAAAAGGGACTTTTATGTACATTTTTAATGGTTTAAAGTGATATATTGTCTGGGTTGGTGTTGTCTATTACGCTACAAAAACCTTGTAATAAACGGCCAGTTCTTATTTCTTATACATTATATTATTTTAAACTACTAAAATGTCAATAAGAGTCACTTTGTTAAACTGTAGAATTGAATTTTCAACTTCAAAAGTCGACAGAGATCAACATCCCTTAATGCAATTCACAACCGTAGATAAACAGAAAACACTTGTGAATCACAAAATACAGAAATTGTTAATTAACAGATATTTTTACCATGTATTAATATATCTGTATCTCTCAATTCATTGGCTGTTTAACTTATCTATAGATAAAATGATGCAAGTTTCCAATTAGGAAAAAAAGCAACACCAACAAGTAACATGTTAATAGAAATTCCATTGGATTGCCTTGTTATAATTACGTATTACTTGCATAACTGAGTCCAACATAGATGAAGCTGCACTTCTCTCTGGTCTCTTTTTCCATATGAAAAGCTGACAATATTCACAGGCTGGTGTCATTTGAAGTTTTTTTTATTCTCCTCAATTACATGATTAAGTGCCTCTTAAACTTCTTTAAGGCATGAGAACTTATAATTTAGAAGAAAAAAATATTGACTTTTCAGGCTGCTCTATCAAGCAGTGCATAATTTACTTAATTAAAGGATGGAGAAGAAAGCCTTTTAAAACCCCAGTCTATTACATGTGCATTGTATATTTGAGACAGACCTACCATCAGTCTGCTTGGCTGGATATTATAATATTTATATTGCAGCGCTCATTCCTGACTCAGCACTTCTGAACCGTAAAGCCCCTCAGCTGGAAGACCGCCTTATAAGGTCAAGTATTTATCAAGATAGAGAAATGCCTGCAGGGTTTCTGCGCATCTCCTGTGCTAAACAAGACTTTTTGTCTGCTTAAGATCTGAAGAATCACTGCTGAAGTCAAGACAATGAGGCTCACTGTGGTATTTCAGACCATAAATCTGACACTCTCTTCATTCAAATGCATGAGAATGGCAACTTTTAAGCTTCAAAAAGCACACAAAGGCACCATTAAAGCAGTCCACAATACGTACAACATAACTCAAGTCTTCAGCCAAACAACAGCTTTGTGTGAGGAAAAAGTCAAAAATTTGTTGTTAACTGAAAATTAGCGATTTTTTATGTTTTTTAAAGTTGAAAATTGTCATTTTGATACATGTATGAAGTTTAAAAAAGCTCATTTGTTATAATGGTGACTTATGACTAGGCCCACACGGAATCTGCGCGCGCAAAAATCCGCAGATTTACGCAGTTTTTATAGCCCATTATTGAGTCTATGTGCTTACTTGTGTAAATGTGTGTAAATTTATATTTGTTCAGTTTTGAAATTAATTTCACTAATATTATTATGATATATTAATTGTAATATTAAAATGTTCATATGGTTTATGTACAATATAGTTTGTTAAGTAATATTTTCTGTCTTTTAGTAGATGTATTATATGAGAGACACGCTTTGTTTACCAAATAAGTGGATGTAATTGGATTTGCATTGTAAACATTAAATAAAAGTTAAAAAATTAAAGTATTATTTTTAGGTTCATAAATTAAGTTTTTAGTTATGATACTCCCAAAATCATTCTGCATAAATCCGCAGATTCTCTCTAGCCCTACTTATGACGTGTGTTTTATGTATAACGTTGTTATGATGACAGCAAATTATGGTTTAGCCTGAGCTGTAAAAGCTTCAAAATTGCAATTTGCAAGTGATTGTAAGAAAAAAAAGGTCTAGATGTTAGACTATAGCTTTGTTTTGGCAGTTAAAGTTCTAAAATAAAATCAGTTTTCAACTATATTTTTAGTATATTAGTTTTTTTTGCAATCAGACTCAAATTAAAATCAAATTCGTATTAGAACTAGCATTTTAAATCAGCCTATTTATTGTTTATTGGCTTTCAAATAAAAAAAGTCTATTTTCGCAAAACTGTGTGAACCAGAATCACTTTTAACATTATTTGTGTACACAATAAAAAAAAAAAGTACCACAAAAAGTTTACATTTTAAAGTACATTGTTGTCATGCAAACAAAACCTAATTTGCAAAAATGCAAAAGATCAGAAATTAATAATTTGTATTCTAATCTGACAAGGTTTGTTTTTTACCAAAAGTGGTGTTTTAGTTCATTTTAAGTTTGGTCAAATCACTTTACCTTAAACTTTAATTGCAAGTTCGACATTTTCAGTCGTTGAAAAAAGTTTCATGAAATATCTCTTGCATTCACAAAAGAAAGAAATTCACACACATTTGAAACAAAATGAGGACAAAATGAACAATAAGCTGCCAAGCAGAATAACTTTCTTACATTTTTGCAACAACTCACTTCTTTCTTTACTGTACATGTCTCAACACATTTACCCCTTTACAACCACTAAACTTCAAACTACATCTAGGCTTGTGGATGAATTGCAGCAATACTTGATGATAAAAGGGCACATTATGCAGTGGCATCCTTAAAAGGGAATTAATATGCAGAATTAAACATAATAATAACAACTTCCAGCTTATTTACATAATGAAAGAGAAATTGATATATTCCTTTCGGTTTAATTATTGATTTTTTTTTTTTTTTTTGTCAAATAAATGAACATCGAGGATCTTCCTACAACCTTGTAACTTCCTATTAATAACCACTTCCGATTTCTCAATAAATGTAACCATGCTTTTTAACAAATTTTCCTCAAATGAGACAGTCGCAATGCCCAAATGTTTCGCCATGTATAACAATGGCAGTGGCTTTACCTTGAAGGGCGTTGCCGAATGTTTCTCTAACTAACCTTCTGGACATGACCAGTTCAGTGTGCGTACCTTTTTAACTTCCTTCTCGATCTCCATTCTTGTCGTGCTTTATTAGATGTGATAACCAGCGCTGACTCTGTCTCCACCGGTAACTTTCTCTGACGGGTCACTGTTGTTGAACGGGACAGTGAATCTCGCACCTCTGTCCCTCTGCTCACACTCAGCGGACAGACTTCCGCTCATTGTCAATGTGCGCTGCTCAGCCAATAAGAACGCGGATGGAGATGTAAACAACCAATCAGAGCGAAGCATGAGATTTCTCTCTTACAAAGTGAAACAGTGATACATTACTATCAGAAAAGCATTTTATATAGTTGTGTCACTCGTGCAACAAAATAGTGCTTGATCATTTTGTGTAAATATTTTTTTAAATACATTTCATAATGCTTTAATTGTATACTTTAAAAATGTATAGTATTAATTATTGTGTGATCATACATGCTTTGTTTTAAATGGTTAATTATTGTTTAACAATGCTATTGTTTTTGGTATTATTTACAATATAAAATTTGATTTTAAATTAAATTAAAATGTCTTTTAATATTTAAATATTCATTTAATCATTTAAAATAAAATTATAAATTAAATGTAATGTTTTATCATATCATTTTATTCATGCTACTACTATTTTTATAATTTAACTGAAAGAAATGAGCATCAAGAGATAAATAATAATAATAATATGTGTATATAATCTTGTATATATGTAATCACACATAAATACATATATAAGTTAATATGCATGTGTGTGTGCCTGTAGATAGATAGATAGATAGATAGATAGATAGATAGATAGATAGATAGATAGATAGATAGATAGATAGATAGATAGATAGATAGATAGATAGATAGATAGATAGATAGATAGATAGATAGATAGATAGATAGATAGATAGATAGATCATAACTGTGTGTATATACAGTATATAAACTAATATAAATGACCATAAATATGCACAAATAAATATATAAACAATATAAATACTCAGTAAAGTGTGTGTGTGTGTGTGCGTGTGTGTGTGTGTGTGTGTGTGTGTGTGTGTGTGTGTGTGTGTGTGTGTGTGTGTGTGTGTGTGTGTGTGTGTGTGTGTGTGTGTGTGTGTGTGTATTGCAAGCCAATACTGAATATTTTTGTATCCATATAGTGTAAATGTACTTTACAGTTTATATTATATAATAACAATTTGCAATATAAACTATAAAATATCTTTAGTAAAAGTATAAAAGTGTCTTGTGTATACAGTAAACTGATTGTTTGACTGAAATAGAATCCAGTTTTTGTTCAGTATTTAAAAAACAGAGTGTGAAAGGTCAGACTGATTCATCATATGCACAGGAAAACAGGAAACAGCAAACTCTGATGCGCAGACCTCACAGAGGAAGCTGCGTTCACTCTTCACTGTCTGTGGTGCTTTTGGAGGGTGTGGTGATATAAGCAGAAACATTGCCCAGCTAACAATTTTAGGTTTTTAAAACATTCCCTTAACATTCCCACTGGGCTATTTAACATTATTTTTTTATGTTCATAGAATATTTTTTAGATAATGTGATAACACTTAAATGTAATTAAATTTTTAAACACTTCAATGTTTTAAACGTGTTACTTTTTTTGGTTATAATAAATTTATTCACAACATTAATGCTCTAAGAACTTTTCCTTATCAACAATAGGAAATCATTCATCAAGAACATCTTAAAGACATTCCAAGAAAATTGTTCTAAGAATGTTTTTTTTTTTATTATTTCTATTAGCTTATCTTAGCATAAATCATTGAACCAGATTAGACCATTAGCATCTCACTCAAAAATGAGTTTCAATAATTTTCCTATTTAACACTTGACTCTTTTGTAGTTACATTGTTTACTGATATCGATGGAAAACATGGGCGTAGCAGACATTTTAAAAGTGGGGGGACAGCTGTATGAAATCCAAAAGTTACATTCTTAATCATCTGTTTTTAAAGGGTCTGTCTCTAAAAGTGAAGGGGACGTATCCCCCCATCCCCCCTGGTTGCTACGCCCCTGATGGAAAATTAAAAGTTGCACGCCAATGTGGCTAGGAACTACTCTTATTCCAGCGTAATATGTAAAGAACTTATTAGCCATACAGTGGCTGCATCAGATGCAGTGATATTATGCAGTGCCTAAAAATAATCCCCAAACTTTCACTACCAGAATCTGTTTTTTACAGTTGAAAAAAAAAACTATGGAAGTCAATGGCTACTAGTTTCCAAAATTCTTTTGTATTCAACAGAAGAAATAAACTTAACAATGTAGCGTGAGTAAATGGTGAGTTAACATTTT